>CAUJRU010001203.1:0-187416 GCA_963277665.1 Viscum album | reverse complement strand
CGAGTAAGTGAACACCCGAAATGACTATAATACTAAAATATTATTAACAAAGCAATATTAAAAGATCATATATGATATCATATTAATGTATATTATTCTTTTATAATTTAATAACAATTATTCCACCATTATAAAATAGGTTAACCTACCCTCTACCATGGAAAAGTACAAGGTGATGGTTAATTTCACAATCTCTTTATTATCCGAGGTTGTTTTTACATAAATATCTACTGGGACCTCTTTATCATCAACATCCATATTTCTTAAAAATGTATTCAAAAACATTTTTACTATTTACTAGACTATGGATAAAAGTCATTTATACCATTTTTTGACTTTTTATAAAATGGTTTGAAAGGAATCTTTCTATCATTTTCCAAACAAGTTCCTTTTTAACCTTTTCGACAAAATTAAGGTAAGAATGTATTTTTTTAACTTATACGGTGGGTGCATATATTTTCAGCAGTTATAAAATCATTGAATCTTACCTTACAAGCTTATAAGAATATTTTCAATGTAAATGTTTTATTTTATAATTATGTGACTTTTAAATGATTTCAAAAAAAGAGATATTTCTCTCAAATAGTTTGGATTTCATCTATGTCAACATCCTTTGATGGATTTTAAGAATATTTGAAGTTGATTTATTATGATATAAAACATTCACATTGTAATGAATGTTTTGTGATATGTTTTAATGTGGATGTGTTATTTTAATACCATTCCAGGTTTATGGATAAAGTATTGACATTTCGTATGCTAGTTTTAATACGAATGTTTATGTTATGTTTAAACCTGTTCATATGAGGAATGAATTAGACTTAGTAAGTGATGGGTGGAGCCCGTTATTTCTCCTCTATGAATTAGTAGGTCTCATGATACATACTAGTGTCTTGGCACAAGGCCTTGACAAAATCTTATTTGTATTCTTGGCACAAGTCCTTGACTATGTGGTTATGATAGTATGGAATTATGCATTCCATCATTATGAAAGTGGTTATTGATATTGCATGTAATTATTGAACTAGTAGAATATCCATGTGAATAATTAAATGGAATTATTTCACTTTATTTTTTCCATATTATTCTTAATTTAAAGTTTAAAAGGCTTTGGTTTTAGTTATACATTGCCTTAAATATTTATGCTTAATTATGAAACTTTCCTCTATATTGTTATCCTTACTGAGCATCTGAGATCACCCCTTTCTATGTTTTATTTTTCACAGGATGCGAAGATGTATGTTATGACGGACTTTCAGGGATAGTGTAAGGGATCTAGGCGTTGTCTATGGAAACAATGTTGTTGTACTTTTCCATTTTATGATGTAATGTAAACCTTATAAATGTATCTAGTGTTTCCAAAGCTACTAAACTAATCGGCCTTTTGAGACTTGATATTTTGTGATCATGCCAATGTTATGTAATAATGCACCAACTCTGGGTAAATGGCGTCAGGGCGTTACAGTTGGTATTAGAGGAATATTAGTACAAACCTTGGAAGCTAGATTTAGATAAACTCTGATTATAACACATTTTCTTAAGATAAACTATGAGGATTAGTATAGAAGAACTTCCTAAAATTTTGGTAATGTAGAGATTTTGTGTGTTTTTCGAGCAATGCATCCCTGTCTAGATACGATCTGGTAGAGGCAGCTCTGGCACAGATGTACCTAGGGGTAAAACCTAAAAACTCTTCTTTAAGATAGACTCGAACATAAACTGGTGCACGACAAGGGGCCTTGCTACACTCTTGGTTACTACACTCCCAGGGGATATGCTTAATATAATTCTAATTTTTTACAAACTATTATGAAGGGTTTATGAGTATATACTTCCTCAAAGAAAACATTTTTATGATTATGGATTATATCCATAAACTGTTCAATTTATGTTAAGTGTTTTATAAGTTTGTATTTATGTATTGAGATTCCTAAACTAATCTAGTTTATGCCATTGTTTAGAAATAGCGCCTAGTGGAAGGAATGTAAATTGTATCATTGCATGAACTCCATGTATAGATTTCCCTCCTACTCATGATAATTATAGTGGAGATAGTGATGCAACTGGTACTGATCAGCTAATCACCATACTGTGACAACTCACATAGGTGATGAATAATAACCGTACCTATATAGAGCACCCTGATCCACAATGTGGAGTATCAATGTTAGATCTCTTCATAAGGAAACAACCATAGACATTAAATGGGAGTACAAATCCATCAGTAGCCGAGCTACAGATTAATTCTTTGGGGAAAACATTCCATGCCTTAGAGAGTAGTGAAAAGGAAAAAGTTTTCATGGTAGTTTACCGCCACACTAGAGATGCTGATCAATGGTGGTCATTGATTCAAAACACAAAGGAAGATGATGAAGTTTTAAATATGGAATGGAGGGAGTTTAAAGATATTATCTTAGAAAAATACTTTCCTCGTGACCATCAAGGAGATATGGAAAGTCAATTTCTGAGTCTGAGGGAAAAGGAGGATGATAATGTCATAAAGTATGAGGCTATCTTTACAAGGTTAGCAAGACATGTTGCAGATTATATACATAACCTAAGAAGTAATATTGATTGTTTATTTTATGGGTTAAAACCATTTATCTGTTGATCATTAGTCTCACAATTATTCTTGTCGTACGAAGATATTGTCTCATGTGATATCAAGAAAGAAAAAGAATTGTCTATGTCTTATGACTTTAAATAGAATAAAGAGAAGAAGAGATCTATTGATCACTCTCGAAATGGAAATAAGGTGAAGAAGGGAAAAGTTGAATATCCATTCTGTAGTAAATGTGGGAAGAAAAGCCGGTACATGCTTGAAGGTAATGGGAGCCTGTTACAAGTGTGGTGAAAAAGGCCACCAAGCTCATGATTGCAAGTGGAATAAAGAAGCTACCGATGTTCAATGCTACAATTTCAGGGAGATGGAACATTATTCAAATGATTGTCTTAAGCATCATATAAACATACCTCAGAAAAGGCCAAGGGATCAAGGGAAAGTTTATGCTATCACTTCTGCTGAGGTAGAAGCTCCAAAAGATGCGGTGGTAGGTAATTTAATGGTTTCCTCATGTTTAGAAAATTATTTATTTGATTCTAGATCATCGCATTGTTTCATATCTTCCCAGTTTGCTATGAAAATTAGATATTTTCAATTTTATTTAACAAGGGAGTTGTCAGTCAAAACTAATAAAGGAAGTATCATTGCAACAAAGTTTTGTGAATAAGCTCCCATTAAGGCATATAAATGTTATTTATCTACTGATCTCATCATCATGCCCATTATGGAATTTTATATAATCCTCGTTATGGATTGGATTTCATACCATGATGAAAAAATTTATTATAAGAAGAATGAGGTTACAATTTTTGATGATGTTAAGGAGTACCTTATCTTTAGAGAAGAAATGTCACCACCTAATTCTTATCTAGATCCACCCCGAGTTTCTCAACTAAACTCAATTATTGGGGAGGAAGAGAATGAAATAACTGAGGGTGAGGAAAGGAATGTTCAAATAGAGTATGTACCTATTGTGAAAGAATATGCTGATGTTTTTTCCAGAGGATTTACTTAAACATACTCCAGAATGAGAAATTGAGTTTTCCATTGACCTAATTCCTAGTTCAAGGCCCATATTAAAGACCCCTTATTGAATGGACACTGTGGAATAAGTGGAACTAAAGAAACAACTAGAGGAATTGAGTAATAATGGATTTATTCACCCCTAGTGTTTTTCCAAGGGAAGCTCCTATCCTTTTTGTTAATAAGAAAGATGGATCTATGAGGTTGTGCATTGACTACAGAGAGATCAATGTTATTACAATAAAGAACAAGTATCCCATACCTCAAATTGATGATTTATTCGACCGACTTCATGGAGCTTAATAATTTTCAAAGATTGACCTTCGATCTAGATATCATCAGTTGTGTGTGAAGAAGAAAGACATTCGGAAAATAGAATTTCGAACCAGGTATGGGCATTACGAGTTTACAGTAATGCCTTTTGGGATGACTAATGCACCCTCTATTTTCATGGATCTAATGAACAGAGTCTTCAAGTAATATCTTGATGAATTTTTAGTGCTATTTATTGATGATATCTTGGTATACTCCAAAAATTGCGAAGATCATGAAAATCACTTGCACATTATCCCGAAGACTCTGAGAAGACATGAATTATATGGGAATTTTAGCAAGTGTGAATTCTGGCTTCAGGAGATTTCTTTTCTTGGCCATATTGTCTCTAAGGATGGAATCTATCTTGATCCTTCTATGACAAGAGCAATCCATGAATAGCCAGCACCAACAAGTATAACTGAGGTACACAATTTTATTGGTTTAGTAGGTTATTATCGACGTTTCATCCATAATTTTTCCCGATTGGATAACCCATTAAAGAAGCTCACATGTAAAGGTGTTAAAATTTTTTGGACAAAAGAGTGTGAAGAATGTTTTGAATAACTGAAGAGAAGATTAGTCAATGCTCTTATATTGACTCTACGATCGGGGAATGATGGGTTCGTTATTTATAGTGATGCATCGAATAATTGACATGGTTGTGTCCCTATACAGAATGATAGTGTTATTGCCTATGCATCATGACAGCTAAACATTTATGAGAAAAATTATCATACTCATGATATTAAATTAGATACTGTAATCTTTGCTTTGAAGACATGGAGAAACTATCTATATGGTAAAAAATGTGATATTTATACAGATCACAAGAGTTTGAAGTCTATTTTCTCACAGAAATAAATCAACACGAGGCAAAGGAGATGTATTGAACTACTCAAGGATTATGATTGCATGATAAAATACCACCCGGGGAAGGAAAATAAGATGGTAGATGATTTGAGTAGAAAGGATCATGGAGTTTTGAACTATATAAGAGTTGAAAAGGATCCTATATACATGGATCTAGTAAAGATGGATATAGTAATAACCATGGAAGGTGAACCATCAATACTTTTTCAAATGGTTTCCAAACCATCTTTACTATAAAGGATAAAGAGTTCTCAGAACGATGATAAAGAATTTAAAAAGAATATTAAATATGTGAATGATGGGAGATTGAGTGACTTTGTGTATGAAGATGGAATTTTGAAATTTGGGAATAGACTTTGTGTTCCCGATATACCTGATCTAAAAAGGGAATTGTTGGATGATTCTCATAGTTCTAATTTCTCTATACACCATGGGAGCACCGAAATGTATAGATATTTTAAGGAACATTTTTGGTGGGACAACATGAAGAGGGAGATTTCTGATTTTGTGTCAAGATGTTTGGTTTTTCAACAAGTGAAAGCTGTAAGGAAATAGGCTGGAGGAGTCATGAAACCTCTTCCCATAACTGATTTGAAATGGGATAATATTACGATGGACATTGTCATGGGGCTACCAAAGACTCCTAGAAGGAACGATCCAATGTGGGTCATTGTTGATCGTCTTACCAAGTCAACACATTTTTTTACTATAAGAGAATATCTACCACTTGAACATCCAACAAGACTTGATATTAATGAAGTTTTAAGACTTCATGGAGTACCACTATCGATTGTTTATGATAGTGATCTCCATTTTACATCAAGATTCTGGAAAAGTATTTAGAAATCCCTAGATACAGAACTTTCTTTTGAGCACTGTCGACCACCCCCAAACTGATGGACAATTAGAATGAACTATTCAAACCTTAGAAGACATGTTGAGATCCTGCTCACTTGACTTTCAGGGTATGTGGAGTCAATATTTACCTTTGGTAGAATTTTACTATAACAATAGATTCCATTCAAGTATTGGGATGGCACCATATGAACCGTTATACGGAAAGAGATGTCGCACACCAACCTATTGGGATGATGTTGGTGAAAGAAAACTCGTACGCCCATAACTGGCGGAGCAAACGATAGAAAAGGTGAAGATAATCCAAAACCACAACGAAGCATCTCAAAGTAGGCAGAAGAGCTATGCTAATAACCAATGGAAGGGTTTGGGATTTCAGGTAGGTGATCATGTTTTCTTGAAGGTATCTCCATGGAAGGGAGTTATACATTTCGGTAAGAAAGGTAAATTGAGTCCCAGGAACATTGGACCTTTCGAAATTCTAGAACAAATTGGGAGTGTAGCTTAACATTTGGAAATGTTGCCAAGTCTCTCCAAAGTTCACGATGTGTTCCACGTATCACTATTGAAAAAATACATGCCTCACCCAAGGCATGCACTCACTTATGGGAAATTAGAACTAGAATCCGATCTGTCTTATTGCGAAGATACTGTCAAGATTCTTGATACAAGAGAACAAGTGCTGAGAAACCGAACGACTCGTCTGGTAAAAGTTTAATGGAGAAACCATAATATGGAAGAGCAAACATGGGAACCTGAGGAACTTATGATGAAAAACCACCCGAGTCCTTTTATGCAGTAATATTCTTGAAATTTTTAGCACAAAATTATTTGAAGGAGGGGAGAATGTAACACCCCAATCTTCCATTGTATTCTTCTCTATGAATAATAAAGTAGTGTGTGTTGTATGCAACTTCGAGTTCTAACACACACCAAAACCAATAAAACTAGCCGTTATGAATAGTAATACCCACTATATGAAGTTTTATAAATTCTCTCTTTCAAAATGGACTTCATTTTGGGATTCAGAATATTGAAATTATCTTAGGGTGGATTTTTGGTAATTTTCGGAAAACATTCAATTTTTGATGAATAGTTTAAAACACTGAGTTATAGTTTAAAACCGAATTTTTATTTAAATAATTAGTTATTTTATTTAAAATTATTTTAGGTCAAAATTGATACATAATATCTATATAAGATCAATGTAATTCATTGGAGTTAGTTTATAATAACTTTAGATATATAAAAATTTTATTGAACTTTTCACCGTCTTTTACCCATATACTAGGAGAATTTGCAAATTCACATAAAACATAATTTTACCACTTATGTGAGTGGAATTTAAAAAATCCAAGATACACGTTTGATATCAGTAATTAAAATGTGGTTCAATGAGATGAAAATAATTTTGTGGTGAATAGTAACTTTTTGCTTTTATTTACCACGGTTAAAAGAAAATAGGGTAATTAAGGGTAAAAATGATATTATTATTACCCTAACACATGTCCAAATTCTATTGGCTATGTATAATTTGACAAAAAAAACCTTATAAGAAAAAGATGAACCTCTTTGGTCCACTTGGATTAGATTAGGACATTTATTATTATTTAATTCAAAGAAGAGTTAAAAGAGATAAAATCAACATTTAATAGCAAATTTTTTTAATATAGTGTTATACATAAGATAAATTCGATTATAAAAATTCATTAGAAATCTAAAACGATTTCCTACATAATGGTATTTTATTTATAATTTTTAGACATTAAATAATTTAATTTATTAATGACACAATGGTGATGCGGTAATTATCTATTTAATGAGATATAAAAATAATTTATATTATAAACATCGAAATAAATTTAATTTGAGACTTTTTATGAATTAAAATAATTTAATAGGTTAATTTGACATATTAGGGTTGGTTAAATTAATTTTTATCGAATTAATAATGCTGTTATGAATTTAGAAAAAACAAAATACCAAATTGTGTCAAAATTGACATAAAAGTGTTTTTAAAACAAATATTATATTATTAATTGATATTCTATTCCTAAAAATTTAAGGTTAGGAAAAAGGAAATATATAATGATAGTTGTATCATTAATTAACCACTTGGGGTTCTCTTGGAAGTATATAGTAAGATTATTAACCATATAATATAAAAATACAAAGAGACATAGTAAATGTCAAACTATTTAACTAAGAGTTAAATCTAAAATATAAAGTTAATATAGTGACACAAACCTATCTAAAACCTATTGGTTGAGTGATATTAGACCCATCCCCACCTTATAATTTAAATAATACACTTTGGAACCATTAGAAACCGAAAATGATTTTATTATAAAACAATATTTTTAGATTTTCCTAAGGTGCCCCTCACCCCTCTTATAAAATAGCGATCCCACTTTTCTCTAATTCACAAATTCAAAGACTTTTGGCTCAGCAAACCCCTGCCCAAATATCCTCTAAACATACCTCAGTTAATCCTAGAGGCCTTCCATTAGTTAGAAATCCAACTTAAGGATCCCTTTTGATCAAATCAAAAGGAAGAACCCGAAGAAGAGGTAATAATTTCACCACCCACTTTCAAGTTCCTTTCTTCTTCCACTTCCTTTCTCTTTGTTGTTCAATTATAAAATAATAACTCCAGTATATTCTATATACTTTGATGTTATTATAAATATGGTACAACCATATTCATTATTCTAACCAACATTTGAATGAAATGTCACCATATGTGCGTACGTATGGCTTACCGTCTCCACGTCATGGTGTAATTGTTATTTAATACATTATTATTTGGATGGGTATAATAATGATGTGTAATTGATGTAAATGATAAATATAACATGATAATGATTCTGTATATATGATATACCATCCAATTATATATTAGTTTAATATTAAAAAAATGATATTGTCGCTCATGCGTACGTACGGATTACCGTCTCCACGAACGCGATGAGATTCATTCTCCATCATATCCATTCCAGAATAATTTTTATTTTAAGATTAAAAATAATGTTTGAAGACTTTATTTAATTATGGATATGAATAAAATACAACCTACCCATATTCAAAAAGGCTTATGTAACAAAACATATAAAAGAAAATGAGTAAGTGAACACCTGAAATGACGATAATACTAAAATATTATTAACAAAGAAATATTAAAAGATCACATACGATATCATATTAATGTACATGATTATCATATAATTTAATAACAATTATTTCACCATTATACAAGAGGTTAAACTACCATCAACCAAGTAAAAGTACAAGGTAAGGGTTAATTTCACAATCTCTTTATTATCCGAGGTTGTTTTTACGTAAATATCTACTGGGAACTCTTTATCATCCACATCCATGTTTCTTAAAAATGTATTCCAAAACATTTTTACTGTTTATTAGACTATGGGTTAATGTTATTTATACACTTTTTTGAATTTTTATAAAATGTTCTGAAAGGAATCTTTCCGTCATTTTCCAAAAAAGGTCCTTTTTAACCTTTTCGACAAAATTATGGTAAGAATGTATTTTTTTAACATATAAGGTGGGTGCATCTATTTTCGGCCATTGTAAAATCATTGAAGCTTACCTTACAATATTATAAGAATATTTTCAAAGTTAATGTTTTATTTTATAATTATGTTACATTTAAATGATTTCATAAAAAGAGATATTTCTCTCAAATAGTTTTGATCTCATCTATGTCAACATCCTTTGATGGATTTTAAGATTTTTTTGAAGTTGATTTGTTATGATACAAAACTTCCATATTTTATTGAAGGTTTTGTGATATGTTTGACTGTGTATGTGTTATTTTTATACCATTGATGGTTTATGGATAAAGTATTGACATTTCTTATGCTAGTTTTAATAGGAATGTTTATGTTATGTTTAAACCTATTCATATGAGGAATGAATTGGACTTAGTAAGTGATGGGTGGAGCCCGCTATTGCTTCTTAATGCATCGATAGGTCTTATGAGACAAACTAGTGTATTGGCACAAGGCCTTGACAAAATCTTATTTGTAGTCTTGTGATAAGGCCTTGACTATGTGGTTATGATAGTCTGGGATTACGCATTCCATCATTATGAAAGTGGTTATTGATATTTCATGTGATTATTCGACTAGTAGAATATCTACATGAATAAGTAAACAGAATTATTTCATTTTTTTCCATATTATGATGAAGTTCAAGTTTAAAAGGCTTTTGTTTTAGTTATACATTGCCTTAAATGTTTATGAATAATTATGAATGTTTCCTCTATATTGTTATCCTTACTAAGAATCTAAGCTCACCACTTTTTATGTTTTATTTTTCCTAGGATGTGAAGAAGTATGTTATGATTGACTTTCAGGGATAATTTATGGGATCCCATGGTTTTCTATGGAAACAATGTTGGGGTAGTTTTCCATTTTATGATGTAATGTAAACCATATGTATGTATCTAGTGTTTCCAAGGCTACTAAACTAATCGGTCTTTTGAGACTTGATCTTTTGTGATCATGACAATGTTATGTAATAATGCACCAACTCTGGGTAACTGGGGTCGAGGCATTTCAATAAATTATGATCACATCACATAAAACCTCAAAATGTATGTTTAAAACCTTGTACTTATGGTTATCATTCAAAAACTACTGGGCTCCCAGGAGCTTCCACCACTTCACCAGATGTCTCAACATCAACTATTGTAGCATAAAAAAATATTTTCCCTATCCTTTTTTATGATCACAATTATTTCCTCCCTATGTAATTAATTTCAGAAACTTATTTCAATAATGTCCCGACTCATTAAATATAAAGTATCTTACTGTAAAATGGATATCTATTATCTCATTATTGGACTATTCATGACCCCTTTCCTTGTAGTCATGAACCTTGTGACCAAAAATACCACACCGGTAACACTTTACAAATAACCACATAAATTCACCAACATATATTTTACCAAAATTGGAACAATTTTTAGGATTAACTCTAGAATTATTATTTGGTTTCTTCTCCATTTACTACCAACTTGACCATTTCATACAGTTATCATCTCATGAAATGTAAGTGTCAAAAAATGCATTTTCAACATTCTTAGTACAACAAATAAATTTTTCATGACATTTAAATTAATAAGAGGATAGATCTCTTTATTTCCCTTATTTAAATCTTATATAAAATATATTAATTTTACTACCAATTTCTTGAATAAAATCTAGAACATACCTGGACAATCTTGAAAATTTCTTTCATATGCAGCAATAAAATCATCATACTTTTGATTTCATTAAATGAATTAATTCTCTATCCTAATAAAAAAACATTAGGGAAATATTTCTCAAGGAAAATATCCTTAAATTATTCTCATTCCATGTAATCAATATCATTTTTCCCTCAAATATTCATAAACAATGATCACTATTAATCATCGTCACCTTCAAAATGATAGACGGAAAGACTTGCCTTTTGATGTTACAAATATCCCATGACTTCAAATATATTCTCTAGGGTATTTATCCATTATTTAACTACCACTGAGTTAGATGATCTATTTAATAATGAGTTATTTTTATTCATAAAATGTTCCACTATGGACATATTCCTCTTTAGTTTATCTGGATGATCTCATGCCAAGATACCACCACTATTTGTAGCCTGAATCAAATATGTCATAACTATAACAAACTATTCATTTCTGATTATGACCACCTCAAGATGTTGATTTGAATGTTTTTTTACTATATATTCATTCCCACTATAGATTTCTTATTTCCTCTACGTAAAACCATTCTAAACAGACACAGTTTTCATGAAGTAACAAGGTGATCTTAAAATGCTTCATCATTTCAACTAAACTAGAAAATAAAATCTTATAATGGAAAATAATTAACACCATCCTAACCTATAAATTTATCTAAACTAAACTATGATACCAACTATAATGTCTCGATATTAAACATTACATAATCTTGAGTTAAGTTAAGAATTCTTATTGGGGATCCTTTTTGGTTTAGATATTTAAGTAATTATACCATAATTATTACATAACAATACCTTAGAAATACAATGTGGACACTTGCAATAGTATCTGTTTATTCCAAAATAAAAAAACATTTAAAAATAAACATGGATTATTTTTATGTATAATCATCATAACTTTTCCGGGATTCCATTCATGATAATATTCTCCCTTAAATCCAATGAAAACATTTAGAAACATGAGATGAGCACAAAAATCTCAATAAGGGGAATAAAAATAAAGAAACTGTTTGTCTAGTTAAAACATTGTAACTCATTTAATATTAATTCAGGAAATGAAACGAAACTTTTTTACATGAATAACACTAAATCTTTTTGCTCAGAGAAAAAGCCAAAAACCAATAGCAAGCAATTAAAACTCATTTAGGTAACTTTGAGAACATATAAATAAAACCCATTCAAACCACTTTCAATTGTAATAACAATGTGCCTAACTTACAATATTAATATTACCTAATAAAATGGATATCTGTAATGGAGACGACCCTTCCTATAAGCTATATCGGTCTCACAAGTGAGTAATAATGGGACCATCCTTTCATATAAGCTATAACAAGACCACCTATGAGCTAAAAAGGGGATCAATCCTTCGTATAACCTATTTTAGGCTCAACCGTGAGCTATAATAGGGATCAAACCATATTATAATCTATATCAGGCTCACCCATTTCATATATTTCTTAATTACCATTTCATGAATAAAATATTTTCATCACAAAACCCTTTTGAAAACTTCTTATAATCCCATATGAAAAACATTTCCATATAAAAATACCATTTTAATTTAAGGAACCATTTTAAATACCATGATATCCAAAAAAAGTTATAAGGGAATTCTTTTTTAAAAACAATAAGGCTTATAGAGGAAGTCAAGTACCAAATAATGGTTATGGCAGCATAGAAGATGTTGTCACTGTATACGTTAGAAAGAACATTCTTTTTGTTGATTTTAAAAATGTTCTATATAAAACACGTAAAAGGATTCCTTTTTAAAAAACATGAATCTAATTAAAAATATAACAAAATTTATTTAAAATCCTTTTATATTCAAATAGTAAATATGTAAATTAATATAACTATGGAGAAGATTTTATAAATAAAAATTTAAATGTTCAAGGTTTCCCATACAACTTTGAACAAATAAATCTCTAGATACATGAATTAATACATTTACCAAATAATTAAATAACATTATTATAGGGAAAATATGGATATTAAATTACATAGTGGTTGTATATATGCCTTATAATAGAATAATGGTGCATATTATCATGAAATGTATGAATGAAAGGAGATGGAGATGAAGTCTCTTACCTCGAGTCCGAATCATATTGTGCATTCTTTATCTTCCATAATAATAAACTTAGATTAATTATAACTTTATTTAGAACCTTTTTCATGTTCATTATTCATTTTATATCACTTATTATAATGTTATAACAATTACAAAATTATTTAAGTTATTATTGGACATTTTGCCGATATTATGCACTTGGGTTGAAAATGAACATGGTATGATATCAATAGTCCATGTGGTAATAATTACTTCATCTGAAGAATAATATTAATGAAATATGGGTCACATTTATACATAAATTATACTTTTAAATAAAAAAAATTAATTATGGTAATAGAAAATTAACAATGTTATAATCATGGAGATGGTAGGTCGTACATATGCATGAGTAACGTTTCCATGTTTCATTGATAATTATAAAAATAAGGTTATTGTAATTTTATCTTTCCAGAATGATAAAAATATTATTAAAACAATAATAATAATTTAAATATATTTATATATATCATACAAGAGATGTGGTAAATATAAACGATTCATATCGCTTCATTGAGGTGATAGTTCACACGTACGCACGAACTACATAATCATTTTTATGTGCATAGAATGAATGAAAATAATTGATATAATACTATATAATAATGATAATTATGTCATTAAAATAATATATAAATATTAATTCAATCATTATGACCTTGTTTGAGAGACAATAGTGAAAAACAAACTATATCGATTTGCAAGGCGGTTGTCCGCCATACACACGAATGAAATGTTCATTTACCATTTGATGAAATTGGAGATGGATTTAGGTGATGATATTAACATAAAAACATATAAGTATATTTAGGATACTTGAGTTATTATCTCATTACGTATGGATGAGATTTTAAGGAAGTGTAATAAGAATTGAAATAAAAACACTTAAATTAAAGTGATACTTCTTCTTCAGTTGATCACCTTTGAAGAACACCTTAACACCTATAAAGAGGGTGTTATGCCTAATAAAAGGCCTCAAGAATGGGATTAAGTATTATTGGAATAGTTTTTGGAAGATATTGGACAAAAAAAATGGTTTTTAAAGTATAAGTAATGGATAGGAATGAGTACCATTATATTGGAGAGTAGAGGGGTACCCTTGGAGCTATTTAAGGTATTAAATTAATATAAATAAAATTGAGATTAAAAATAGGCCCCAACGTATTTTTCTTTTAATCTAGGCCGATTATGGGTAGAAAAAATTCATCCAATAAAAACCATACATGTTTTGGAAAATTTTTAATCCTTATCTTTATGTTTTTACCCTTTTAACTCTTATGATTTTATTATGTAATTTAAAACTTGAGAGTTAATATAATTACCAAAACATGAAAAAAAAAATTAATTAAAGAGTCATTAATGAAATATTTGTACTTAAATAAATATCTTTGTATAATCTATGATTTTTTGAAATTTTATATCATTTAATTAGATATTTTATTATTAAAGTTATGAATTACGTCAAGTTTGACACAATTCATTACTTGAATTTTTTAAAAATCATAACATCATGATTCCTTAAAAATGAAATACATCATAACATGTCATAATAATTCATAAAATTTGAGGATGAATTCAAATATTTTGAATTATATTTATTTTAATATTATCAATATCATTCATTTGGTTCATTCAATAATAAATCTATCACCATATCATCATTGTGTATTAATTAAATTAAATTATTTAATTTATAAAAATTATTACTAAATTACCATGATATAGGTAATAATATTAGATTTATAAGGACTATTTATAGTTAATGATATAACTTACATAACACCATATTATAATTGTTTTATTTTTAAGAGACATATTTATGACATATTTTCCTTTATTTTAAATTAAATGTTATAAATGTCATAATCACACCCAAGTGGCTTCCAATGATCAAAATTTCAGCCCAAGCATTTTATTGGTCAAAAATAACTCATCCGTTATTATTTTGACACGTTTTATGGTAGTTTTACATTATTATAATATTATTTTTACCCTTAATTATCTTATTTACCTTTAACCATAGTAAATAAAATACTAAAGTTACCATTCACCACAAAATATTTTTCTCCTATTGTATAAAATATTTAATATTTATTAAAACAATGTATATCCATTTTTAAAAATTGAATTCAAAAAAGTGGTTAAACTAGATTTTATACTAACCCCGTTGACAGATCGAGAAAATGGGATTTTGAAGTAAAACATTCAAAAGTTTACAAAGTTGTTATATCCAATTTCAATTAGAATTTGATTCCAATGACCTAAATTTAATTAACTTGTAAAAAAATTATCTAGTTACAATTTAAAACTAATAAAAAGGATAACATGACTATATAAATAAATTTTAAGAAAAAATATATTTGAATTAAAATGCAGTACTTTTCATTATTCATTAAAAATGAATTTTATCAGAAAAATAAAAAAATTCAACCATAATTAATTTTGATGTCCTTTTTCCAAAGAAAAAGATTATTTCATCAAATAAGACCAATAAAAGTGTAAGATTTATATTTTAAAATGATTCACTATCAACAGGTTGTAGTATTACCTTTTAAAAATATTAGGGATTTTTATGCTTAAACTCCAATTTATTCTTATTTTAAGCCCATAAGATTTATTGAAATAAAGTAATTTTTTTTTATAAATTTGTGGAAATATAATATAGTTAATTCTTTTCATTCATGACAATACAAAAGCTAGGTGACAACTACTATAATATTACATTATATTATTTTTATTATATCCTAGTCATGCATGTGACGTAATATTTCCGAGAAACCCATTGTTGTGTGTCAAGTACACAATTGGGAATAACATTACCATTAAAGTAACATTATTATCTAATTCAGAAATGTTAATAAATATGAAAAAGTATTATATTTAATTCCTTGAGAAATTACACTTTATACCCAAAAGAAGGATTACAGGATAAATGTAGGGATTTTTAGAGGAGATTTAGGCAGATGTTTTACGATCCAAAGGGCTTGAGATGAGTGAATAAGTGGGAGGGGAGAGTGACTTTTTATAGTGGAGGAGTGAAATTCTAGTAAATTTTTGAAAATAGAAATAGACCAACATTTTTTCCATGAAAAGTTTCTTAAATAATGATCCAAAAATAATAAAGTATGGTAGGGTAGAAATATGAATATAAAATTACTTTTATACTAGTTTCTAGGTAATTTTGGGCCTTATGTTTAATGTTTAGTCCTTTGTTAAGCTATTTTTTATCTTAATTACAGTAATTATCTTTAATATGTTACAATAATATTTTTGTTAAAAAACAAATTTGAACTTATTAGACATTTAGAATGAATCGGATTAAAAATATGGAATCAAGTTTTCAAATTATTATCATAGAAGTGGAAAAAATTAATTTAAAATTAATCCCATAGACATCTCAAATTAACACATTTTTTAAGGAAAAATGATTAAAATATGAGGATGTTTTTATATCCAATTTCAATGTGAAATTGGTTCCAATGACTAAATTGGATGAATTTCTATATTATTTATCTAATTAAATTTTTTTAAAAAATTAAAATATAATTTTAAAATATAAATAAATTAGATAAAAAATGTGTTGGAATTATAATTCAGTATTTTTCATTATTCATCGCAAATTGTATTTTTTAGGAAAACCAAAAATCATCACCCTAAGATAAATTTTGAAATTATTAATTAAAAAATTATGTTTATTTTAACAAATTCAATTTATATAAGTGTTTAAAACTAACTTTATTATTTTTTACCCAAGGAAATAAAAAAGAAGTTCTTTTAAGAATATAGTTTTTTGAAAAATATAAAGACTTTACTAAAAATCGTATGTCTTATTAACAAAATTATATTAAGGATATTGCAATAGAAAAATATCCATATACCCTAGAATGATATTATTATAGATTTGGCCCCTCCCACTCAATGTGAGAGGTCCCTTTGTCATCCCTTGAGGGATGTCGGTCACATTCTATCCTCCCCTTTTCTACCCACAACTGCTTACCAACATTCCCTAATATCCCAATCAGACATGAAGTCTCAAATTAATTTAAAGGCTATTGAAAAATTTCAATATTTTCCTTAGATTTCAATGATCCCTCATCTCTGCTGAATCTAATTTTTATTGAATGATTCAAGAAATGTCTCCAGGGTAGATTTTTCAGTGAACTAAAGGGGGTGTGTGAAATAGGTCATATGGAGTTTTAATTAAAATAAACACTAGAGGTATACAATGAGAATTTTTTGGTAATATGGGATGGATTTTGAGGTAGAATATAAGAAGAAATAGAGAAACATTCATTGGCCTACCCAACCAATTTTGTCAAGAGGGACTGGGTTCCTATAACAATTAAGACAAGGTTATAAAGTACAAGTACATAAATTATCATCAGAAATAGATTTGAAAATTTAGTTTTTTAAGGTATGTTTTAGGATCAAGGGGAAGATCTCCAAGCTGTGAAGGGCATCCAAACTCCAAAATAGAAGTATAATCCCTTTTATGATCAAAGTTCTTATGGGATAGAATCATAGAATGAGACTTCAAGAGTTTATTTGGGGGTCAATATCGACAGAGAGAATGAAAGAGGTCTACATAGACCTAGGAGGAATAAGGATATGAAATTTAAAAGGGATCCAAGTTGTTACCTTTAGGTTAATGGATATAAGTCTAAAGGTCACACAGACTATTCTTATCTACCTAAGACGATGGAAACAATGTTCATTAAAAAGAACAAGGTGATGAATAGTGAATCCACATCTCATGAGAAGGAATGAAATTCAATTTTTCTGAGTGAAAATAATGATATGGATTATGTTTTGGTCAACGAACCTAAATAGGGAGGTGATATGATAGTTGATCTGATCTAGGAATAGGATGTTCTTAATGGTATAGTCAGGGCAACTGATAAGTTGGTTGCTGAAAAAAGGAAAGTATGGGAGCTCATCTCCCATTCCAATATAAAAATGGAAGAGGAAAAAATTGATTTCAATTATACCCAAGTAGAGTTTTATAGGATGTATTATTGAATGATATGACTGGACCATAATGAGGAACTGTGTGCATGGATCAATAGTAAAAACCACATTTTGACACATAGATTAAATAAAAGGAAGATTGGTCTGGAATAGTTTATAAAAACATGGGACAAGATGGGATAAAACTTTGAATCCCTCATCATGGATAATCTTAACATGAAGTAATTGGAACTTAAATAGAGTATCTACAATGTTAAGGTTTCTAATATGCTTAATATTGATTTTATTAAATCAATCATTTCATCTGATGTTGGCTGCTTGCCTGCCCCAAACTTGAAAATTTTCCCATTTTTTCCATAAAAGTGATTCACATAATAAAAAAAGTAAATTTTATGTTAGTATGTATTGTTATAAATATATTTTATTTATATTATACCATTATCAGTAATATTTTAAAATAAATTATTGATATTCATATTAATAATTTTAATATCTACGTTATAACTATCTCACATAAATAAATATTATAATCAAATGTTGTTTCATAGAAACTCATTATTACATGTAATGCAAGACAGGATAGTGATTCATGTAGTTAAATCATAACCCCTTGTATAATATAATGGAAAGTTATCTTTGTGTAGTACATAACACGAGACATCAAAGAAAACTAATTTGTTTGAAAAAATGTTTCATAAAAAATATGGTTGTTACATGCTTGGAAAGGGATATCCATTCCCCTGAACTCAGATTTGGTGATGTATAGTAGGGGAGATCCAAACACCGAACCATAGACAAGGTGATATCCAATAGGGGTACACAAACCCTTCAAATCAGATTATGTGATTTCTAATATGGTAGAGCCACACCCCTAGACTCGGACTTTGTGCTTCCCAGCATGGAACACCTTTGATCCAATCAATGATTTCCTAATAGGGAAACCCCCATAGTTTTGAGATATGGTTCTCCTGGAATAGTTCACCAAGGATCTAGGTGATTCTATTATTCTATATGATTTCATGGCATGATCATAAACACCCTAAAACTGGATAAATAATGTTTGGATTTATCCCAGGTTTCATGTTAGATCCTTAGGATTGACGATGGTTATTGTTTTACACATATTTATTTATTTATTCATTTATATGAGTATGTAACATGAACATAAACCTAATTAACTGGTTATATATGGGACTAATTTAGTGGTTCTTTAATGAGTTTTACTCACACACTACTCAAGTAGCTATGACACTTAGGAACCTGGGAAGTCTTTAATTATCATATGTTCAGTCTTGGTATGAAATCAGTGTCACATGATTGAGTGTGCTAGCTTAGATAGAGTTTAAAGATTGTTTTTGAGGTATGAATTAAGGATGAAGTGGAGACCCCTATAATTAATATTTTATTTACATTTTATTAGGATTAGCCCTGTGGGAAATTATTCCCTTATTTGATGGCATGACCATGAGTCAATTTGACTACATACCATTGGTATTTACATTGAAATAATATGTTATATTTTATTTAACTAATGTAATTTGATTCATTATCGTTATAGATATAGATTTGATTATTTTATATTATTACACACTTTGATATGTGGTTATAGTCCCCCATAGTAACCCCATAAACTCTTTATTATAGTTGGATGCATCTAGCATATGGGGAGGCATTCTTGGGGTCCTAGTGACGAATCCTATATTTTAGGAACCATTCAAAGGCCTCAAACTGGGGAGGACATTAAAAAGTATTAAAAATAATTTATATGACTGATATGCTAGATAATATCAGGGTATAATATTTTCATACTATTTAGAGATGTCGTAGATTGGTGATATTTGAATGCACCATAACTTTTGATGGATATCATATTTTTTTACTAAAAACACCTTTTATAGTCATAAATCATGGTTATTTAGTGAATCTGATTATGATTATGAATTTCAATGTTTTAGTTATATGGATTTCCTCTAGTGTAACATAGATGGGTTTTTATATTTAAGATTTATTATGGTTTTATATCTTATTTAAATTGTAGGAGGATGGAATTCATGAATCATATTTGACATATAGGATTTACAGTATATTCATATTACTTTGTGTGATTGATATCATTGCTGATTACAATTAAACTGTTTAAATTTCAAGCAAAACTTATATGGATAACTTTCATATAAAGTAATTGTGTAATTTTACTCAACTAGAATGTAATATTGTTTCTTCTGAGGATAGGTCATGAAGTTCTTATAAAAGTATTCTTATGGATCAAGAATATGTATTCTTTTGTAAAAGGAATTTATAGTGACAGTAGTAGGTCAGTACATGCATTGAATTCTTTTTGATGAACCCCTTGAGTTGATAAGGAAAATTTGTTTGGTTATTTAAAGTTCTAGTGAGAACCTATATGGGTTATTCCATATTTTTTGGTGTTGTAATTCTAATTAACTAAACAATATCTATATACTTCTACCGATATGAATCATCTAGAATGATTTTGTTATATGTAAATGCAGTAATAGATGAGAATTTGATCCATGATGGGGTGTCTTTTCGTATAGATAGGTTTAGTAATGATCAACCTAGGAATATTATTCTCTAAGTGGTAGTATCTTAAATAGATTCCAAGTGATAATTAGTGATTTAGTAGGAAGATTATTTGGCATGAAATACCTGATACAAATATGAGCCCCTAGAGTGGATAATTTGTCATGTGAGTTGTCGGGAGACAATAGAGAAGTAAAGAAAGAGGTTTTGACATTTATTTTTGAGATATGTGAGATGAGACCTATATTATAGGAAATAGATCCTATTGTTTTAAGACGTATCATTGGATAGAGGTGAGTCGGGTACTATGGATGAGATAAGAGGGTAATAAAAAAATCAGGGTTAACCCCAATTTTTAAATTCCTTAGCTATAGGAAGCATGGGTAAAACATTCAATTAATATATCATTGTATGGGATGTTATACCAATTATATGGTGTATTCATTTATATTCCTTGGACATTTGAGATAGTACACCTTGATTTCTCTTAATTTGGTATCAAGGTTTCTTTTCCATGCATAAATTAGTGGTATGTGAAATCCTCTAGATTCTAGTTGTGATTTAAGTATCATGGTTAGAGAATGGGTGAATTATATTGGTTTTGGGAATTATTCCTTAGTGTTGGATGATCATGAGATTATACTTGATATGTATAAGATGTATGTAGGATGAAAGAAAGCATCATGGTGCTTCAAGTTGCATGAGATTGACATGATGGGGTGCATAATTATCTAGATAAATAGGCATGAAAACATAGGTTTGAGGAATTATGAATCAAGGGATCATATGTCAGGTTATGTGACTAGGTGTTATAGGAGTTTACACCCATTATATTTATATGATATTGATATGGTACATTCTTTTTAGGCAAAGTACCAATTGAAATTGAAATTAGTGACTGGACATGTGTTAGATAAGCACTAAAGGATTTGGTTAAATTCTTGCAGTCTTGGGTGTATAAGGATAAATTAAATGAGAAATTTTCAGTGGTGATGACTATCTTTGGAAATATATTGTGGTGCAACGGCATGGCCGACCAAAGGTTGTACCTTAACAAAAACTATTAGGAAGGTGTGGGGTCCGTTTTTATAGTTGATGAACATGGATAAGGGGGAGTGAAACTTTCGATATAATGGAAATTTCTAATGTTATTATCTATGAGTAGTGTACACGACCCCATTAGGTGGGGAAATCTTTATAGGATGATGTATGTTGTAACCCACTTTATGATTTTTTTATCTAGTGATAATAATAACATTACAGTGATATAGGAACTGGTAGCAGTTGATGTTTTATACTAGTTATTAGATATGAATTAGATGTCCATGTCCAATAATTAAGTGAAGTGATGGATGGAACATGAGGCATGGTGATATAACCTTATTTTTGTAGGGTTGTCGGCATGATATGACCAATTTTTTGATGATCAATTTTTTATTTGGATTCCTGTGAGAAGATAAATCTGATCTTATCTCGTTCCATGAGGAATACTAGATATAGATTTAATTGTGGTATTGGATAGAGTTTGTGTGTTTCTATTAGGATCAAGATGATTTCAAGGTGATATAAGCATGAGATAGATTAGGAATGCACTGGTGCTTGAGGTTCTAACATGATAACTTTAATGAATGGATGGTGATGTATCTAGGTAACTACATCAAAATTCAGGATCAAACATTGGTTTTTGTTTTTTGAAGACCATGTGACTCTTTTGGGGATTTTGGTGTCCTGATTTGGTGATGAGATATTTGGAATTTGGGTGTGAACAATCGTTTATAGAAAATTTTTGTTGAAGGAGCTTCCACCAATGTGTTTGCATTTAATTTTATTTGGGGGTCTATAAACCAGAACAATTTTGTTTTATTGGGTTTGTGAGATGTGTTTTAGAGATAAAAAAGGATTTTCAGGAAGAAAATATTGGGTTCCGATTTGTTCAGGGGTGACAGAGACCCATCTATATTATTTTTTAAAATATAAATACAGATCAATACCAACATCAAAATGTTATTTTTTCTATGATTGGGTGTGGTGAGATAGGAACCACAAGAATCTGGTTATGGGACCACCTAAAAGGAATTTTTAGTGGGATATTTGGATGGTGGGGATCACTATCGATCACAATGATTCATTATGAGTTAATTATAATGATAGGCTGCACCACAATCCAAAATATTAATTGATTGATACCACCATCATTTCTTAGAATAGATGGGTGTGGGTAGGAATCATCTCAGTTTTCCAGTGATTATGATGAATGGTAGACTTCTCCTTGATAAATGGTGTCCATGGTGTTAAGAGTTTCCCTGTGGGAGACCATTCAACATTCAATTGTAGAGTGGGATGTTTAAGATGTGATTTTATGACTATGATAGGTTTGTATTGCTAATTGAAGGCCTTTAATGATTCTTGTGGATGAGTAGTATTATTTTAGAGAGGTTGTAAAATCCCTTTCCTTTTGAGTTTTGAAATTCTATGATAATTTGAATTTTATCCTTTGGAGAGAGGTTTTTTTGAGATATGGTATTTAGATTCGTGTTCTGGGGTTTTGAAAATAATTTGGATATGTTTTTCGTTTTATAATGAAGATCAAGGGGTTATTCTTATTCTAGAGTGGCCATTATGGAATGGTCAAGAGAGAAAGTGGTGATTAGATCATTGGCCTATGTAAAAAGGGGTGAACCATAGCTTAGGGATCACCATTGTGGATGAAGAAATTCCAATGAATAGATCCTGGATACCCTGGATGAGCATGGTGCTTGGGTAGCACTATCACACCCTAGAACATGGGAAATGTGCGTTTTGGTTGGATTGGTGGATTGGTGCCACCAACTATGGGAAATGTACAATGTGAAGTTCATGGTCTATATAGAATATTTCCTTGGTTGGGTGTGGAACATTGGGGGTGGCCTTATAGAAAACTACAAGAGGACTGTAGATATGATGTTGCACAATTGTTTTTTCCACCTAGTATGGTTTTATATGGGGGAAATCCCTATTTTAATCCTTGTAATTTTATTGTCTCAAGCCCTGCCTATCTTCTTGTCTTGCAAATGCAAGAACTGGGAGATCCTCCCCAATCCTCCAACATTTACCAATGGTTTAGGGTGTCATTTGGTTATGATTTTGGTCATGGTTTTATGTGAGAACCACTATTACTTTATAAATTATTCGGACCTTTTTCTTCCCCTATGATTTAAAATGTGTTACTTTTCCCCACTGATTTTAGATGTATCTATTTAGGTTTTGTTTTTTGTTCAACCAAAGCATGGTGGAATCGACTGCTAATGATGGGGTTTTTTCACGTGATGGATATGGAATGTCCCGAAAGAATTCCTACATATCATTTCCTAGTGTTTTGATTTTGGAATGTTATTGTATAGATTTTCATTGGGAGTTTTTTGAGGATAAATTAAATTGTACATTGAAAAAAGGTTTAAATTGGGTATTTTACAAGGTTTATGTCACGGTGTGCATGGGGAGTTGACCACACCTTTTTTCTCATGGTTTTAGAGAATGGATTATTCTTGGTAATTTTTTTCATTCGAATTTAAATTTAATTTAATTAAATTATAAATTTCAATAATATAATAATAATTTAATAGTTAATTATACATTTATTATGATTAATTAGTGGATTTTTTCATTTAGATAGGCACTCATGAGATGATATTATGCTAGGATGTGGCTAGGAAGAGGTTTATTGGCTATTGAACTTAAAGGGAATAACTTTATTATGAGGTAGTTGGTATATACACATTTACCATATGGTATAATTCTTGGTTTATGTGGAATGTAAAATGTGCGGTCTCACCATTGAGGGACATTGAATTTTTAAAAAGTAGACAAATATTTATTTAAAATTAAAAATACTATGTATTATATGAATAAAGTGGAAAGTCCATGATAAATCATGTGAATTGGCTGGATTCCTCAGGTGTAAATAGTTGAGGCCTTGATTTTAATGGTATTACTTTTTAAATTTTGGCTCTAAGTGGTGTACATTATTAATAATAGAATTAAAATTATGTATATTCCCTAATGATAGGTTCCCATAGTGACCACCAGGTAGTGGTGAGTGGTGAGTTGAGAATGATGATATAGGTATGGGATAATTGAGAACATTGAGATTCCTTAGAGCCTCTACGCTAGGGATATGACCACGGGGTGAGCTTTTTACCCCCATAGATGATTTAGCTTGACATGGCTGGTAAGTTTGTGTTTAAAATAGTTCCTTATTCTCTTATTTGTAGTTTTTTGATTCCCTTTAAAGGAAATAGAAAGCATGACGAGCCTCATGGAGGTTCTTGATAGTAGAGCTCCTCTATAACTCGTGCAGTTCCCAAATGAGATACCTTTACATACTTCACGTGTGTAAGAACTATGAATTATAAATAAGTTTTTACTGAGGCACCCAAGATATGTAGTTCCTATAGATGTTCATGTAACTTACAGAAGATATTTTATATCTTCTATACTATGCATAGTGGCATGGGATCATCCACACCAAAAAGAACTAATGTGAAATCATACAATTCAATATTATAGGGGTTCTAGCCACATGCATCTAAAATGAATCTTATTCACTTAGTGGAAGAGTCTCTAGAGGAAGCTAATACAATTCTAACAACTTTGATAGGTACCATCACTATAGCTTCATCTTAAGTGACTGCTTTATTTAATACTGGCGCATATCACTTGTTTATATTGAACCATATTGTTAACCTTGAAAATCTTTTTATATAACTTTTATCTTTAATGATAGATATTACTACACCCCTTATAATGAAGAGAGAGAAGGGGATTTATTTCCCTTCGTGTATATTCTCTTTATTAGTTATCAATATTGCTTGGTATTTTTTTGTCCTTGGAATGAAACAAAATGATGTCATTTTTTATATGGATTGGTTCATTTCTAATAAAACTTGAATTGATTATTATCATCAATAGGTCTCATTTACTATTCCTAATGGGGTGTGATATATATTTTAGGGAAAATGGGATCCATGTCCATGTAGAGTGATAATTTCTTAAACAGAGTGTCAGAAATTAATATCAATGTTTGATTTTGGCCTATAGTTAGATTATTTGAGAGATGATCTCTCTATAGTTGTTTTTATGTTTCCTAATTTTTTTCTTTATGACTTCTTTGGTCCTCCATCGGTAATATAGGTAGAGTTATCTATTGATTTAGTATTGGGTACTCAGCCAGTATATGTTCCTTCTTACCAAATGGAACTAGCTGAAATTAAAGAGTTAAAGACTCATCTAGATGATCTATTCGAGAAAGGATTTATATGATCAATTATGTCACCTTGGTTAATTCATGTTCTCTTTACTGAGAAAGCTAATGGGAAACTTCAACTATCTGTTGATTACCTTAAACTCAACTAAGTTACGGTAAATAAAAATCATTCATTTCCACAGATTGACGTTTTATTTGACTATTTGAAAGGGATTAATAGGTTCTTAAATATTGATCAATGACATGGTTATCACCAATTGAGAATAAAATAATATAACATTTATAAAACCTCTTTCTGGATAAGATATGGCCATTATGAGTATCTATTCATGCCATTTGGTCTAACAAATTATCCTTTAGTGTTTATGTCTTTGATGAACATGATATTCCATGAGAATCATGATACAATCATGGTTGTATTTTTGGATGATATCATTGTTTACTCATTATCCAAGGAGGATCATGTGTGTCATATGATAGTTGTTATTGGATTATTGAGGAATCACTGACTTATGGAAAGATATTGAAATGCGATTTATCGATCAAGGATGTGAAGTTATCGGGAAATATGATGTTAGAACATGGTATCTCAATTCACCTTGAGAAGGTGAAAGCTGTAATTACATTGAAACATCCATGAAATGTTATCCATATTCTGAGATTCTTGGGTTTTGCGTGGTTTTATCATCATATTATAAAGTATTTCTCAATATTGGATACTCCAATGACCATTATCACTTGAAAGGGGGTGAATTTTTGTTGGTATGATAAATTTCAGAGTTATTTTGTTGAGATGAAATGTATTTTTACTTCTATGTCATTGCTGAATCTTCTAAGGGAAGGGAAATGATGGTATTCTGTGATATATCAGGCTCAGGTTTGGGTTGTGTTCTTATAAAGGGTTATCAGATAGTATCCTATGAATTTAGATATATTAGAAAAAATAATAAGAATTAACCAACCCATGATATTGAGCTCATGGTTATGATGCTTGAACTTATGATTTGGACGAATTATATTTTTTGGAGAATGGTTTTCCATATTTTCTAACCACAAGAACTTGAGTTTTCCCTTCTCTAAAAAATATTTGAATCTTCGTTAGAGGCATTAGGTAGAGTATGTTTTGTGTTTTTCTTTCGATATGACCAATACCCCAAGGAAATGCAATTTCATTAGTGATGCATTGAGAATGAATCTTACGAACTAGGGTGTGAAAGAATCATCATAAGAGTGGAATTTGGTGGATTGTTTTTCATAGTTGTGTCTCTGATTTTGTGAAACATTGGGTGATATTGTCTTAAAGAGTTTTCATTTGATATCTATTATTTTCAATATAATTATTCAGGAAAAATAGCTTGATGATGAATTATGTGGAATTAGAGACTCTCTTTATGGTGGGGTGACTATTGCTGAGTCATCATTCTCTATGGAGTGTATTATTTTTTAGAGGTTGTTTTTGGGCCATGATCTATGAAGAAATATGTGATAAGGGATTTGTATAATTTATAATGGTATATTAAACAAAGAACCCCCAAGATGTTTTATGACATGTGATGATGATTTTGGTGTCCAAGTATGAGACATGACCTTATTGGTTTATTCTATTGTTTTTATACTTGACAACAGGTGAAGGAAGAGCACGAGAGACCTTTGAGTTTACTTCATCCACAAACAGTGCTAACTTTAGGTGGGATGTAATTTTAAGGGGTTGTGTGGTTGGGTTTCTATGTACCTATAGAAATAAGAATGTGATATGGTTTTTGATCAATAGTTTGACCAATCCATCTCACTTTATAAACATTCATGATACAACCAAAGTTGAGGATCATGAAGATATCTATGTGAAAGTGATTTTTATTTTTCATGGAGTCCCATAGGATATAGTCTCTGATAGAGAACCCTATTTTACTTCACTCTTGTAGATATGCCTGTAGGAATTACTGGTATCTCAGTTTTGTTTGAGTACAACATAACATCCATAGATGGATGTCTAGATAGAGAGAGCAATACAAATTCATGAGGATATTCTTTGGGAATGTGTTCTCGATTTTGGTGGAGATTGGGATTATGATTTGGGACTGGTTGAGTTTTGATATAAAAATAATTAATAGAAAATGATTGTAATGGATTATTTTAAGGACATGTATGGAATTCTTTATAAAAGTCTATGGGGTTGGTCATAGATCAGTGAAAATTTATTATTTAGATTGATGTTGGTATAAGATTCAATATCAAAGATTCAATTGATTCATCAGAGAATGTTGACAGTAGAGAGATGTAATAAATCTTATGCTGATCATTGGTGTAGACTATTGTAGTTTTCAATTGGTGACTAGTTTTTATTGAGAGTTTCACCTCTGTTGGATCATCGACAACTTGGAAATAAAGGGAAGCTTCCTCCTCATTTTGTAAGACCTTTTGAGGTTGTGGAGTGAGTGGGGAAAGTAGTTTACTATTAAAATATTCCTTCGTAGTTTATGTCTATACATAATGTGTTCCTTGTATCATAACTTTAGAGATATATTTCTGACCCATATCATGTCTTGAGTTGGGTGGATCTTGATATTGATCCTGACATATCTATGACCGAGAATCCAACTATAATTGTTAATTCTGATACAAAGGTACTTTATCTAGGATAATATATTTTTTCTGAGTGCTTTATCATCATAGTTTTGGTAGTCATGGGATATGGTAGAATGTGGCACTAATGACGGAAAAGTAGCCTTAAATTTTTGATATGGGAGCTTCTTTATAGGATTTATGGGGACAAATAATTTCTATGGTGGAGAGGTTATAACACCATATTACCTTCTAAGGCTGGACTTGTCCTTTTTTTTGCCTCCTTTATTTTCGTTTTGGGGATTCTGTTTGGGGAATTTAGTGAAACAATATATAATGTGAGTTTACACATTTTGTAATGTGATTACACATCATGTAATTTCACAATGAATATTTCTTGAATTTGGATCATGAAGTGAAATAGTTAAATTGTGTTTTAAAAAAAATTCGACACATTTTTTAGCATCATTTCACTTCATGGTAATACATGACTTGAAGGTACTACTTCTCATGTATTTCCTCGACCCAATGATTTAAACAAAGAGGCTAGACTGATTTCATTTTTATTTTTACCTACATGCTTTTCCTCTCAACCTAGATTAATCCCCAGGCTATTTTGTAGTTCTAAAATCACTCTAGATCATATGTTTGGTGATTTATTATATTGTTGGTTGTAGTGAATCTCTTTGGGAAAGTGGTATACTATCTCTTCCATTATCTCTTTCATTAATCCTTGGAATTTTATATATCCTATTTGGAATGATTAATCTAAACATAATATTTTTTAATCTTAATTATAGGTTGTAATCCTAGATCCTCCTCACCTACATCTATCATTAGTGATTCCCATTGTGAGTGTTGATTTTGATGAATAAAGGTAGTTGGTTCTGTTTTGGATTGGACATTTTATTAAACATTGAATTTCATGAATATTTTAAATTTATTTCAATTTATTTGTGAAAACCAAATTTATTTCAAATTGGATTATTAATTTGATATGGTATAGATTTTTGGTAATATGCCCAATTCCTATTGAATTGGAATTTGGGGAGTATTTTGAACATGATGGAATTGGTGAATTTAATTGATAATTAATTTTTAAAAAATATATTATATATAAGTTTTGAGAACCTATGATTTGATTTGTATTAAAAATGCATGAATTTATGAAAAACCCATGTTTTAGATTTGAAATGGAATTAGTATTTTGAAATGGAAACATAAGTAATTGAATCATGAATGATTATTGGTTTGAAATGAAATAATTTATACTTTTTCTATTTACTGATTGACCACGTGCAAGACTGGGTAGTTTGTAAGTTATTTTGGACAAACACATAAGGATGGTAATTCCCTAACAATTTATTGACAATGAAAACTGTAAGAAAAAAATAGTTAGGTATGATTATTGACGATGGGATATCGATGAGTCCTATTCATCATGAGAAAGAGGGATATGATGACACATTTATAGCCTTGATCTCTATGTTTACATGTGTGATGATACTATACCTAGACACTGTCATACCGTATGTAAGATAACAATGATGTTTGTTATAAGTATTTTGAAATAAATTCCATTGATTATGAAACTAATTTATTCATTCCAATTGATTTTTTAAATTATTCTATATGAAATTTTTATTTAATCCATAATTGAAATATTTTCCATCATATAAAAAAGAAATAATATTTTTTTAAATATAAAAGTGTATTTCCATGACCTTTTTTGATTAAAATTTATAGCATGATTTGGTTCATTATTATAATTTTTTTATGGAATACATGATGATACCCTACTAGTATTTTAGCACAAACCATACGTTTCCTTCTATTTTTTTATATTTCATTCTTCCAGGTCTGAACAAAGGGAAATGGTATATTCAAGGAGGTGGATACTCCTAATCCTTTATGCTTGGAGTGTTGAGTACTTTGGTATGTCTGAGTATATCTTGTAAGACTCTATGTACATTAATGATGTACTATTTTGGTTTTTTATATAACTCTTTGATTTTTTGTACCCTATTATTTGGATTTTTTAGCATAGTTACATGTATCTATTATCTGTTGCTTTTTTGTGTGGAAAAACCATTCCCACTTTTTTCTTGTACGAGCAAGGTTCTAGTTTCCATCCCATATAGATCTGGAATTCCCCTTGGGTTGTGTCATGATCGGATTGGGTATTGGGGTACCAAGGTATCTAGGTTGGTTCATGATAGTTATATCATTATTAGATTATTCATAACTCTTTTCTTTGCATTCACAATCCTTATAACCAAACATACCACACCATTAACTCTTTCCAGATCCTAACATACATTCCAAAAAAATTATTTTACCACACTTTGAAAAAGTTATAGTCTTACCTCTAGAATTAAAAGCTATTTTATTCTCAATTTCCTTGATCATTGAAAATTTATTACACTTTTCTTTATATGATACATAAGTATCAAAACAATAGTTCTTAAATTTCTCAGGGTAATGAATAACTTTCTCATAAATTTTAAATTCTCATATAGAAAAATAACTTCTTAAGCTTAGTTTCGACACTAATTAAAATCTATTAATTTTATTATCATTGTCTTGAATAAAGTTTGGGAAATACAAGGCCAATATTGTGAATTTGTATTCATATGAAACCATAAAAATTTCACCTTTTTCCTCAATTCTATGAATTGTTTTTCTATCCTAACCCGAAGAACCTTAAGTAAATATTTATCAAGGAAAATATTCATAAATGTGTTCCATTATAGAACACCAATATCATATTTCTCTCTAATATTGTAACCAAATACCACTATATATAAACTTTACATTCAAAAAAAAAGACAGAAAGAGATACTTTTGATGTTTTGAAAATCCCATGAATTGAAATATCTTCTTCAGGGAATTGATCCATTCTTCTGCTACCACTATGTTATATCATCCATTGAATGATGGGGGATTTTTACTCATAAAATACTTTACAATAGATATTTTTATTTTTACTAGATCAAGTTACTCTCTGGAATGGATACTACCACCATTAATAGCTTGTGTCAACTGATCCATCAATATAAGAAACTGTTCGATTCCAAAATTTTCTATCTTGGTATGCTGATTTGGAAGGATATTTTCCTCTTTGTTTGTTCCCACTAATGATTTAATATTTCCTCTATTGAAAAATATTATGAACAAATATATTTTATATGAAGTGACAAAGAAATATTAAAATTATAAATAATTTCAACGTAACAATAAATTATAATTTTATAAGGGCATGATATTAACACTATACTAGCATCTAAATTAGTTGAAACTGTATTTTAATACTAATTATAAGTACCTATCCTTAAACATTATGTGATCATGAGTTTTAGTCCAGAATTTAATTTCTTTCACTATGAGGGTACTTTCTATTTTAGAGTTATAGATTATTAGGCCATAACTCATAGATAAAAAAAACTATAATAAAAAATAGAATCTTATATTTAGTATCCATTTTTCCAAAAATATAATAATTTTAAAATAATTCATGAATTATTTTCATGGAAAATATCCAAAACATTTAACTTGACATATTAATTTCACTTACCCATCCTTAATCCCTATGATTTTTTTAATAAAACTTGGGATGAGCACAAAAATATCAATTTGGGAATTAAAAAGAAAGGAAATTGTCAGTTCAGTAAAACAATGAAAACCCGTGAAATATTTACCATTACACCAATTTTATTTCAGAAAAAATAATAAAACATTTTCTCTCAAAAAAACAAACATGTTCTTATTTAATAAATCTTTTAAAACCCCATGAAATAAATTAATACTTATTTTAGCTGACATACAACATCATATTCATAAAACCATTTGAAAGTAATTTAAATTTGAATAAACATATAAATTAATTCCAATATAATCATTATCCAATTCATTGGAGATATTTAAGCGGGGTCACCCTTCGTATAAGCTATATTGGGCTCACCAATGAGCTATAATGGGGATCAACTCATTGTATATGCTATATTAGGATCACCTATTTTCCATAATATGTAATATGGATTAAAACTTCATATAAGATGCATTTGGATCACCCACTTCATATAATTATCAATTACATATCATGAATAAAACCCTTTCATCATAAAACTCTTAAATAATATTTTTTAAACCAAAATGAAGAAACTTTAAAAAAATACTATTTTCTTTTAAAAACCCATTTTCATGGACGAAGCACCATTTTCATTGAAAAAAAATTTTAATACTAAAATTCCTTAAAAGATAAAGTTTTTTTTCATTTAAAAAAATATGTAATATTTTAATGGAATATAGAAATTAAAAAATATCCACAATGGAAGAAAATTCATGGTCTCCATGTAAATTTAGAATATAACATCACTTTTATTGCATGTCAAACACGTTCTGTATAAAAAACATAGAAATATTCCTTTTTGAAAACCATTTAAATAAATTTCAGTCACATAAAATTTTCTTTATATATATTTTACATCTATATAACATCATTAATTAAATAATTTTTAAAATATGGATATGGAAGAGAATGATATTTTCAGGGAAAAATATTAAAAGAGTTTTTTTAAAAGGAAAAATCCCTTATCACTTAGATAACACTTGAATCATGAGACCCAAAAAAATATTAACATTGAAAAAAAATTTAAATATCCTTAGAATAGCGAAATTCATGATATAAAATGTCAATGGGTCACTATATAAACCTTATAAAAGAATATAGTTTCGTAACATAAAAAAATACAATAATGAAAGGAAATTGAGATGAAGACCCTTACATTATGTCTGATTCATCTCATGTGTCTTTATATTCCTGAATAATAAAATTATGTTAATTATTTACTTTATCGATAAACTTTTTCATGTTTACTATTACATATATTTTTTAGAGACCCCAGTTTTTCTTGTGTAAGACTTTGGAATATTTCTAAAAATATTTCTAGAACTAAGCACTGAGACGACATGTAATTTCGTGGCTCCGGGTGCCCAAAATTAATTTTTAAAAATTTACAGTGTTTTTTCACTATGAATATCTTAGAAATAAGATATCTCTTAAATAGTATCTTAGATCAAAAACTTTAGGCCACATTTGGGTCTAGCACATAGTGTTTACCCTATGTGGGACATAAAATGATTCGGCATGGGATGTTCAGACACCTCACTTGTTAATGGTATGTTAAATGGATGAATTAAATTAATAATTTATTAAATAATAGATCAAAATCAAATTAATCTTGAATGAGGACTTGGATTAAAAATCTGAGAGCACTAATGAGCTTAGAATGTTGACATTACCCTAGTCAGGGTATAACCTTTGTCGACATCAGGTGTTCGTCTTATGCGCATTCGTGTGAAAATAATTAAATAATTAAACAATTGTTTATTTAATTATTTGATTAATATTTTTAACCTTAAAAGATGTTATAAGTATGAGGCTATAGGTGTTTTGCCTCATAATCCCTGTAATTTTCCAGTAAGAGAAGAAACCTTCTCTAGATGAACTCATCCTTGAAGAAGAATGATGAACGAAGAACAGAGAACCCTTGGCAAAAGGAAGATCAAATGACGAAGAATGTGAAAGATCATCCTCCTCCATCGGAAGGCGTGTTCTTCAGCAATGATCAATCCAATCCTTAGGTAGGACTTATCATTGTGGATTCCATACCCCATTTTAATTTTAATGACTAACGTGAATTAAAATTATTTGCATTAACTAATTCTCATATCGAAAAAAAATTCTTGAATAAATTTCTTCTTACTTATCTTGAAATTGAAATTCATGAAGTATGATATATATTTATTTTTCAATTACTCATGTTCTTGATTCTTATTTATGATGGCTAAACAAACACATTCATTAATCCACACTTAGACCATGACATTTTCTTATTCATCCTTAACTCTTTCTTTGCATGTTCTTCATCTCCAACAAATTAAGCATGCCAAAAAAATAAATGTTTCACTGAGAGCGGCATATGGATGTGGAGATCTCAACTTGGGGATCACATATCCGCATTTATATTACCATTCTGAGTTATATTGAAGCTAAAACTACATGCAGAAGGATTCCCCGATGCTGGTCTGGTGAGGGTTCCTATGTGGGTTCTAGTCCATGCGGCTCCTGGCGTGGTGGCTTTAGGTGAAGCAGGTGACTACCAAGTGGTGCGTTGGCTAGGAAGACAATTTTGAGGTGGGATGGTGAGTAGGAAGCATAGTGGTAGAGCTGGCTTTGGCTGATAGTGAGAGAGCAGGCAGCGCGATGGAGGAGGTCAACGTCAAGGCGGCAGTGAGGGCGTAGGTGATGCAACGGTGGAGGGAAACGTCTAGGTGGCGGTCGGGTGTCGGCTACACAATGGAGTAGAGTAGTGTCTAGAGAGTGGTAGGGCATAGGTGGCATGGATTGCATGAAGTGGGGAAGGGGGGATAATTATAACCCTAACAAAAAAGGAAAATTAAATATAATAATAATAATAATAATAATAATAATAATAATAATAAAATGTTTAATCCCCTATAACTCCCCCATTCTACATCCATTTTTTGCACCATTAGTGGTAGCATGAACCCATTAACAATAAAATATTTTTAGGACCACTTCATATAAATTTCTCCAACCCACATCTTGGGCCCATAAAATGCCTTAGAATTTATAGATTTAGTAATGTTATTAAATCTTCGACCTGCCATAACTCTTGTGTACGACGTCCAATTGATGGGCCTTTTGTGAAAGCGAGTCCCAACTTTTAAAACGGATGATTCTTGACCAATGTTGGATGTTGATTTCAGGTTCATGGATCAATCCCATGAAACACCCCAATAATAATATTATTATCATTGCGAAATATTTCATCAGTTGTAACTCTCCCATATGACATCAGATTAGCGAGTCGTCACTGACGTCGTGACCCTGACATTGAGGTGAACTATCAGGAATAATTGATGGTTTTTAAACCGATGTTGAGGTGCATACCCCATGAATCCTGGTTCACGCACATTATGGTGGAATGTTACCTTTTCACTGAGTATCCATTCCCAGTGAGCAAGTAGTCAACCCCTTATGTTTTTCCAAAAGGATCACAATGACGTGATCTATATAATTTGTTTTGGGAAAAAGGCGTGGGTCCCGTGTGATGTATTCCATGTAGAATGAGGTGATATTCAACTTTCCATCGGGGGTCCGATTGGGGGTGAGTGAATAGTGTACCTCACATTTTTTCCCTCAAGGATCACAATGGTGTGATACATTTGGATGTGCAGAGCCTTATTCATGATCTCATTAAATGTGGATGTTTCTGGATGGTTCATGTAGATATAAGCTTCGAAGACTACACTGTTGTTCCTCAATGATTTCCAAGAGGTACCATCCAGTAGGGATGGCTAGAAATCCTCAATTATTATTGATAGGTACCATGTAGTATGGAAGATCAAAGTTCCTCGATGCATTTTTGAGAGGCACCAACTAGTAGGGATGGCCAGAGAAGATATAGGCTTACCCTACAACTGGGCTGGGAAGTGGTGTTCCTCAATGATCCCTCTAGGCTTACCCTCCAGCTAGTATGGGAAATGGAATTTTACAATGATTCTTTTGGGTTTAACTTCCAGCTAGGTTGGCAAGTGGCATTCCCTGATGATCCTTTAGAGATTACCCTCCCGTTGGGCTGGGATGTGACATTCTTTTATGATCCTTTCATTTTTACCCTCTAGTAGGGCTAGGAAGTGGCTTTCCCCTATGATCCTTCTGGGCTTACCCTCTAGCTAGGTTGGGAAGTGGATTTCCCTCATGATAGTTCTAGGCTTAACCTCCAATGAGGTTGGGAAGTGGCCTTCCACAATGATAGTTCCGGGCTTACCCTCCAGCAAGGCTAGGAAGTGTTGTTCACCGATGATCTTTTGGAGTTACCCTACAATGGGGCTGGGAAGCGGTGTTCCTTGGTGATTACCAGTGTAGGACACTCGATTGTGTCGCATAGTGACGAGGCATAGTTTGATATACCTAAGGGATCACATGAAAGAGTGGTGATTTCCCCACCGAGATGCATTGTTGTGATGTGACCTAAAACCGTGTGGGTGAGTCAATTCCTCCAAAAATGGATAGTATCGAAGTGTGGTTATTTGAGCCCCTTTGACTTGTGAATTTTAGGAAGACACATAAGGTGTTGTGTTTTCCAGATGTATTTTTAAATGGAACTGTTGGATACTCACATTATTGGGCTATGCTGTGGAATGGATATCCCCTTACCCTTTAATTTGGGTTAATTTGAGCCCCTATGTTGTTTTTGTCCCTATCCCAAATATTTATATAAGTTTAAAGGTAAAAATGTCTCTCTTTTCTTCTTATTTAGTTAACTTATTATATTGGCCAATTTCATCGAATAATGTCCCAAATACTTAAAAAAATATATCAAAATGTAATAAGGGTCTTTATATGTCTATGAATTGGGAAATGTATCCTAAGGTAATAAGGGTCTTCATATGTCCATGTAATGGGTTCTGGACACATGTTTTGGCCATATCCCCCTTAATTTTAAAGTTTAATCCTTTGGTAAACTTGTTTTTACCTTCATCATTATAATTAAATTTAACTGTTTTAACTAATTGATTGGTTTAAAATTATGTTGAAATTATTATAAATAATATATTATTTTTATTCCTGATATGTAATACATTTTTAAAAATTCAATTCATATAATTCTCAGAATTTAATTTGAAATTATTCCCATAGACGTGAGGAGAAAGCTGAGTCTTTATAGTGAAAAAGTTCAAAAGTTCACAATGTTTTGTGTCAAAATTCAACATAAAAAACATTATAATGGACTATATTGTATTAATAGATTTATAATTAAACTATTATGAATTTAAAACCAATTAAAAATATAATATAACATTATAAATTATTAAAATGAAAGGCCAGTTTTCAAATAAAATCCAATATTTTTCACTATTCATCAAAAAATGAAGCATTTCAAAAAAATACCAAAAATTAAACCAGGAATAATTTTGGTATTCATATTTTTGTATTAAAAAAATATTTTATCATATAAATTTCATAAAATTGGTAAAAATTAATTTTAAATTATGTGTTCCAACCATGATTTAACCATCCTTCAAAAAAAAATATTTTCAATAAAACATTTATTTTTCTTTTAAATTATTATTATTTTATTACTAATAAATTAATAATAAATAAAAATGTTTAAAATATATATTTTCACAATTTATTTAAATATTTTCATAACCACCATTATAAGGGCTAGAAAATAACAATCATATTAAATAATAATATCTATAGTATATTGTCGTTCGGTAAAACCTAACCTTACGTATAACACAAGTTATCAAAGAAACTATTTGTTGAGTACATTAAAAGCTAACTAAGTGTTTTATGTAACATACTATACAGATTAAAATTTAATTATTTAAAAAAAATTTGTGTTACAAATTCAAATAAGTGGTAGAAATTTATTTAATATTAAAACTCAAAAAATAATGAGAACTAGTTTCTTTTTCAGAAAAATATTTTTTTAGTATAATAATATTAATATACTAAATCTAACCATAATATTTATTTAAATTAAATTAATTGGATTATTAGTAATATTATAAAACTAGTTTTACTTTTAAAACCTATTTAAATAATGTAACTTTATAAATTATTGAATCAAAAATATATTTTCATTAAAAATTAATATGTTTCACTATTCACTAGAAAATCAATCTTTTTAGAACAATATAATCATTTAACCCTATGATAATTTTCATATGATTATTTAGAAAATTATATCATTTTTAACAAATTGATTTTCTAAAAGATCAATTAACTATTAAAAATATTCACTCACAAAATGAAATAAAAACACTTTACAAAGAAAACATATAATTGATGAATAAAATGACTTTTATAAAATTTATTTTCCTATTTCCTAGAAATTAATCAATACATTTATATTGATTTGAAACTTTTTATATATTTTATAATGTGGTTAATAATATTTATACTATCATATTCAAAAACATGGTTATAATAGTCACATTTAAATAATAGTATTTTATAGTTCATTTAATCTCTATGTTGTATATCTTGTACACTATCCTACATAGTATTTATTTTGAAATAATAGGATTTGAAACCCCCTTTAAAAAATTTCATCCTTGAAATTGAAAAAAATACATTTTTTTAAAATCACAGTTTATAAATTGGGATAACCAAACTTACTATTGAAACATGATAAAAGGGAAGTGTGGAGGTCATCTGGAATAACACTTACTAGGTTTACTAATTAGATAACATTAGTGGTAAGTGAAAATATTTACATGGAAGAAATATTTATGTCCTAAATAATTATAGAGTGTGATAGAGAGAATTGATCATAAGAAATTGAATGATTATGAGAATGTTAATGATCATAAAACCATAAAATAATGTGCTTTAAAAAAGACCATCGATTAATCTGAAATGAAGGAAACATGTTTTTTTTATTTTCAAGATCATTTTACTATATTTTAAGGCTTCATTTACTATATATAATAAGAATTTAAAAAATAATACATACTTGAAAAGTATAATTACAACATTTAATCAATTTCCAAAACAATCTCATATTTTTCTCCAAACGATTAGTATTCATGACAATTTTTTCACACCTGAAGCACTAAAAAAACTTTTAACAGATCAAATAATTCAAAAAAGAATAAAAAGATACTCCTAAAATATTTATACATTAACCAAAAAATCATCTATCACATGGTAAGATAATTCCCAAAATGAATAAATCTTCATATGATGAAATACAACATTGATCTCAAAGGCATCAACAATAACACCAAAAAATTCATTTGAGACCATTTGATACATAACTAACCTTTATAGTTTTTAAAAAAAAATTATAAATAAGATTGAAACACAAATATTTGAATTATTTAATCACATATTCTTCCAAAATAAATTTAGTATTTATCTTCAAATAACACAAGTTAATATTAATGTGTTATTTAAAAAATGTATATTTCATATTCATATAATATCTATGATATAATAATTATCTTTACAAATAACCTGAAACCCATTAAATCCACATAAAAATAATATATTCTTCTAAAATGATAATTCAACATTTATTCCTCAAATAAACTTCCATAATATTCTTTTTATCTTAATTACACGATGTTCCCCAAATAACCCTAATCACTTAATCTCCACATAAATTTTCAATCCCACGGTTATCTCTATGATAAAACATACATTACATAAGTTTGATTAATATTTATATATCAAATCATTTAAGTTAAAAAATAAAAACTATAATAATAAGGACATCATGTATGCTAGTGGAAGGTGATGCATCCCTACTTCTCTTCAGTTGTTGGTTGAAGCCCTGTGACCTTTCCAGATGTGATGAGTTGTCACCATGAATATGTGTTTTCCTAAAAAAAATATATTAATAAAATGATTATAATTTTACCAAAAATATGATGAATATACCAAAAAATAACATTTACAACTTCAATGTTAATAAATTTTATATCCTTAATGGTTATATCATATATTATATCTTATCTCCCCAAAAGTTTATAGAATTATTTTTATATTATCCTTCTTAATAATATTAAGGGTTACATATACCTCAAACCAATAGTACTTCTATAAAAATATCATTAGTATCCTCTAAATACCGTCACTTAAATACTCAAATGGGGTGGCTAAGACTTTACACATACGATAAACCTTTAACTTATATACCCATAATGGTATCCAAAACCCTTAAGCTAATATATCATAAAAACATTATAATATCCAAAGGTATCTAAACCTTTCCTATGATACCAACTATAAGGACATGACCTTATAAAACACTTAAATTTAATATTAAGACAAGAATTTAATTTCTTTTATTTCAAGGATAATTTTTGTTTTTTTTTTGTTTTAGAGAATTAGGTAATAACACTTGCATTATAAACCCATATAATGAATGTTGGAAACCACCTATTTGTATCTATTTATCCCAAATAAAATTAATGATATAAAAAGTTGTATTTCTAAGACATATATTCACAATTTTCATCTTGTCCTTATCCTGGTCCTTAATCATCCTTAAAACCCTATGAAATTTTTTTTAAATATGGTATAAGTATAAAAATCTTGGTTAGCGATATAGACAATGTAGGAAGATACCTGTCAGTCCATTTTAAAACCATAAGATAATTAATAATTTTTACATTAACATAATGACACTGATATCAAATAATCATTCACTTACAAATGATATTAACTTTACTAAGAAAATCTATTCATAAAACACTTTATAATAAAACATAATGGAAAAACCATAATCATTATGGTTTATTAGAAAACATGTGTACCCATAAATAAATTTATAAAAACTTAACTGTTTATCCAATAAGTAAATAATAATTTACTGAAAACAAAATACCACTAACTTAACTTTCCAAGTAAAATAATTTCTCTTAAAAATAATTAGAAATAATAGAAAATTCATATAGGTAACTTGGGAAATTATTTTTTCAAATTTATCTTACAAATGGAATTAAAATTTTGTAAACTTTATACATAATTATACATAGAAAATAATGATTACCAAATTCATTAAAGGGATATAATGGACCCACTTGTCCATGGTTTATAAGGTCACCACCCATCCCGAGTTTATAATGGAAGTTCCCCTCATTGGTTTATAATGGAATCAAATATCCTTTGTTTTTATTGGAACCACATGTTCTTGGTTTATATCATCAACACATATCCATAGTATATAATGGAACCACCCAATATCATTAATAATTACCAAGAAACATAAAATATTTATGAAACATGAAGTCTTACATTTTTCATCAATACCATCATAAAAATACTCATCTCCCCAATAAAAAACTTTTCTAGATATTGAAATATCAATTTCATTTAAAATACTTTATGAAAATTCCTAGTACAAAGGGAAAAAAGGATTTCTTGGAACAAAACATAAAAATTATAAATCAATAAAAACATAAAATAATCGAAATAGTGTCAAGAAAAACAATTGACATTATACACGTTAAAAGAGAACATTATTTTTATATTTTGTAATGAAAGTCAAAACATTCCATAAAAAGTTTCATTTTGAAAGCATTAAAAACAATGAAAAATTTGTGATAAAATGACCCATAAAATTATTTTATATTCATATAAATATACCTATATAATAATTTTAATAACATGAACATGGAAGATATATATTTAGTAAATAACATTTTAAAAAATTCAAAATTAGGTTTTTAGGTAAAGTGTCCCTTAGGTCGACTATGATTGAACACATTCATTCCATATTTTAATTAATAATATAGTTATGTTAATTATTTACTTAATTATAACCTTTTCATGTTTTTTACTTCATTTTACCATTTTCTAGTCAAGTATTTAATTAATTATGTTCATCTCGATTATTTTGATGATATTCAGATCATATATCCAAAATGACTTAGGTAGTTTATTTATGGTCAAATATGACCTTATTATAACATCTCATGAATAATAATAATGATGTAAAAATAATTTTTATTTATCAAATATACATTTAAAACTAACTATGAATGAAGATTGATAAAAATGAAGTACATTACCATCATAAAGACAGTAGGCTATACATACGCATGAGTAATGCTTCCATTTTTTAATGATCATGATGGAAATAAGATAAGGGTTATTGTATATTTATATAATGAAAATTAATATCATATTTTATCTTTAAACAAACTTATATATATATATAATTCATATGATGTGGGGATGAATAATAAATTACATTTCTTTGGGGAGATGGTAGTCCACATCTACACATGAACGACATTAATATTTTTCAATTAATGGAATGGTAGAAAAATATATGATAAATTATGTTTAAATAATGATAAATATATAATTAATATCATATATATATATATATATACTAAATCCATCAATATCTCTAATAATGAGGTGCAGTGATGGGAAACAAATTACATCTGTTCGCGAGGCGGTAGTCTGCCGTACACACAATCAATGGTTGAATTACCCACTTGATGGAAGTAGGAGATGGATATAATTTATTAAATTAAAATAATAACATATTATTATATTATAGATACTAATTTTATTATATCATCATGGTTTAATAATATTTTTATGAGGTGGAATAATAAATAAAACTAAAGCATTTTCTTAAAAGCGATATCTCATTTTCACAAAATATTATTTAATTTAAACCTTAATCTCTCTAAGTCTAGTATCCTATATATGAAAAGTCATATATAATGAAGGGATGTATTATATTAAAGGGTTTTTGTAGGTAAAATATATGTAAATGGTTTTTATTTGAGGTAAAAATCATTTTATTTCCTTTAATTCTTAGTTTAAATGTTTCAATATAGACTGATGTGAATGCCCATTGAGTTCATGGACATGTTGACGGTGTGTAGGGCTGGTTTGAAGCCCCAAACCCGAGATTTTGTGTGAAAATGGCACAAAACATAGTTATTTTAAACCATTTAAGATAGGACACATGATTTAAGAAATCATGTGAGGTATGGGAAGAGAGTAGGAATATGTCGCATAGTTTTAGAGTAATTGTGCAACCAAGTCCACATGACCGTGCGACTAACTCTACAACTTTGGTAGAGGAATTTTACATGGTTTTCAAATGTTTAGTCAAATCATGTAGGTAAACAATGCATGTGCCCCTTTCCTATAGAAAACCATGCATGGTTGGTATATAGTTTGTCATGCCATGTGCCTAAACTATGCGACCCTAGATATTTTGAGAAATTTAATTATTTTAATTTAAATTAAAAACAATTTAATTTTTTTTACTTTTAATCATCCTTTATAGCATCCATGGAATGAGATCTCTTCCATTGAAGCCTAGGCTAGGATTTGAGACAAATTGTCTATCTGATATCCAAATCAATCACCGTTTGTCTCATTAGATCCATAATGATAATATCCCAATTAATTTTTAGTCGTTCTCTATTCTTCTGTATATATACTATGCCCTTTCTATAAAATATAATTTTCCCCATTATTAGGTTCTTCATAGGTTCTTATTCGTTCTCTTGATCTGAGTTAAATCAGGAGCTGATCATCGACGAGATATCTACCACAAACCTATGGTAGGTGGTCTCGTTCCTTTCATTAAAAGTTGAGATGTTTATATATACCATTATAACACACGCCCAATTTATGAGTGTTTCCTTGAAATGAAATTGAACCTTAGAATTTATATTCATGTTATATGTAATTAAATAGGCCTGTTGATATTTTGTATTGTTTTAATACCTTAGGTATGGACTACCAATTTTGATTTGTTGATTAATTGAGATGGACCACCCGGGGTGGCTATTGTGATTAGATACCATAGGGTGTTCCCATTTACCCCATGTCACGGGATGTGAGTATTGTATTGATAATTGTGAATCAAATTGATTATCTTATTTATGAATTGATTTTTATATTTAATTGTTATAACAATTGTAAATTTATTGATTCAAGAGATGGGATGGAATAAGAATGGCCCTTTCCCCCTTGATATGCAATTTATAGTTTAAGAATGAATTCTTTTTTATGGGATTGATAGTATGAGTTAAATGGATTATAGTACATTTAATGATTATTAAACATGTAATTCTTGTTATAATGATTTATTTTTTCATGTGAGTAACTGAGTGGAAGGCCTTCCAAGTTTCACCATTGCCTTGAGTCACCGTTGAGGTGAGAATGAATTGAATTTTGTTGGTATTGACCTTGACATGTTAAATGATATTATTAATTGGAATTAATCATTTGAATTGAATTGGTTAAATGGTTATTATCCATGGGAGACACATGGATTCATATTATAATTCCATGGAAGAACTCATATTTCTATTGAATTATATGCCACAGTGATACTTGGTTTTCTAAGGACATAATAAAAGGGAATTTGACTATTATATGCCGAGTGAAACTTGGATACATTATGCATTAAAAATGAATGAATCAATGGAATTCAATAATATATTTCATTGTTTATACTTGTAATTCCTTTATGGACGACCAATGACAGACTCGATTGGATGAGACATTATACTACACTTAGAGCGATACCTAGGTTCTTGAGAGATTCACAATGTAAGGGATCATTGGGTGTTTGTTTATAATATAAATGTAGTGAGGCTTGTATTCTAACATAGGAATTCCAAGGACAGAATTAGGGTAAAAATTGATTATAAAATGAGAACCTGGATTTATCAAAAATTTACTTTTTATTACTTCCTTGCATCACTATTATCACAACCTATACACTCTGTTATATGTATTCACTAAGCAATTAGAACCTAAAATTGAGCGGTTTCCTACTGGGATTGTATATCATACCTTGTTTGGGAAACCTTTGGGTACCAAAATAGACGATATGATTAAAGGTGTTTTTAAGGGCAAGCACCATACTACAGGTTCTTGATAGCTACTTTGGAGTAGGGAGGCATGGGACTGAGATAAGGATTATGATGCTAGCTAGATGTTTTTGGACTTTTTTTGATTTTACAATATGTTTTTAACAAATTCTATGTATAGATGTTTTGTATTTTTTCTTTGAGACATATGACATGTAACATCATTTTTTACATGATTTGACTTCTGGTATTGTTATATATTAGTCTTCCCCTGTTATCATTTTTTCTATATGATTTAATGCTTCTGCTACTTGTATGTTGTTATTTCCACTGTGTTACACTCTCATATTGGGGTCATAGTTTCACCACAAAACACTTAGGGCCTTTCTGATAGTCGTAAGCCTCTAGAATTTGGTGACATATGGTAGAGTCTATGTGAACCACCATGTCAGGGCACTAGTGAGTGCCATCTGGATCTAGGACGTTACAATGTTGTATTTGAGTGGTGTTTTTTGGTTTGACTTACTTTTTTTATAATATAAAGGGATATGAAAGAATATTAGATTGGTAATGAGCTTTTCTCAAGAATAACTAATCCACAGATAAGAAAAAAACCTAATTTCATTTAATTAAATTTATGTTTTCGTATTTTGACAATTATAGTTGATTTGATTCCACCATTGGTAGATGCAGTTAATTTATGCTATTATTAAAGATATATTTATGGGTTCTATATGGTTTAAACATGATGATATGAGGGTATTCCATATCATAATTCATATTAGGAACATTCTATAAATAACATTCTAGGCATTTTAGCCATGCCATTAAGGATGCATTACTTATTTCATGCTGATGTGATATGTGTTGTGATATATATGCATGTTGTTGTGACAGTTATATTGGTATGTTTTATGATATGGATTATATAGATGCCAAGCATTGGTCCATGGTGAGTATGGGCCCTCATGTATCTGATTTTGGGGAACCAGTAGTTCAACCTTTTAAATTTAACGTTGATATAATTGTGAAATAAACATGAATAAAAAGGGAAAATGAAAATTAATATATGAATCCAAATGAAAATGATTTGTAAACTTTATTTTCTTATGGAAAAGAACATGAACCATACTAGAACTTAGTTGTGGGTAGTAGGTAGTATCTCTTGATTTTATAGGATATATACATCACCCAAACTAGAATCATTGAGTAGGAAGAGGGGTGTGTTCTTATAAAAGAAGTCTTGTACCCATCCTGCTAAAATATCTGCACTTTTGAGCTACAAACATTGATAATAATTTAGAACTAGGGTATGTGTTTTTCATTGTAGATTCATGAGACCATGATGACCTTTAGTGGTAAAACAGGAGGGTGTCAATGATCATACGCCAGAGTTGGTGGGCCATAGGCTACCGGTGGATCCTACTGTAGTGTTGGTTAAGGCACTGATAGTGGTACAAGAAGTAGGTGTTGAGGAATAGTTCCCTAATGGTCTCTTACACTTCATAAAAACCATTTAAGGAGCACTGTGACTTTCCTTGACTTTGGAAGAGTTTATGTGTGAGTTCCAGAAGTATAATATTCCCATGTTTTCAGTGGATGGATTACCATAGGATGTGGATTCATGGATAGAGGACATTCTATCTATCTTAGAGCACCTAGAGACACCTCCTAGGAGGCGGTTAAAGCTCACTATGTACATACTGCATGATTCCACCATGATATGGTGGACTATTATTAATCAGATAGAAATTCATCAAGATATGGCTAGGAAGTATTTTGAAATTGAAATATATGAAAAATTCTATCCTAATTTGTTGAGGTTTGAAAAATCAAGAGAGTTTTTGAACATGTAGTAGGGCGTGCTATCAGTTATGGATTAATATGATCATTTTACTAACCTCCAGAACTTCAAAACTATTTTTATGGGTGATTAGTTATCTAAATATAAGTGATTTGAGGACGGTATCAGGTATGAAATCTGATAAAAGGTGAATTTTTTTTGGCTAACTACCATTTCTGGAATAGTGAATCAGTTGACTATCACAGGGTATAATCTGAGAGAGGATTGAGGTTTGAGCCATTACATTTTGACATCTAGATCTAGTACTACATCAACTGGTAGTTGGAACCATCATCTTGAGATTATATGTGGTGATACTATTAGCTAGAGAACATATTCTGGTTTCCAAGTGAGGTGCTACTAGTTTAGTAGGTTGAGACATATGAGACCACAATATATAATGGATCCAGTCGATTTCCAATCCTGCGACACGATGGGTCATCTAAAATTCTTATACAGAACATTTACGCTAGAAAAAACTAAAAGATGGAATGCACAAAATTCATGATTAGGATAACGGTCAGAAAATTCTCATCAAATATGGAGTTGGAGTACCGCTGGTCAATCAGGCCTTGGTAGTTTTCAGGGAAGTGGTAGTCAGACCCTAGTTTCACAGTCATAGTGTGGTGGATCATTTTAGGGTAGCTTGAAAGTATCACATGGATATGATTCAGACTAGATATATGTAGTGAAACTGTCCCTTAAGGTGCAGGATACCGAACAATCTTTTTTCATAGGTACTATTCTAACAACCTCTTCTTTATCTTCTTCACTTTTTGATATAGGGTATTCAAATATATTTATATATTTTCCCATTGTGTGGATCCTTGGGCTTAGTTTTTATGCCTCTTATGGCTTCATGAAACTAAACACAACATTGGTAATTCGAACAGAGGTTGTATGTTAGTTAAGAGAGCGTCCCTTTGAGATTGTTAGGTGTCACCTTATATAGGGCCCTTTTCCTTGAGATGATAGGTTATGACATCATTCCTAAAATAGACTAGTTGGTTTCAATTCAGTTATTCATTGATTTTTATCACTGAAGTGTGACATTCAGATCACTAGAGGGTAGTGGGTTTACTCACAAGGGTGAATGGGATGTCCAAGAAAGCCAAGATGGACTCGAGCATTGTGGTTTCGGAGAGATAAAAACAATAATGATTAGTTTATATCTAAATTATAAGGGAAAATTTCTGGAAAATTTATATCTAGTGGTTGATAAATTTAGTTATTTTTTCCCAATTTTTTTTAGAATTACCTATAATGAGATTGGTAGAGTACTCTATCGAAGTAGTTCCAGGAGTAGAATCTGTTTCCATTTCTATTAACAGGATGGATAATCCTGAGATGAAAGATCTCAATATTTAGCTATATGATTTATAAGAAAAATGTCTTATCCAACCTAGTACTTCTCTAAGGGGGTTTCCGGTCCTTTTTTCTAATATGTGGACGTTACACACAGACTATGTGTTGATTATCGGAAATTGAATCAGTTTATGGTTAGGAACCAGTATACTCTACTGTGGATAGATGATAACTTTGACCAGCTTCGAGAAGCTCAGGAATTTTCAATGATTTATTTGAGATACAGATATCATCGGTGGAATGTTAGACCTCAAACATACCTCACACAACCATTCATAACATGTATTATATATATGAGTATTTGGTTATTTCATCGGTCTCATGAACACTCTAGCTGTCTTCATGGAACTGATGAATCGAGTGTTCCATCCTTATCTTAATTCATTTGTGGTGGTTTTCATGGATGATTTCATGGTGTATTATAACAATCAAAACAACCATGCCACACATCTTGAGATCGTATTAAATACATCAGGAGAACCTCAATTTATTGATGTGATCACAAAGTACCACTTCTGTATGGATCAGATTTACTTCCTAGATCACATTATCTCAAAGATAAGAGTATTAGTTGTACTAGATAATGTGAGAGATGTAATTTACTAGGAGAAACCCAAGAAATTATTTGACATATGAATTTTTTTAGAGCTGGGTAGTTACTATAATAATTTAATATAAGAATTATTATGCTTAGAATTATTACTGGTTGGATTGACTATGATGGGTTTAATGTATATATGGATAGATTCTTGTGAGACGGACTTTGAAGAGCTGAAAGGGTGATTAAATTCAGTGCCTATATTGATTTTTCTAGATCCAGGTAGGAGTTACTCTATGTATTGAAATGCATTAGGTATCATCCAAGGAACAGTTCTTATAAAGGGTGATAGTTTCATAGGGTATGGATCTTTGTAGATGAGGCCACATAAGAATAATTTCCCAATGCACGATCTCAAATTACCTGCAGTTGTTCATGCATTTTGTTTTTGGAGACATTTCTTTTAGGGAGATCATTTTGTGGTGTACACAAACCACAAATACCCATGTACATATTTATACAGTGTGATCTGAATATGAGGAAGCAGTGGTGGGAGGAGTACATATGGTCTTTTGACTTCGATTGTGGATATACACTTGGTAAAGGAAATGTTTTTGCCAATACATTGAGTAGGAGGACTCAGATACATGTAGTTTAATAGGCCATCAACGAGTGGCAGCATAGGGCTTTGTTCTATGAGATGAACTTAGAGGTTCATGATGGTCTGGGGTAGATTTATGATTCATATTTCCTATTTACTATTCACTTCTAAATAGAGTTAGGATGAGGTATATATCATATTTAGAAGGCCTAGTCATATGAGAGAGTATGGTAGGTGTGGACTCTCAACTTGGTTGGATCAAAAGAGTGGATGAGGTCCTACGTGTATGTGGTTGTGTATGAGTTTTTTCAGATATGTGTGAGTGGTTGATGTGAGATATTCATGATTCATCTTGGATAGTGCATCCAAGTACTACCAAGATGTATCTTAGTTTAAATCATCCGTACTAGTGGCTGGGTATGAAAAGAGATTTAGATGGTTTTATCATGAGGTGTTCCACATGTTAGTAGGTAAAGGCGGAACACCACCATCTTTCCAAAATTTTACAGTAGATCCTGAGGGGAAATTTAATGATGTCACGATAGAAATTGTGACCAGTTTGCTGATTTCTCCTCATGATAATGATGTTTTATCTCTTGTTATTGATAGGATCAAAAAGTTTATACATTTCATACCAATCAAGGAAACCTTTAGTTTAGATAATCGTGGAAGGTTGTATAGACATAGGATAGTACGACTCCACCTGGTCTCGAATACTATCATTTCAAATAGGTATTCTTGGTTTACATCACAATTTTTGAAAGGTCTATAGATGGAATTGGGTACACAGGTGCTTCTAGGAACAACATACCACCTCCAGACAGATGGCCAGTTAGACTGCACAATTTAGGTGCTAGAGGACATGATGCAGGCATGCATCCTAGATTCTAGGAGATCTTGTGAGAGGCATATACCCCTGGTATAATTTTCTGACAACAATAGTTTTTATGAAACTATTCAGATGTCTCAATATTTGGATTGGTACGATAGGTCATGCTGATCCCCCTTGTGTTAGTTAGAGGCTAGGGATGCAGCTATGCTTCGACATCATCTTGTTCCGAAGACCACATAAGAGATTCAGTTGATTTAGAAGTGGATGCATACTAATAAGTCTCATCAGAAATCATACACTGATCACTGTAGATGACCACTCGAGTTTGAGGTTAGGGATTGGGGATTCTTGTGTTTCTCGTCAAATATAGGACAGAAGAGGATTAGTATACATGGTAATATTTCCCAGAGATATGTCAGGCCATTCAAGATTTTAGAGAGAGTCAGGTTAGTAGCTTATCGGTTGCAGCTTCCTCATAGGTGCCGGTCCATGAATTACATATTACATGTTTCTTAGTAATGGTAATATTATTCCAAAACCGTCTCATTCATTTCAGCCCTAGGGGGTTGAGTTATAGGTAGATGAATCCTATGAGGAGCAGCCTATACGTATTGTGGATCATCGAACATATGTTACCTAAGGATAGTTAGTTCCTCTTGTATAGCTACTACGCTAGCACAACCATATACTGGATGATATCTCAGAGTGGGAGGCTGATGAACGATCACAATGGCTTGAGTAATTCATAGACCATGTATTACCACCCTGGGATGGGAAATTTGAGGACAAATTTCTTTAAGGGTGTAGTTTGTAAGAACCTAGTTCCTCTATTAGGTATAAATCCTATTATTTCCATAAATTCATAGTTAAAATATTTAAATATGACTTGATGTGAATTCATTTTGAGAACATAGAGGTGTCGAGGGGTGTTTGGGGCTGGTTCGAAGCCTGGAACCTAATCTTTGGGGTGAAAATGGCATGGTTCATGGTTAGCTTAATCCATGCAGGGCATGAATCATGACTTAAAAAACATTTGATGTAGGGGAAGAGAATATAAATAATATATACAGTTTTAGAAAAACCATGTCACATGGTCCCCTCAATCGTGAAACCCAATTTGCAGCTTTTAAAGAGACATTTTTCATAGTTTGTGCACGATTACTCAAACAATGTGGGTAAACTGTGTGGGTTACCCTTTCCTATAGATGAACATGCACGGTTGGAGAATGTTTTTTAAACCATATACCAAAAATATATGACCCCAAATATATTGGGAAATAGAATAACTTTAATTACATTAAAATCAAATTAAACCTATTTTTTTCACTTTTACTCCTCCTGAATAGATGCCACAGAAGGAGAGACCACACCTTGAAGCCTAAGGTATGATTTAAGACAACTTCCCATTCTAGTATCCAAATAAATCAAAATCTATCTCATTAAATCCAAATAGGTAAGATCCCAATAACTTTTTATAAATTATACATTCTTCTAGATATTAGTTTCACTATTTATGTGTAAGCTAATTTGTCCCATTATTAGGTTCTTCATCTCTTCTACAATTTTCTCATGATCTAAGTTGAATCAGGAGCCAATAATGGGTGATATTTAAACAATATAAATAAGGTATGTGGTATAGTTACATTGGTTATAAGTCTATATATTAATTTATTTCTTCATTCTATGCACCCAATTTATGGGTGTCAACATGAAATGAAATTGAATGCATGAATTTATATTCATGTTCTAGGTAATTTAAAAGTCATGTTGATGTTTGTTAAAGGTTCAATACATTAGAAATGGACCACCCCATTTGGTTTTGTGATTAATTGGGATGGAACACAATGGGTGGATATTGAGATTGGATTCCTTAGGGTGTTCCCATTTACCCCCATATCATCAGATATGAGTATAAAATTTATAATTTTGAATTAAATTGATGAAATGATTGATGATTTTATTATTATATAGAATTGTGATAAAAATTATAGATTTATTAATTCCGGAGAAGGGATTGTGAGACCATGGACCTTTCTCCCTTGAAGAGGATTCAGGGCAGGTGCACTCACTAGAGAAGAGCCAAATGGATTGTCAGAATGAGATGGTATGACTATGCCATCGGTACTAGCCTGTGCTTGTATAGGAAGCCTAGCCAGACGGTCATGAAAAGTTATAGATCTACTATAAGGATGCTGATGCTGGGGATGGGTAGTTTCTTGTAGATAGTCGGGTTGAATTATCTAAGACTTTCGGGTCATGTAATCTTCTAAGCCTATGTGCCATGTAATCTCTGATCCTACGGGCCTTGTAAGGGTTCCTCCTCCTCCCTTGAAAGGGGGGTTATCAAAAATCAATAAAAATGAAGGCCTTTGGGATATTCAGAAAAAGAAATACTCATTGTGGCTTGGACTAATATTTTCTGGGTGACACTTGGATTCCTAATGGTTTACCAACGAAATTCTCAAGGGTATTTGATCATATATGCCAAGGGTGGTACTTGGGATTCCTTAGTGTACCAACAAGGACATACTTGAGTGGTTGAGATATTATAACACATATAGAGATATACCTAGGTTTTTTATAGGTTCACCATGTATGGGCTCATTGGGTGTTCGTTTATATTAAACCTAGAGTGAGACTTGGATTCAATCTTAGGAATGTCAAGGATGAGATCAGGTTAAAAATTGATTATAAAATGAGAACCTAGCTTTAGGGAATGTTTACTTTTGATTACTCCCTTCCATTACTATTTTTACTTCATGCACACTCTATTATATATATTCACTAACTGACTGGAACCTGTCCTTGGGTGGTTGCATACTGGGATTATATATCATACATTTTTTGGGACACCTTTAGGTATCCAAATAATCTATATTACTACAGGTTTTGATAAGGGCATGCACCCTACTATAGGTTCTTAATTGATCATTAGGAGAAGGGGAGTGTGGGAACTATCTAGGGATTTCTATGCTAGATGTTTGTTTTTTTATATTTTTGGGATTTTGTTATATGTATTTCAAATCTTCTATATAAACATGTTGTGAATATTTTAGCATAATTTTGAAGTTTAACATGATTTTGTATATGAGATGACTTCTGGTATTATTATTTATCAGTCATACACCGTTTACATATTATCTATGTGATTTACCACTACCACTACTTTAATTTTTTTTGTTTCTTCTATGATCCACTCTGGTATTGAGGGTATAGTTTCCCCACATAAACACATAGTCTTTCACGGCTATTTGGAAACCTTTATCATTTGGGGATATGTGCTTGAGTCCATGTTACCCACCTGGCCCAAGGCACTATTGAGTGGCATACGGGTATGAGACATTATACATTGTTAAAAAATGATTTTTATGTGAGAATAAAATAGGAGAGGAGGTTCTCTTCTAAAATCGAAGGGATAAGCACTCTTGGAATTACAAAAAATATTTAAATTAATATTAATTAATTTTCATCCAAAAATATTTCCAAAATGATTTATTTAGAATATACTATGAGTATGTGTATAAATAATTTTATAAAATTTTTTATAAGTTTTTTCAATGTTTAACCCTTATCATTTTGTTTTTCCCCAATTAATGTTTTTGACAATTATGATGATGACCATGTTTTTTACTACTTAGGGTTAACATTGTTACTATGAAAGTACAATTATCCCAATAATTAACAATGGTTTATATTTTTTAACCATCTACTAATCGCATATATGAAGATTATATTTTTATTAATTTTAAATCATTTAATAAAATATATTTTATTATAAACTGTCATAAATCCCATTTTTGATCAATTAATTTAAGATGACATTGAAAAAATGATAGTAGATGAATTTGAATATGAACCTTCTACAAATCCATAATTGTTTTATTTATTTAAATTATTTTTGGAGCACTGTAATTAAATAAAATTATATTACTTTAAATAATTTTAAAATAATTAATTTTATATTTTCATTTATGAATAAATGATGTGTTGGAATTTCCAAAGAATTTAAAGTAATTATTCATCACTAAAAAATTATAAATAAATTAACCTAATAAAATAAATTGTTCATATTTAAAATAAAATTTATAACCGAACATGTGTTTCTTTTATCCATATCACAGAATATTATAGATATTAAAAGTAAGAGAGTGACATTTTTGACTTTATTATTTACTTAAATATTAAAGGTCCAAATCAAGGCTAAATGGATAAAAGGACATATTTTTGAATATTTGAAGGAAATGGATGAAATAAAATCATAAAATAGGCTAATGGAAAGTGTTAGGGTCATTTATTCATCCAAATCATATTATTTCTATCCTTAATTACTCAATTTACCTTTACCATGGGGACAATTATTTACTAAAGATACTATTCATATTGAAAAAAATAAAAGGGGCATATTTATGAAATTTGGATCTCTTAATTAAAAATATGGAATACATTTTTCCATATTCAATTTACCAAAGTGATATAAAGTGATTTAATATTTAAATGAAAAATTTAATTAATAATAGTTTTTTCAAAAAAAAATCTTTTTAAAGTATAAACATTGTTTTATAAAAAATTATACCATAATATTTATTTAAATGAAATTAATTATATTATTCATAATAGAAGATATCTAATGTTACCATTAAACCATTTGAAAAAGAATATAAATTTATAAAAGCCTAAATTTAAAATATAGTTTTCAATAAAAATAATTTTTTCTTCTTTCTTAGGAAAAATAATCTTTTCCAAAAAAAATTAATATTTAGCCTAAGATAATTTTTATGTTCTAATTTAAAAACTAATATAATTTTTATAAATTAGAATTTATAAAACATTCATAAACAGATTATAATATTCACTCAAAAAATTATTTTTATGAAGAAAACATATTTTTGTGGAATAAATTGACTTTACTAAAAATTGAGTTATTATTTCGAAATAATTAATCAATAAATTTGTATTGATTTGGATAATTATATATATTTCATAATTTAGTTAATACTATTTTTAACCACAAATTCAATGACTTGGTTGTAACAATCATATTAAAATAATAATATTTCGTAGTTTATTTAAGCTCACTATTAAGTATCATGTATGATATTAAAAATATGCGTCCTTTTGAAATTTCAGGATATTACATCACTAATAGTCTCATAAAAAATGTATTTTTTATAGTCTTATATTTTTGAAAATATACTAATATTTTCTAAAAATAACCTGACTCGTAATAATATAAAGAAACACAAAATCATATATGCTTCCATAAGTTTACTCAATATTTATTCCTAAAATATTAACCTCCCCTTACACAATAGAAAACATGTAACACAGTAGTCAATTATGGTAAATATCTCATAGAATTATTTTTCCTTCAGATTACTTTTAAATCAAAAACATTATCTGTACTTTCAAAAAATATTATAACCTTATTTCTCCACAAATAACCCTAATTACCTCGAATTAAATTCACATACTAACATAATAGTTATATATAAAGTTAACTTGTCCCTAAAAATAAAATTATTCCTAAATAACCACCAAACTAAATAAAAAAACTAAACCCAATGGTTATATTTATCTAAATCTTGTAATTTTGTAAATTTCCCCCCAAAAATATTTAATCCATTTAAAATATTTCCATATAAGACATCAAAAGGGTATTTATACCTTTGAACATATAATCAGCCTTAAACTTATAACTCTTAAATTATCCCTAATTAATAACACCAAAATATCTAAAGGTATCTAAACCCTTTTTAATACTAAGTGTATCTACCTAGACTCATCAAACTAGATCCTATAGTAAAAACATTATATTTTTATATGAGATTTAATACAGAATGTAGTATCTCTGAACCATAGTCTTAGATTTGATGCTAAAAACATAATATTTACATAGTAGACTTGATAGTAACTCATGTTACCCAATTTTAACTATCCATAATCAAGATATATTACCAAATACATATATACAAATGATTTTTTAGGTTTAGAGATTTATAAAATAAGGAAGAAATATTTTCTTAACAAAACTCATATTAATCCAATTCAATGGAAAATTTTTCGACTATAACATGATTATCTAAATAAATACTAATTCATAAATATCTCCCACAAAATTATCCACACATGGTACCCTTATTGATAATCCATATGTATTACTCTTCTTTATATCCTTGGGCAATGAAAATATAAGATGGGTGGGCTCTGATAATTAGTAAAGGAAAGCGTATAGTGAAATATATCAAATAATAATCAAGGCATGAATAATATGATAGATATAAACAACAATAAAATATCCCATAAAACTATTATCAAGAAAGGGGAATACATTCGCGGATGACATTAAAATATAAATAATCACAAGGATAAATATTAAAAGTTTCATAATGATAGAATACATAATGATGACTATCAAAATATTAAGGTCAAGGCATTATTACAATACATTATAAATAAACCATTAAAACCTCATTCTATGAAATCATAAATTAGTGGACATACATATGCCAAATACCTAGGTTATTTTAAATCATGATACCTATTTATGCATAAAGGGGAAATAAAATATTGATCTATACTCATCACTTACTAAATTCAATGAATTCATTGTATGAATGAAATTAATGAAAATACGATACATAATAAACATTTATTAGTAATCAGTAAATATCCATATTGAATCGGGTATGTTGAATTTCAATATTCCCCAACCAATAGAAAAAATTTCTTTTATATATTCATTCAAGTAAAACCATTTGTATGAATTGTATATAGTAAATAAAATATTGAAATGATAAGAATATCCATCATACAAAATAATATGGTTATAATATGAAAAGAATAACATATATTGATAGATAATATAACTTTAAGGGAGTAAATGAACTAATAATCATCCTTTTTTGTGAGGTAAGGTAAAACTGTAAATCATTAAAGGATGAAATAAGACCATGAATTCAACAAAATTGAAGTTTTTTTATTAAAGTTTAGTTTTTTTAGAAATTTGAGAGGAAAATGAATAAAAAACCTTGAAAATAAATTTCTTATAAATTTTGTAACTTTATTGAGAAAAAAGGAGACATAATTTATTTATAAAAATATTTTGATGAGGTTTCAAGGAGACTTTTAAAAAATTATTTGCAATATAATTTTCAATAATTTAATTTTTAATATAACCAATAACTAATTAAAAAAATTTAGGGGGTGAGATTTGAAAATAAATTAGTGGGTTGAATTCCCTTTTACAGACTTTTCATAAAATAATATCCTTTTATTTTAAAAAAAACATAGAATAATTGGAATAGATATTACTTTGGGAAACAATAAATAATTTTAGTAGAATATATTTCTTGAATAATGAAAATAAATATTTGGAGATCTATTAATATGGAAGACATTTAAAAAATATTTCTTTTAAAAATTATTAATTAAATTCAAAGTTTTCTTGTATTAAAAACCTTAAAAAGATTACAATAATTTTTTAATAGAAATTAAAAGTTATTAGAAATTAACTTTTAACAAATCATCAAATTATAGAAAACACAATTCTCAAAACAAAATAAAGAATATGGATAGAAACTAGAAGGATTCTACACCAAAAAAAGAGAACTAAATTCGAATTTTGTTATAAACTCTGATTTGTTGATTTTAGAACCAAATAGAAGAAAAATATAAATAATACATAAAATTTTAAAAATAATAAAATAAGAATAAAATATATTGTTTTTGGAAGAGTGATAATATATAATCTACTCAATGAAAATTGAAACATAAAAAATTCTGATAAAGAGTGAGATTACAAAACAAAACCCTTAGATATTTAATAACACTTGAATGAAAACCTCTTGAATGAGTGATATTGAAATGGAAAATTAATTAATATAATTAAAATTTTTATCACGATATAATATTTCAAATAAAAATAATATAAAACCTAGAATGAAATTATGTGCATTATTAAAAACATGCCTCAAAGATTATAGTTTGAGAGGATAATATATTACCGTTGATTCCCACTTAGTCTGATTCATTTTAAAAACATGTGTTATAAATATATATTTATTATTTTTCATGAACCATCCCAATGGTTCATCTACCGCAGGTCCCTAAGTACACCTCTAATATTTCAGTGGATGGAGACTATCACTGACTATGCATATCACTAACCTGGTAGGCCTTAGCCTAAGAACTTTTATAGATGAACACATCTCTAGGACTATGAAATGATGAAATATACAAACAATTGAATAAACATTCTTGTATATATCTAAATCCCAGAACAAGATTACACCATGAAGCAATGGAATGAAAATGGGTCCAAATACAAACCCTCTATAAAGAGTCTAAAAACAATTATATCCTAAAAGTAATCTTGGGACTGTTGTCAAGATACTACCAGAACACATCATGGTCTGTATAGTCTCACTAAGCACTTCTTGGCCTTGGTCCGTCAAGGACACTATAAAAAGGGTGATCATATGTATAGAAATGACTTATTCAAGAAAATTATTATGTAGGAATGAGTATAATGTTACCTAGTAGGACACCTGAAAATAATAAATTATACAGAAAAATAATCAATAGTCACCTCAACATAGGTATATGTCTATAATGCATATAACAAGAATATCTAGATATAAACAACAATAACACATGATCTAAAGGTAAATTCAAAACTATAATACCATCCTAGGATTAAAGATGAAGGGTTCCACATAGCACTCAAATGGGATAACACACTCAATGAGTTTGATAGCAATGATGACGTCCTTCCAAGAGGTAGTTCTCATCGGGCCTTGTCATAGAACTATACACCAAAAGTATAAATAAATATGATACATAGATGGAGATCAGTCCCAAGTCCATGAGCTATGCTAGGAATTCAATCTAAATTATTCCACAAAGTAAAGGATCAGAGCCTGTGTAGTGTTGGTCACCAATATAATCGGAACTCCACCTAGGGCACAGATATGAATAGATGATCTCACTCCGGGCCTCATGGAAGTATAATAAAACTCTCTCCAAGAAGTCCTCTTAAAGGGATCAAAGTCCTATGTTTAGAAGGTGATTCTATACTAAACCTTATAGAAAGGATAGGGGAAACAAATTGTAACAAAAATAATCCTATATGTAGTGGATAAGGGATTAATTATTTCATTTAAGGAGTATATGACATGCTAGAGGGGCACACGATGTGTCCCTTTAACCGTGGGTCATACCCATGAAAATGACCCATGTTTGAGTCTCTTGAACTGAACATGGCATTAAAATACCTGTTCACTTATTCTAGTGTACTTTAACAAGGGTACTCTCACATAAATCATGCCAATCTATGTCCGTGTAGGAGTACACGGTGTGATAGTGACCGTGTATTACCTACCTGTGTTTGTGTACCCTCTGAGGTATACACTGAGCTCACTAAAGGGGACTACACCCTATTTGACAAGGTCATATGACATGTGATACTTATCTTAATCTGGAAACCGTAGATGATACTGAGAGAGGCCCACATGGTGTTAAGATATGCATTAAATGTCGTGTATTTTGGATTTTTTCATTTTTACAAAACTAGTTCACATGTTGCAGTCTACCCCTATGATTCTTTGATCCACTGCCATAACATCGTATCACACCTATAGAACATGAATCTTGGTCAAATAAGTTTTTTCATCATTGGATAGATGATTTATAGAATCCTCATTCATCATGGAATCATCCCAAACCTCCACCATCACTGTGCATCCTAGAACCGCGCATACATGTTCGAATACTGCCTCGATCTACTCCCTATTGTCATCATCACACAATACACATGAAATATTGATTCAAGATCTATGATATTTAATAATTGTTCTTAGAAATGGTGAAAATAATTCAATTCCTCATTATTTGGTTTGAATCACCAGGATCAACAAACCCTGATAATGAATGCACATAGAAAAATGGTAGAAAACCAAAAAATATACATAAATAAGAAAAAACCTAAGTCGTGTTTGGTTATTCTTGGTTTGTTCCCATTAGAATGATGAATGAGGAACCATAATAAATTAAAATACTAATATAATTAACACATAAATAACCCCATCCCAAAATATGTACGGTCCAGATATCATTCTCTTGGTTGAGTGATTTGTGTTCATCATAGAAATTCAAAATTAGGAAGGAAATAAAATCAAACAACCCTACCTAGATTCAGATAGATTGATGATGGAGAACATTGTTATGTCATGATCCTCTAATTCTATCCCACATCGGTTACTGATCTTTGGTTTTATCATCATCCATAAATGGAATATTCTTCCACATTCTCTAGTAGTACTCCAATTATTTTCATGGTCATGAGGTTAACATTGAAAATTTTCCATAAGCATATATTTAAAAAAAATTATTCTGATGCTTCAACGGTTGAAAAAAATAATTTTATTTATTTTACACATGTGAGGAATTTTCCACAAACATCCCGCACCGACAAAGATTATGTCTCACATGGAGGGAAACCCATGTTATAAACCCAATGGTTCCCTCATATTTATGATTCAGGCCCCTGTTTGAAGGTTATTTTATTTCTTATGAAAGATTAGTGTGCATGATATTTAATATTTTTAATATATTTCAAAAATTTATTCAGAGCACATTGAGCCTTGAAATTACATGTCATATTAGCACCTGGTCTCAAAAATAACCTAGCGAGTATCAAAAAATAATATATAGAAATTCCAAATTATTAAATTCTTTCTATATTGGGTATTTATGTCCTAAAAAGACAAAAAAATGACTATACAAAGATATGTGGGAACTGAGCATGAATCTGAGCCTCCTACTCCCACGTTCTCTCCATGATATTCTAATGCAGCCACTAGACATGCACTAAAGGAATCCCTCACCAATGAAATATTTTCTCATAATGATCTACAATCTCTTCTAGGTACTTAACAAACGTCTCTCTATCCTCAATGTCCATATCACCCTAGTCCATAACGTGCGATGGGTCTTGCAGATACCTCCTCAGCTGTGACACATGGAAGATGTCATGTACCCAGTCTAATTACTGAGGTGGAGCTAAGCGGTACACCACCTCTCTAACTCTACATAGTATTTGGAAAGGTCCAATGAAATTTGGAGATATTTTTCCACCCTATAAACATATATATAATGCAAATTGAGGTTAAACCTATAGGAACACATGGTATCCCTCCTCAAAATAAAAAGGCCTTCATTGTCAGTCCACATAAGACTTATGATGGCTCTGTGCAGTCCTCATAAACTCTTGGATGATCTCCCCCTTCTCTGTAGTTGCTTGCACCAAATAAAGGCCCATGAGTACCGAATCTTCTTTATTAATATTGTAAAGTGGTGCCTACATATTTTCCTATACAAAGCCTAAAATGGTGCCATACAGATGTTGGAATGGAAGATTTTATCATATGAAAACTCCACCAGTGGTAGGTGATTGTCCCAACTATGGCTAATGTCCAACATACAGGCCCAAAACATAGAATTGGGAAGCTAAATGGTATTATATGTATGGCCTATAGTTTAAGGGGGGGGGGGGTGAAATTCTATGATCCAACAATATTGAGTCCAAAATTTCGTCTTTAATCCCTTCCATAACAAAGATGTTAAGCGATCATCACATTTAGAAATGATCTTCATGGGAACTCTATGGAGTCAAACCATGTCTTGCACATAGAGGCACCCCGGGATCCCAACTAAACTGTACCTATGAAATATCACCAGTACCATTTCACATCATATGAAAATAATGAAATGACCACCACCTTTAGAAAACCAATTAGGAGCATTTTAGGGGATATCTGAGTACATATGATCTTGTAGTTGGTATCCCCAAGTTGTACCTCCATAACTATTTGCAAAGGTGAATGAGTAAAAAACATTAACTAAAGGTATGTCGGTCTATACCCATCCACAAAGGATAAATATAATGAGGACAAAAACTTTGATGCCCCATTCAACAACTATGAACACGATCTCATGTGGAGAGCATTTGATACAATGTTTCTCATCATAGGAGTATAGAAAATCTCAAAGTCATAATCTTGGAGGAACTAAAGACACAACCTCTATCTCAAGTTAAGATAATTTTGTGAGAAGATATATTTGAGACTCTTATGACCAAAATAGATGATAGAACACTTTCCCTCCGTAGTGTTGCCACATATTTAGTGAAAATACTTTGTCTATAAACTCAAGATTGTGGGTCAAGTATTCTTTCTTGTTTGGTCTCAAATAATGTAAACCATAAGACATCACCACTTGGATATACATCAGAACAAAACCAAGACTAGTTATTGATGCATCATATAACATTACATACTTGATACCCTCCTTTTAAAATCTCAATATTGGACCGCTCATCAAAATCTCCCTCAACTACAGAAAATCCTGCAGGAACAACTTTTTCCACATGAATGGATTCCACTTTTGGGTCAAAACAATCATGGTAGATGATATTCTGGAGAAATAAGGTATGAATTTATAATAATAGACTTCTATCCCAAGGAATCTCCACACCTATTTCATTCTCTTGGGTGGCTCCCATGCTAACACTTCCTCGACCATGGTTGGGTCCACTGCCACACCATCTACTGAGATAACATTTCCCAGAAGGTGGACATCCTAAATTAATAACAAACACTTCAAGAGATTCCTATAAATGTAGTTCCCTCTATTTATTTCTAGAACCATATTAAAGTATCTCACATTATCCTTTTTAGTTGTTGATTAAACTAGTATATCATTGATGAATATCACCACGAACCAATTTAAGAAAGGTAGATTGATTTGGTTCATGTTTCCTATGAAAACTTTCTGGGATTTGTTTATGAAAAAGGGAATAAACATTAACTCATATTATTGTAGAGACTTAGAAATGTTGTCTTAGGTATATTCACATCTCATAATCACAACTAGTGATAGTCGAACCTGGGGTTAAACTTCAAGAACCATCTTTCTCATCTCAAAAAATCAAAGAGTTCATTGACCCTCAACAATGGATACTTGATTTTAATGGTCGCTTGGTTCAAGTGTTGATAGTCCACACATAACCTCAAGCTCTCATCAACCTTCTTGGTGAACAAAACTATAGATTTCCATGATAAAACAATAGGTATAATGAATAAATTCCTCCATAAGTACTCCAACTGCACCCTTAGCTAATGAATCTTGTCTAGAGATATTCGACATGCAGGAAAATATATCAGTGGTGTGCCATTGAGTAGATCAATGTAGAATTATATATCTATTCAAAGAGGTAAACATGGAACACACTTTGAGAAGATTAACCCATACTCAACCACTACTAAAGGGAATTGAAAACTCATAACATCTACTTCACCAATGGTCATTCCAGAAAATAGATGAGGAAACAGCTTCCCCCTCCTCTTTAAGAGTCGTCATTCCTACATGGGTTTATTTTTAAGTCAAAAAAGAAAAACCAAGCCCCATCACTATAGACACATTATATCCTCTTCCTAAAATAGTAGATATGAGCCTAAATTTAATATTTCTATTCCATACCTAGTAAAACATCATAAGACATCATTATTTCTACAAAGATATACCAAACGAGACTCTTTCATCTAAGAGTCTAGTCACGTTTTCGATACAAGTGTGTGATCACTGATTCATCTCCAGTAAAAGTCTCCAAGCGTAAGGGTTGAGCCAAGGACTCAATCAGAATATATATATATATCAAACCAGATAGGTGAAAATAATAGAATGACTAACACCTATGTATTTTAGTACTAATTATATGGAACAAAATTCATAGATCAAACCCCCTATCATTCTTGGATCCTTTGAGTCGTAATCCTCGACCACCTCCATCTGTCCCCACCCCTATTTTCTAGCTCCTTAAGCCTGATGTGGACCACATGGGGATGGTGGATGTAACATGTAAAATTTTATTCCAACTTATACTAATCTCCCAACTCCTTTTACTATTCCTAAACCATAAAAACTTGAATTATACAACCACTACATTTGATTTAATTTTCCATCCATGGTCTCCCTATCAGCTCTACGATGGGTCGGAAAATCATGGGCCAAATTTCCCCTTCCATCACATGAATCACTTCCCCTCATAGGATTAAATTGAAACATACTACTATCCTTTAATAGAAAAAACACTTTATGAGGACCTCCTCTGGAATCATCTCACATGTACAGGTCCCTGAGTCTGACTTTGTCTCCTAACTACTGAGGTCTCTACTCTTTCTTTCCCACTACCAGCAAACACTGTCTACATATTATCAGCTAAGATATATCAACCATAAATGCTCTCTCTATCACGCCAACTTATGTATGAATGCATAGAGAGAAAAAAATCATGGATATCTCTACACATTTCTCACTCGAAGGTCAGAGCATGGATGAACTGATTCTGAACCATATCCATCGAGTTCTTGGAAATGTTGGTAAACCTTGATGAGTACTTAGATATTGTTGTGTTATCCTATTAAAGAAATAGAATATCATGGATATGTATATCCCATAGTGTATCTAGAGATAACTACTCTCTGAATGGGCTCTAAAACATTGACCAGGATAGAGTCTCCTCATCGTAATATTGGGTAACTAAACCCCACTATCATTTTACCGATCCATGAAGACCAGGACCACCATTTGATCTTCTAGTGTCCTGAATAGAAACAAAACTCTAGTCACTACCTAAAGACTGTTCTCAATCGCATGTAATTTAGGCTCTCCTTATAATATAAGGGGTCTCTATCACAAAAACTCTTGAAGTTCACTAAGACTTTGCACCTCATCTGCTAGTGTAGAAACCCGTGTTTTTTGGACTTCAGTTTTGAGACGAAATTGGATTTTTTGCTTTCATATGCTTGAAAAAGGGTACAATGGTAATTTACCATAGAATATGACCTCATATAATTTTTACGACCACTCCATTGGTCCCAAAAATTGGACTTTACCCAAGGACATGAGTATTGTTGAAATATGAGTAATACGAATTTTGACGACATACTTAATATTTAATATTTAATAAATTAAATATTAAATTATTTTCACATGTTAATTAAGACATAAATTTTTAATGGATCATTGGATTGATATTTCATCTCCACATTTGAGTTTTTAATAGATATTTTAGCCCAGGTGAGTTCTAAACTCGAGTAAGGTGATGGGGCCAGCTCGTGCCCCTTTTTCCTTTCTTTTCATTCTTTTATTTTTATCATTATCATTTTATCCTTCCTTATATCACATGAACCTCATATGGAAGACCCATTCATTAAACCCATGAGAGAAAATAGGGAGGGATAAAGAGAAAGAGAGATTTAGAAATAGAGGTACCACTACAAAGCCATTGACCCGCTAGATCAACGTGCGAAGACAGTGGACTAACAAATCGAGTGATGCTTTGGTGGTTTCCACCCAAAGATAGGCCCATTGACATTTTCAATTTAGATCCTTTTTAAATTGGGGGTTTCAAGTTTTTATAGTCTAATATTAATATCTTGTGGCTTCATGAGGCATGATCTATTGAATTTGGGGGAAAAAGGGGATTCAGGTGATTCGAGGGTTTCCTGTTTGGGGATACTAGGTTACACAACATATGGTTCAGGGGACACGCCATGTATTATTCCCATTTGGGGGAGATGGAACTTTAAGGAGTACACACCATGTATGTGGTATACACATTGTGTACTTGTACTTGGACATTTTTCCATGTACCTATGCATGTATACCCATGTAGGTGTACACAACCATGTAGCGTACAAGGATAGACACTATGTAGGGAAACGACCATGTAGGAGTACATAGATTGGCCAAGTAAATAGCCAATCCAATTGAGGGAAACATGAATGTACCCCATGTTTGGTACATATCGTGCACCTGTGTTACACACCGTGTACCTGGGGCTTGTACACGCCATGGCTGGTGAGAGGAAACACCCATTTGGAACTATTCGAGTACACACCATGTAAAAAGGGTGACACACCGTGTATTTCCCATTTTCAACCCTTTGAGGGTTTTTTGGGTTTTTATTCACCAATGTCACTTTTGGACCCAATAGTAGTCTATTATGAGTAGTTTTTAGTGTAGATCATGACGGTGAAACCCATGGAGAATTTTGAGGACTTCTAGTGAGTATTTTGGGGATTTTATATAAACAGAGAGGTTAATCATCCAATTTTTAACTGCAGTTGTCTCTTGGGAGTGAGACTTGCCATGAATGATATGTTGGGTGTTCATACCAACCTAGTTGAGACCTTTGGTCTTAGATGAGATCTGAGCTATCTCCTATGAAATTTTTCTTTTTAGGGAACTCACCTTGTGAGATGTTCCATTATGTACTATGAGGTAGTGTGACCTGGAAACTTCTAAGGATCCCCTAAGGGATGAATTTTCTTATATTTTGATATAGGGATTCCCTTGTAAATTCCCTATACCTGTGTACCATTTCAGGGATCCATTGTCGGATTCCTTCTCTTGTGAGTTTTCTCTTGAGGATCTTGAGTAGGAAGCCTCTCAGTTCTTGGATTGAGGGACTCATCATGTGCCCATTGTTTGACTAACCCATAGTTGTTATGTCAGGTATGAGTAAAGATAGTGTTTGATGTCACCTAGAACCCATGTTGAACTGACACACCCATTGGGTTGTGGCTGGATTGTTGGGTTGGGCGTTAGTGACACCCTCACATGTTTATTTATAACTAACCTGGCTTTGTTGATGAAACAAAATTTACCCAAGGTGCATTTGGGTTGGTGGCTGTTGGGCCTGACTCAAGGCATCTTTCTTCTTTTAGGATGCCCATACATTTTTCCTGGGATCTTTTTTTTCTTATTGGGATATGCAAACATGCTTTCTTGGGATCTGGATTCCAAGCCATGTTATTTATAATATTTTAGTGATACCTAGAAGTATTACCTAGGAGGTAGATATTGAGACTAATTATATTTACATTGTGATATTATTTTTTTTGGGATTTACAGGGGAGATTTCTTGAAATTGGTTGTTGAGATATAAATGTTTGTTGTATTCCCTGAGCGATAATTGTATTCCATTTGTGGGATTTCCATAGATTGGCTCGGTCAACAATTTAATTAAACCTTAAGTGAACGATGGATCTAGATGAGGGATTCCTTGTACATACTCAATGGTTAGATATCTTTATACCTTGAGTGATTCTTGGATCAAGTTGAGGGATGCCTTAGATGGGCCCAATAGGTTGTAGAATTATGTACCATGATTGATACATGGATCTATTTAAGGGATGACTTGGAAGATCTAAATGGGTTATTGTATTATGAACCTTGAGTGATACTTGGATTCAGTTGAGGGATTCTGGTGACAAAATCAATGGTTTTTTTATGTTTAATCCTTGGGAGAATCGTGGATCTAGTTGATGGATTCCATGGATGAGATCAATGGTTGTTTATAGTTATACCCTGAGTGATACTTGGATCCAGTTTAGGGATGACTTGGATGGGCTCAGTGGGTGAAAAATTATGTGCTCTGAGTAATACTTGGATCATATTGACGGATTCAATGGACAGGCTCATATGGATGATGACTTACAAGACTTTAATGACATATAGATTTTTTCTGTATGAATTCCTTGGATGAGCTCATAGGCTGGATGTTATTGGAACATAATGATGATGCTCTTCTGGATTAGTAACAGGACTCAAGGGGTGTATCATGGGGTCTCCCCAAATGTATATAATTTTTTCTTTTAATATTTATTTATCATATTGACCTTTAGTATATGGATTCATTGCTTCAATTACTAGAGGTGAGTATATGTGAACCAAGGTGTAGGACGTGTATCCTCATATGGTGATGTATCTTGTTCAAATACTTTCCATCATTGGTCGAAGTTGGTATATGTCAATTGGGATTATGAACCAAGAGATCAACTTAATGGTACACGACTTGAGTGAAATGACATCCATCTAAAATCCCTTGCACAAGATGTCAAGTTGAGTGGGATTATGGATTCGAGGTTTGACTGCTGATGGGGTTTAATTTTATTTATTCACATACCAATGTGTATTCATATATATATGTATACATTTATAGGTATGGTACTATAAATGTATACGTATATATTTATGGAAATCCATGGTGGCACTTTCCCAGTTGTTAGGGACTATTGACCTTGGGTTTGACTAAGAGTTCATGTGTGGTTTTTCTACCTTTTGGTTGTACTTCAGCTTGGCTAAGAATGGTTTTTTTCACACACATATAGAATCACAGTTATATGTTGTATGATGGGGTTTCCTACTAAGATATTTCCCACCCCTGCACATGCACCTTGCTATACATGTAGATCATTTGTCTGATTTTCATGTTGATAACGAGTTTCATAGTGGATAGGGATGAGGCCTAGTATTGTGTGGTTGAGTGAGGATTCTTGAGTGGGTCTTCTAATAAGGACGGTGTAGTATGACAGTGGTTAGAGATTAGGTACATGATCTATCTCATAGTTAGTAATATATCTTTGTACTTTTAGTTTCAGTTTATTTTTTACTTGTATTTTTATGGTCAGCCTAGTGGGTTACTAGTGTTTTATTTTATGACATTTCTATTTAGGATTCTACAACATTTCATTTACTATTACAACATATTGTATTTCAGTTTTTTACTGCTTCCTCACTTTTTTTACTTTCAGTTGTGTATGATACATAGTTATTTCATCTTTTTTTACTATGATATGAGGGAATAGTTTTCCCACTATCACCTCCCGGGCCTTTGCTACTAGTCGGAAGCCTATGGCATATTGGGAGGTGCACTTGAGGCCTTGTGACGCATCGGATCGAAGAATTGGTTTAGTGGCATCTGAGTCAGGATCTTACAATGTGGTATCAGAGGTGTTCTTTTCCATGTCTATACTATTTAGGATATGGTAGACAAGGGTATTATAAATGTGTTAGAACCTGTGATGGATATTAGAATAGTGTGTCAAGAATAGTTGTTCCAGTTGGAAGTCCTGGTTGCAATGGGGTGGTATTGATATTATGGTTTTGTGATTTTATAGTGTATATTATTTCTCCTTGAGTGACACACATGTCATGTTGATTTTATGATTTACTATGGATATCTAGATCTTGACCATTGTTAAGAGTCCAGGGATGGTTTTTTACTGGTTCATAGAAAATTCAAGAGGCAACTCATGAATCACATTCATCACAGAGGATTAACATCATATAAACATGCTAGTGTGTGATTTTACTCACAACTGAGGCCTTTGGGCCTTCTTAAATATATACATTTCAATCAGATGGTAGGATATGTGGATCTACATCAAGGAATTTTTTTGAGAGGCCAATGATATAGTCCTCATGCACATGAGGTGTAGTGACCAGTTTGGTCGATGTGGCATTTGATGCCCTTTTGTTGAACACCTTGCAAGGTGTGGTTTCTCAAGTCTATGGTTATCTAGTCAGATCACTGAGTATGATACCGATGGATGCCAAGAATTTTTTTGTAAAATGGGAGATGAGGGAAAATTTATGTATACAGATGTCTCATGAGTGTCAGTTTAGTTTCTCTTCTTTGTAGGTTTTGTGACCTCCTTGGATCAGTTCTATATGAGGATTCTCGAAGAATATTTGGTCCCTCGTTGTCCATGTTTTCATCTTTGACCTCATTAGTCATTGAAATATTTACCTACATTAAAGAAGTTTTGATCTTTTAGGTGAGGTGGTTATACATTGTGACCCAGTTATGGAGATGGTTTTGTAAGGCTAGGTGGGAGACCTAGAGACCCTTCTTTTAGACTATAACAATTATATTTCAAAACCTTTTTTGTTTTAGAGTAGATTTTTTGAGATGTTTGACAATGTTTTTAGATGCCTGTCTAGGAAATTATCTTTGTTTTATGCCTGTTTTAAGATCAAGGCATGGTAGATGTTCTATTTTTTCATTATAATCATGTTGATTCCTTCAGATTTAGAAAAAGTACCTTGGGTGTTTCTAGTTTCGAGACTGTCTTCGATGGAAAGGATTGTTTGAGTGCCTGGGAAAGTTTACCAGTGCTTCCAATATTTATAATATAGGTAGGGCATGGGTAGACACTCATGACTATAATGTCGTTGTGTGACAGGCGTTCATGGAATAAATCGTGGCATTGATGAGGTGCTCTTTTATGAAAAGGATTTCCAATAATGATTCTAGAATAATTAAACTAGAGTGATATGTGGCATAGTGAGATTATCTATGTAATGGATGAATCACTTTAGTATGAGTCGGGTGTTAAAGATACAGGCTGGTAGTGATGGGTATCATTTGAATCATAAATCAGTGAGTGGTCGGGTGCATGGTGAGGACTGATGTTTTCATACTTCCTATGGAATTGGATTACAGATATTGTGATGTAATGTCCCTCCAAATTAGAGGTGACATTGTGAAATTATGGGCTTATTTGACATGTTTCACTCATGGATTAATCCTGGTAGGGGTTTTAGAGGATGGTGAGTGTGGCTCAGACGGATCTGTATACGCAGTTGGTGGAATCTTAGTATACATCTGTTAGATATTATCATGCACTATCTTGAATCATCTTCAGTAAGATAATAGAGCGAAGACCCTACACTGAGTTCATTTTTCATTCTAAATTTCCTTCTATATTGTGTAAGAGGAACCTCTATAGTTCGTGCTTTTGGAGTGGTTTATGGCAATCTATATGGGGGGGGGGGTGAACCATTGGTCGTTTGAGGGTGGTGACCCTCATTTTCAATTGATATTTAGTGTTAACTATGGGTTGTTGGTCTTGGTGTATGGTTTTTAGATGATGAAGAGGGTATTTATATGGTAGGGAGTACCTGATCAGTCATAGTTAAATGTCTTCAGTGTGGGTCATTGGTCTTGGTGTGTAAGAACCCATGTTTTTTCAGACTACAGTTTTGAGTCGAAATTTGATTTTTTTCTTTCACATGCTTATAAAGGGATAAAATGGTATTTTTACCTTATAATATGAATACATAAATTTTTTTGACCACTCTTTTGGTCCTAGAATAGGGATTTTACCTTAGGATAGTAGTTTGGTAGAAATACGAGTCGTTCGATTTTTGATGGAATATTTAACATTTAATATTTAACAAATTATATATTAAATTATCCATCATTCATCCATAAATTTTGAATGGAGCATTGGATTGAGATTAATTCTCCTTTGTTGAGTCTGGACTGTGGAGTTTGTCCTAGGAAAGGCGTAAACTCGAGTAAGGCACTGAGGCCGGTCCGAGTCCCTTTTTCTTTTGTTTTTCTTCTTTTCATTCTTTTATTTTTCTTTTCTATTTTACTCATTCCTTTTCACACAGGACCCTCCTATATAATCTCCCTTCAAGTGAAATAATCAAGAAAATAGGTAGGATAAAGAGAAATATAGAGAAATAGAAAGAGAGGTACTGCTGCAGAGCCTTCGACACGCTGGATCGACATGTGGAGACCACAGATAGTCAAATCGAGTGACGCTTTGGCAGTTTTTCCCAAAGGTAGGACCATTTATCTTTTCACTGTAGAACCCATTTTAATTGGTTATTTTATGTTTTTAAAGTTTTATATATCTTACTTATGGCCTCTTGAGTCCTGATATGTTGATTTGGGGGTGAAAATGATAGATTCGGGTAGTCCAAGGGTATCCCTTTTGGGGAAACCAGGTTACACAACGTTTTTTTCTAGGGGAACGTCGTTTGTTCTTCTTGTTTGGGGAATATTATTTCTTAAGGATAACATTCTGTGAATGTGGTATACATTCCATGTACTAGTACTTGGTTGTGTGGCTGAGTACTCGGGCATGTCTACCCATGTAGGGGTGCACGATCGTGAAGGATACACGACCATACCCCATGTAGGGTAGCACACCATATAGAAATACATAACTTGTCCAAGTAAATGTCCATGCCTATTGACGGACACATGAATGTACCCCATGTCGGGTACACACCATGTGTGCATGTTACACGCCGTGTACTTGGGGATTTTACAAACCTAGGCTGGCGAGAGTACACACCCATCCGGTGCTGTAAGAGTACATGCCAAGTACTGCCCCTTTTCAACCATTTGAGGGGATTAGTTATTTATTTAATTGATGTCAATTTTGGACCGATGATTAGACGATTTTGGAATAGTTTTATATGTATATTAGGAAGGTGAAACCCATAAACAGTTCTGAGTACTTCTAATGGGTGTTCTGGGACATTTATCTAAACAGAGAGCTTATTCCTCTTGTTTTTAAGAAAAAGTGTCTCCTGGGAGTGATACAGGGTGTGAAATATGAGTTGGTTGTTTGGACCAAACAAGTGGATACCTTTGATCTTAGATGAGCTACAAGATATCTCCTATGGCGTTTTTCTTTTGAGGATGTTACCCTTGTAAGACACACCCTTCTGGCCTTTGAGGACATGAGACCCGGATTCTTCTAAGCATCCCCTTAGGGATGAATTTTCTTATATTCTATTCTAGGGAGTCGCATATAGGATCCAGGTACTTATGTATCTTTCCAAAGATCCTTTTTAGGAAGCCCTCTCTTGTGATTTTCTCCTAGAGGGTCCAGAGATGGATGCCTCTTAGTGCTTGGTTTGAGGTACCCTGCGGGTGGACCTTGTTTGATTGACCCTGATCTGTTTTTTTGGGCATGGGAAAGTTTGGTGTTCGGGTGTCACCTAGAACCCATGACAAATTAACACCCTCGTGGGGATATGGCAAGAGTGATGGGTTGGGTGTTCAGGCCACCCACACTTGATTTTTTATATCTAAGTTGGTTTTGTTGATGCAACAATATATACAAGAGGTGTTTCATAGTTGGTGGATACTGATCATTAAACGAGGAATCTTTCTTCTTTTGGGATACCCAAAATTTTTTCCAAGGATCTGTTTTGATTATTAGGAATCTCAGTCATGCTTTCATAGGATCTATCTTCCAAGCCAAGTTATTTCTGATATTTTAGTGATACCAAGAAATATTACCTGATATTTGGATGTTGAGTCGGATTATATATATAAATTGTGATATATATTTTGTTTATATTTCTAGAGGTGATTCCTAGTATCTGGTTGTTTAGACTTATGTTTTTAATGTACGCCCTTAGTGATACCTATATTCCCATTGTTGGAATACCATGGAGGGGCTTGGTGGGTAGTTTAAATAAACCTTGAGTGAACCACTGATCTAATTGATTGATTCCTTGGATGGAATCTATGGTTGGATATGTTTAAACCCAGAGTGATACATGGTTCAAGTTGAGGTATTCCTTGGATGGGACCAATGGGTTATAGACTTACATACCCTGAGTGATACTTTGATCCAGATGAGGGATTCCTTAGATGATCTCAGTGGGTTAATATTTTATGAACCATGAGTGATACCTAGATCTGGTTGAGGGATTCTAGGGATATAGTCAATGTTTGTTTATGTATAATCCTTGGGAGAGTCATGGATATAGTTGAGGGATTCCATGGATGGGCTCACTGGATGTTTATAGTGATACCCTGAGTGATACTTAGATTTAGTTGACAGATTCTTTAGCTTGGCTCAGTGGGTGATACCTTATGTGCTCTGAGTGATAGTTGTATCCAGTTTATGGATGTCTTGGATAATCTTAGTGGGATAATGACTTCCAAGACTTTATTGATACTTGAATTTCTACTGTGGGAATGCCTTAGATGATCTCATATGATTGTTTTTCTATGATCACAGTGAGGGTACTCTTCAGGATCAGTAATAGGACTTGAGGTATGTTTCATGGCATATCACCGAATGTCCAATTTTTTTTACTAGAATCATTATTTATAGAATTGATCATTTTCATACATAATACTTTCTTTAGTGATTATAGGCATGTATATGTGATCCTAGGTGTAGGACTGGTATCCCCCCTGTGGCGACGTATCTTTCTCAGAGACTTTTTCAATGTTGGATGGAGCACATATATGTCGATTGGGATTATGAAACCAAAGATTGAATTAATGGTACATGACTTGAGTGGCACAATTTCTAGTCAATTCCATTACATCAGATATCCAATTGAGAGAGATTATGGACCCGAGGTTCGATTGATGATGTGGTTTCCTGTTATTGACTCACATACCAATGAATATTCATATCTGTGTATATATATATAGGTTTGGGACTATACATGTATACATATATGGTTAGGGACATCCATGATGAAACTTTCCCAGTTGTAATGGATTATGTACCCTGGGTGTAGAGACCCGAAGCTTAACGTACATGGACATTACATTACTTTTGCGGAATACTTAGTACATAACAAAAACACACACAAGGACCATAATAGTTTAGTGTCTTTGGAAACTCGGAATATAATCTTCTAATCGTGGTGAAAGATCTTCAACATCTCCCATAAAGATCTTTGTTTTTTTTTACCTAAAACCTTTCTTTATATCCCGGGGAAAAGAAAACATAGAAGGGTGAGCTCAAATACTCAGTAAGGGTAAACAAAAGAAATATCATTCACATCATATACATAAGAACATAACATTTGGAAATCATAACCTGAAAAAGAAATCATAATTTCATAACATGGGATAAATCATAGTAGTGAAATGTAATCCCGATAATCATAACATAAAACATGAAACTTTGTGGCATACACACATAATCATAGAGAATCATTTCTTAGTAGTCAAGAATCATTTCCAAGACTATCTTAGTGGACAAATTCCATTTCTAAACCGAGTTCACTCCTCGTTTCAGTCCTGTTTCACTGAACCGGTATAACCTACCGTTCCAGCCATGTCTATCTCATGAGATATAAAATCTTTACCCAATGCATTGGAGGGAGATATAGGTCCCACCCATCCCATAATGATACCATTCTTATGTGTGCCACAAAATCATAAATCATACATCATTACATAACCCATGTAATAAAAATGGGAATCTTTGTGACATCATAAAACAATTCATATAAGATAAAAGAATTCATAAAAATATTTACATCACAACATAATCAAATTCATATAATAATAGGGATAGAAACAGAACCCTATATTATCTTAGATGGAAAATAATTTTGATAAAACACTTGAACTCCATTCTTGAGGAAAATATCCTTTCTACTTCAGAAACACTTTTCCTTTCTTAACATGTCATACAATTATAAACTAAAAGAAGTTGATTAAAAATAAACTTGAAAACTTGTTAAGGAAACTTCTTGGAAATAATGTTTTTAAAATCCATTCATTCCATATAAGTAAAAAAACATTCTTCTTGTACTTTTGTCGGAAAAGTCAAAAAAGTACCTCGTAACGTAAATAAGAGAAAGATTCCATACATACCATGTAGTAAAAGTCAAAAATGGGTAAAAAAGACTTTATACATACATGAAAACACTTCTATAAAACATGGACATGATAGAAATAGCCCCAGTAAATACTTACGAAAAAGCAATCTCGGATAAAAATGAGATTTGCAAAATTATCCCTTACCTTAGGTCTGATTTGCTTCGTAAGTGTTCGAACCTCCGGTATAATGATTTAAATAATGTCATTGACTTATTCCAGAATGATACGCATTGTTATTATATCATATATGGTTCACTTATGACTTTATATTACCCGTTCTTTTGTAAATTCCATGTTAAAGAGCGTTTTGGGTAAAATTGTTTCATTTGTCGTCCGTGTTTTTAATTGTAATTATTCATATGATTACTTAGATAATGATTACTTAATTACAGAATATAAAACATGATTTATATATAATATATATTCAGAATATACATATATATAATAGATCAGTAAATGGAATGAAATACACCGTTCATGGAGATGGTAGACCGTACGTACGCATGAACGCTCTTTTCGTTTCCTTATTGAGTTGAATGGAATTAAGTAGATGAAATACATATATATACAAATAAATAAAGTATCATTATTATGTCATATATTTCATGATTACTTATTATATATAGTTTATAATCATTCATGAATGGTTAAAGTGGTGAATGAATCTCATCGCGTCGTGGAGACGGTAGTCCTTACGTACGCACGAGCGATGATATCATTCTCATGATCGTTTAATTGTATTGTAGTGTATGTATACTATTTAAGAATCAATATCACTTTACAATAATCATATATAGTTATTATTTACACCATTATACTCATCCAAGTAAGGTGGTGGTGGAAAATAGATTACACCACGGTGTGGAGACGGTATTCCGTACGTACGCACGCGCGGTGATTTCATTTTCCGTAGGATGGATAGATGGTGAAGTAGGGTTGTTTCATACATATAATAACATATCAGTATATGAGTGATACTGATGTTATTACTTCATAATGAAACAACCTAAGAAGAAGAAGTGGAAGAAGAAATAAAGATGAAAGAATCGGTAACAGAAATTACCTCTTCTTTGGAGCGCCTCTTTGAGATCCCCTTTTAGGGAACTAAAATTGGTCTTTGAGGAAGACCAGAACCTATAAGATGTTTCTAGGTAAGTGGAGAAGAGAATTTGGCAGGGGTTGGGAGAGCATGAAGGCTCAATGTTTTGTGAGGAAGAGAGGGAGGAGGTGCCCTTTTATAAGGGAGGAGAGGGGCACCTTTGGAATAACTAAAAATATTATTTTATTATAAAGCCAAATTCGGTTTTAAATAGCTCAAAATTGAGTTATTTCGAAGCTAAGGTGGGGATGGGTCGAAATACTCTCATCCAACAGAATTTGGACATGTTTATTTCACTATTTTAACCTTATCATTTAGTTTTAACTTTAAGTTAGATAATTTTACTTTTACCATGTCTCTTTGTGTTCTTACACTATAGGGTTAATAAACTTACTATAAGAAGCCAAACGAACCCCAAGTTGTTTATTATTAATATATATAACCTTATATAAGTCATTTGGCTGATCCTTAGATTTTTAGGAATAAAATAACAATTAATAATATAATATTTGTTTTAAAAATTATTTTATGTCAATTTTAACACTATTTAGTAATTGATTTTTTTGAAAATCATAACAGAATTATTAGTTTGAAAAAGTTAATTAAATAAATACTAACATGTCATATTAACCAATAAAATTAGTGTAATTCATAAAAAGTCAAAATTAAATTTATTTTGGTATTTATAACATCAATTATGTCAATATTTCATTAATAAGATAATTACTGCATCATCATTGTGTCATAAATAAATTAACTTATTTAATGTCAAAAAATTACAAATAAAATACCATTATGTAGGAAATCGTTTTATATTTCTAATAAATATTTATAGTCGAATTTATCTTATCTATAACCCTATATTAAAAATGATATACTTATTAAACTTTGATTTTAACTATTTTAACCCTTCTTTAAATAAATTAATAATAAATGTCCTAATCTAATCCATGTGGGCCTAAATGGTCATATTTTATTCCTAAGGTTTTTTTGGTCGAATTAAACTTATCCAATAGAATTAGGACATGTTTTAGGGTAATAATAATATAATTTTTACCCTTAATTACCCTATTTACTTTTAACCGTGGTAAAAAAAAGTAAAAAGTTACTATTCACCAAAAATTATTTTCATCTCATTGAACCACATTTTACTTACTGACATCAACTGTGTCTCTCGGATTTTTGAAATTCCATTCACAAAAGTGGTAAAATTAAGTTTTATGAAAAATTCATTATTTTTAACTACCACTTAGTGGTTTCACTATTCATCAAAAAATGAAAGTTTCCAGAAAAATACCAAAAATTAGGCCTAAGCTATATTTGAAATTATAAACTAAAAAATGATGTATATTTTACCAAATTCAAAACATATCAGTTTTAATAATTAATTTAAAAATTAATTCCCATCGTCAAAACAAATACCGTGTTTTTAAGAGATAATAACTACCAAAAGATTGACACTTGTTTATGTCTGGTTTAAATGTGAAATTACATCCAATGAACAAAATTGTATTAAATTGTAAAAATATATTCTAAATATACTTTAAAACCACTCAAATTAATAATTTATCACTATCAATTATTTCGATTAAAAAGGTTGTTTTTAATTAAAATTTAGTAATTTTCACTATTCATCAGAAAATGAAAGTTATCCAAAAAGTACCAAAATTTCACCCTAAGCTAATTTAGATATTCCGAATCCAAAAATGAATTTCATTTTGAAAAATAAAATTTACAAAATTTCAAAAAGTGGTTATTACTATTCATAACAGCTAGTTTTAATAATATTTTAATAGCATATCGATGTTTAGTGAAACTCATTATTGCGTACTACACACGCTATCAAGGAAGGTCGTGATTGCATGCAAGGATAGTCAAGGATGCGTGTTGTGAAAGATCCTTTTGTTGTAGCGTACAAAACAAGACATTAATCAAATTAAAAAGAATATTTTTCATAAAATCTCGGGGTGTTACATTCTACCCCCCTTAAAATGAATTTCGCCCTCAAAATTTGTCGGGGTTATAAATGGTTTACTACTCGAAAGTTTCTTAAATAGAAACCCACATCGTAAAAAGGAATACCAAAACCAATCTTTAAAAACAAAAGTATGAAACATAATGGTTACCCAAATAAACTAATCACTGGGTTTCCACATAGGTGAAAATATGGATATGGAAGATAAATCTAACCATCATGTTCTGATGGAGAGTGGTAGAGAACATGGATATGGAAAAGCCATCAAATCACAAAGACATAAATTTGTGACGATCTAAGTTACTATCTGATTAATCAGAGATAAGAGCACTAGGACAACATTTTTTGTTTTCAAGATTGTTTCGCTAAAGTTGATGAAATTGGAATTAGAAGAAATACTTTCATGATTTTGGTATAGTCTCACCGTTGGTCGTTCTTTGGAAAATTTCCACTTCATCTCTTAAAGAAATGAAGTTGAATTTGTCATTCGTGATGTGTTAATAGATCATGTGATAGAATGATGGGTCATTCCATCTGTCTCAAACAAAAGGTTAGAAAAGTTATCAAAAAATACATAAGTCCATATATAGTGAAATTAATGATATATGGTTCCTAAAATGGACTTATACTTCATATATCATACTGTTTAATATAATAAAACTATTTTCTACTAAACAGGGACTTCCTATAGGCCAGTGGTAGGCGATAAAGGCCAGTGGTACTTCGTTTGTGGGTTTGATTCCCATAGCCTTGTCCAACGCGATGGGTTGTCACCCGTCCTGGAGGTTGTCCTTTTTCTAAAACTACATTACTATATCATCCCATCCATAATATCGAAAAAAGGTTCTATCCTTAAACAATACTAACTTATGTCTAACATAATCCATTCCAATATTTAGGCTTATCCATAATACTACAGTCCACTCTCATAATATAGTGAAAACGATTACCAGAGATTTAATACCATTGTTGATCCCCATATATCATAAGATATGTCTTGTTGGTCACATTCCAAACATTCGAAGGCCTTAATCATGTATTCTCTTGATAAATGAATACCCATTGAACCTTAGTGAAAAAATGAATGCAGTTAAAAGTTAACACTTTCCACATACCAAAATCCTCTAAATTCTTTATACTCAAATCAATCACGAGCTCATGAATACAATCAAACATCTCATTATCTTCTTATCCATTCGTTATGTGCATATCATATGCTTTCCAAAATATTTTAATCACTTTTTATTTTTACCGGTACCATAAAATTATTGAATACCACAATAGAACAATACATAAATATTCCAATATTCCATGATACTATATAAAACATTATTTTGGAATCCCATTACATAAACACTTAATCATTCCACCACATCGTTGTCATATTCAACATCGCCAATAGTGGCCACATGTGACTTCCCATTGTCCTTTGCCTTAAGTGGTTACTCATGTCGATCATCACTAATCCTTGGATTAGGGCATTTATTAGCATAATGCCCCATTTCCTTGCACTTGAAGCATTGAAGTGTTGTTGATGCATTCTCTGCAGTATTTTCTTTATTCACATCATTAGAAACCCTTTTTACATTACTTCGACACTCAGATGCTCGATGACCTTCTTTTCTACACTTAAAACATTTTCTAGTCCCTTTAAGACAATCTCCACCATGCTTCTTTCCACACTTTGAGCATAAGGAAACATTCATCTTCTTTTCACCATTATTCTGAGATTTCTCCTTGAACTCCATCTTTTGTTTCTTGTCAAAACTACTAGATGGATAAGTAACACCAACTTCCATTTCTACCTTGATATCACAACACACAATTTCTTCATAGCTACTGAAGTCTCTTATAGCTAATGCCCTTCGAAGATTTAGTTTTAAGCCACTGAAGAATCGATCAACATTACTTTCAGGTTGGATGATAAAGCCAGATTCATCCCTTGCAAGCCTTGTAAAATTCGCTTCGTATATACCAACAGATTCATCATCCTTTTGTTTTAGTTCAAGGAACTCCTTATCCATCTTTGTTCGAAGAATACGAGGGAAGTACTTATTGAAAAATAAGTTCTTGAACTCGTCCCATTCCATGGACTCAATTTCATCTCTTTGCCTCGTATTTTTTATAAGATTCCACCATTGATCAGCTTCACCTTCCAAACGATATACTACTAAGATGACTTTATCATGTTCAGAACATTGAAGAACTGAAAATATGTTTTCATTGGTACTAATCCATTGTTCAACAACAAGTGGATCAGAAGACCCACTGAAAGAAGGTGGATGTTGCCTCATAAAGGACTCAATAGAATGTTGTTCCCTTCTCTGCTCATTTGGAAGTCCAGAATGATTCATAGCTTGTGTAAATATAGCAATAAGATTTTGCACTCCATCTCCCATAACATTTGTTTGTTCAGAAGGACAATCATTGCATTGTCCATTGCATTGATCAACACGGTTCCTTCGGGTTCCAGCCATCATCTAAAACCCAAAAAGAATAGTGTGAGAGGAAAAAATCATTCTAGGGAAAACAACATAATAAAGGAGGAGTATCCTCAATATCTAACATCTTAGGTTAAATTCTATGATCGTTACCGTAGTTCTAGGACTGTATCCTATACGTATAATTATCCTTAGGGACATCCCTAGACATACATTAGAAATATCTCTAGGGATCTCACTAATGTTTTCGCATCCTAGTTTCCAAAGGATGAATAAACCATTCCTCTAATACCAACTATAGAGACCCGAAGCTTAACGTACATGGACATTACATTACTTTTGCGGAATACTTAGTACATAACAAAAACACACACAAGGACCGTAATAGTTTAGTGTCTTTGGAAACTCGGAATATAATCTTCTAATCATGGTGAAAGATCTTCAACATCTCCCATAAAGATCTTCATTTTTTTAACCTAAAACCTTTCTTTATATCCTGGGGAAAAGAAAACATAAAAGGGTGAGTTCAAATTCTCAGTAAGGGTAAACAAAAGAAATATCAATCGCATCATTTACATAAGAACATAACTTTTGGAAATCTTAACCTGAAAAAGAAACCATAATTTCATAACATTGGATAAATCATAGTAGTGAAATGTAATCCCGATAATCATAACATAAAAGAGGAAAATTTGTGGCATACACACATAATCATAGAGAATCATTTCTTATTAGTCAAGAATCATTGCCAAGACTATCTTAGTGGACAAAGTCCATTTTTGAACCGAGTTCACTCCTCGTTTCAGTCCTGTTTCACTGAACCGGTATAACATACCGTTCCAGCCATGTCTATCTCATGAGATATAAAATCATTACCCAATGCATTGGAGGGAGATATAGGTCCCACCCATCTCATAATGATACCATTCTTATGTGTGCCACAAAATCATAAATCATACATCATTGTATAACCCATGTAATAAAAATGGGAATCTTTGTGACATCATAAAACAATTCATATAAGATAAAAGAATTCATAAAAATATTTCCATCACAACATAATCAAATCCATGTAATAATAGGGATAGAAACAGAACCCTTTATTATCTTAGATGGAATATAATTTTGATAAAACTCTTGAACTCCATTCTTGAGGAAAATATTCTTTCTACTTCAAAAACACTTTTCCTTTCTTAACATGTCATACAATTCTAAACTAAAAGAAGTTGATTAAAAATAAACTTGAAAACATGTAAAGGAAGCTTCTTGGAAATAATGTTTTAAAAATCCATTCATTCCGTATAAGTAAAAAAACATTCTTCTCGTACTTTTATCGGAAAAGTCAAAAAAGTACCTCGTAATGTAAATAAGAGAAATATTCCATACATACCATGTAGTAAATGTCAAGAATGGGTAAAAAGGACTTTATACATACATGAAAACACTTCTATAAAACATGGACATGATAGAAATAGCCCCAATAAATACTTACGAATAAGCAATCTCGGATAAAAATGAGATTTGCAAAATTATCCCTTACCTTAGGTCCGATTTGCTTTGTAAGTGTCCGAACCTCCTGTATAATGATTTAAATAATGTCATTGACTTATTATAGAATTATACACATTGTTATGATATCATATATGGTTCACTTATGACTTTATATTACCCTTTCTTTTGTAAATTCCATGTTAAAGAGCGTTTTGGGTAAAATTGTTTCATTTGTCGGCCGTGTTTTGAATTGTAATTATTCATATGATTACTTAGATCATGATTACTTAATTCCATAATATAAAAAATTATTTATATATAATATATATTCAGAATATACATATATATATAATAGATCAGTAAATGGAAAGAAATACACCGTTCATGGAGACGGTAGACCGTACGTACGCATGAACGCTGTTTTCGTTTCCTTATTGAGTTGAATGGAATTAAGTTGATGACATAAATATATATAATCATATATAAAGTATCATTATTATGTCATATATTTCATGATTACTTATTATATATACTTTATAATCATTCATGAATGGTTAAAGTGGGGAATGAATCTCATCGCGTCGTGGAGACGGTAGTCCGTACGTACGCACGAGCGATGATATCGTTATCATGATCATTGAATTGTATTGTAGTGTATGTATAATATTTAAGAATCAATATCACTTTACAATAACAATATATAGTTATTATTTACACCATTATACTCATCCATGTAAGGTGGTGGTGGAAAATAGATTACACCACGGCGTGGAGACGGTATTCCGTACGTACGCACGCGCGATGATTTCATTTTTCGTAGGATGGATAGATGGTGAAATAGGGTTGTTTCATACATATAATAACATATCAGAATATGAGTGATACTTATGTTATTACTTCATAATGAAACAACCTTAGAAGAAGAAGTGGAAGAAGAAGTAAAGATGAAAGAATCGGTAACGGAAATTACCTCGTCTTTGAAGCGCCTCTTTGAGATCCCCTTTTAGGGCACTAAAATTGGTCTTTGAGGAATACCAGAACCTCTAAGATGTTTCTAGGTAAGTGGAGAAGATAATTTGTCAGGGGTTGGCTGATATTGAAGGCTCAAAGTTGTGCGAGGAAGAGAGGGAGGAGGTGCCCTTTTATAAGGGAGGAGAGGGGCACCTTTGGAATAACTAAAAATATTATTTTATTATAAATCCAAATTCGGTTTTAAATAGCTCCAAATTGAGTTATTTCGAAGCTAAGGTGGGTATGGGTATAAATACTCACATCCAACATAATTTTGACATGTTTAGTTCACTATTTCAACCTTATCATTTAGTTTTATCTTTAAGTTAGATAATTTTACTTTTACCGTGTCTTTTTGTGTTCTTACACTATAAGGGTAATAAACATACTATAAGAAGCCAAACGGACCCCAAGTTGTTTATTATTAATATATATAACCTTATCTAAGTCATTTGGCCGAATATTAGATTTTTAGGAATAAAATAACAATTAATAATATAATATTTGTTTTAAAAAATATTTTATGTCAATTTTGACACTATTTAGTAATTGATTTTTGTGAAAATCAGAACAGAATGATTAGTTCTAAAAAAGTTAATTAAATCAATAATAACATGTCATATTAACCTATAAAATTAGTGGAATTTATAAAAAGTCATAAATTACATTTATTTTGGTATTTATAACATCAATTATGTCAATATTTCATTAATAAGATAATTACTGCATCATCTTTGTGTCATAAATAAATTAAATTATTTAATGTCTAAAAATTACAAATAAAATACCATTATGTAGTAAATCGTTTTATCTTTCTAATAAATATTTATAGTCGAATTTATATTATGTATAACCCTATATGAAAAATGATATACTTATTAAACCTTGATTTTAACTATTTTAACCCTTCTTTAAATAAATTAAAAATAAATGTCATAATCTAATCCAAGTGGGCCTAAATGGTCATATTTTATTCCTAAGGTTGTTTTCGGTCGAATTACACTTATCCAATAGAATTAGGACATGTGTTAGGGTAATAATAATATCATTTTTACCCTTAATTACCCTATTTACTTTTAACCGTGGTAAAAAAAAGTAAAAAGTTACTATTCACCAAAAATTATTTTCATCTCATTGAACCACATTTTACTTACTAACATCAACTGTGTCTCTCGGATTTTTGAAATTCCATTCACAGAAGCGGTAAAATTATGTTTTATGAAAAATTCATTATTTTTAACTACCACTTAGTAGTTTCACTATTCATCAAAAAATGAAAGTTTCCAGAAAAATATCAAAAATTAGGCCTAAGCTATATTTGATATTATGAACTCAAAAATGATTTCTATTTTACCAAATTCAAAACATATCAGTTTTATTAATTAATTTAAAACTTAATTCACATCGTCAAAACAAATACCGTGTTTTTAAGAGATAATAACTACCAAAAGATTGACACTTGTTTATGTCTGGTTTAAATGTGAACATACATCCAATGACCAACATTGTATTAAATTGTAAAAATATATTCTAAATATACTTTAAAACCACTCAAATTAATAATTTATCACTATCAATTATTTTGATTAAAAAGGTTGTTTTTAATTAAAATTTAGTAATTTTCACTATTCATCAGAAAATGAAAGTTATCCGAAAAGTACCAAAATTTCACCCTAAGCTAATTTCGATATTCCGAATCCAAAAATGAAGTCCATTTTGAAAAATAAAATTTACAAAATTTCAAGAAGTGGTTATTACTATTCATAACGGCTAGTTTTAATAATATTTTAATAGCATATCGATGTTTAGTGAAACTCGTTATTGCGTACTACACACGCTATCAAGGAAGGTCGCGATTGCGTGCAAGGCATGTCAAGGATGCGTGCTGTGCAAGATCATTTTGGTGTAGTGTACAACAAAAGACATTAATCAAATTAAAAAGAATATTTTTTATAAAATCTCGGGGTGTTACACTGGGATTGACTGTGGGCTCACGTGTGGTTTTACTACATTTTGGTAGCACTTCAGCTAGGCTAAGCAAATTTCTTTTTCATACACTCATAAAAACACTATTATTGGTTTATTGTTGGGGTGGAAAAATAAAATTATTTCACACCCCTGCACATTCACCTTGGTGTATGTGTAGACCTTATGTATGATTTCTAGGTTGAGCACAAGTTTTATGGTGAATATGGATAAGGCATAGTGGTGCATGGTCGAGCGAAACTACTCGAGTTGGTTATTGTGATTGGGCTAGTGCAGTTCAAAAATGTCTAGATACTGGGTGCATGGATTGGCTTGGAGTTAGTGCCGTGTAATTTTACTTTTACATTCTTTTTTACACCTATCTGTATGGTAATCCCAGTGGGTGATGAGTGTTTTATTGTATCACACAACTATTTGGGATTTTACATCATTTAATTTATTATTAAATAATGTTCTATTTTAGATGTTTACTACCTCTACACATTATTTAATTTTTTCAGTGTATCATAATTAGTTATTTCTGCTATTAGTTAACTCTGATATGAGGGAATAGTATCTCCACTATAAACTCCAAGGCCCTCACTTCTAGTAATTAGTTTTTGGGATATGAGGATGCACGCTTGAGGCCTTAGGACCCACCAGCTCAGAGCACCCATTTAGTGGAATCCTAGTTGGGATGTTACAGCAAGTACTGCGGGTACCATCTGTTACTCTACTGGTGGTGATATAACCATTACACCACATGGAGGAAAAATCTACTAAACCGGTTCATGTATGGATGCCTCATCACTGATGGGATCATCTTCATGATCTTTATGCTGAATCCTAACTGGCATATGTCCCAAAGGCATCCTAAAATAAAAAAGTTGTTCAACAGTCAATGAGTAAATCTAGAGAGCTGACTCAAGAAGGTTATGGAATGCACTACCCATTCCTATATGATCAATGTAACATTTTTCCTTATAACCAGTGTTCTCACATACTAAGACAAAAAGTATGTGATTAGAGTCCTGTTATATCGATACATCGGCCACTACACAAAAACTAGAGTCTTTAGACTAAAATCTGAACTGAAAACACTTAAAATTGTTACGCAATACAACCTCATAGACTCCAGTCCTAATGTAGAACCAATTAATCAGATACATACCTGCTATGAACCATCCCAATGGGGCCCATGCATGACTCTCCTTTCTTGCATCTTGTAGGATAAAGTATGGTAAAATGTTCCGTGTAGGCATATCACTAACATTGGAGACCTTATCCTATGTATTCATACACACACACACACACCCATTTCTAAGACCATACATCGATGAAATTTACAAAAAAATGAATAACAATGCATGAAAACATCTAAATCCCACAACTAGAGTACGATATGAGTAGAGGAATTTAAATAGGTCCAAATACAAGGCCACCGCAATGATACTAAAAAAAATCTAACTTGAGAGTAAACTAGGGACTGTTGTCAAGATACTACTGGAACAAAACACATTATATCAATTATCACTAAGAACTACCTAGTTCTAGTCCCTCGTGGACTCTGTTAAAAGGTCAATTATCTGCACAAGAGATGACATGTGCAGGAAAATCCCATGCAAGGGTGAGTATAACAATTTCCATTAGGACACCCTCAAACCACAACACATAAAAAAATAAACATTCAACTCTACGTAGGTATATTTATACAATGCATATAAAAATAATATCTAGATATACACAGCCAGGAAAAAAATTCTATAGTTAAAGTCACAACCATAATGAAAACCTAAGATTATATCTCAATGGTTCCACATAACACTTGTCTAGAAGAACACGCTCCATGAGTCTAATGGAACCTACACCATCCTTCTGAGAGGTAGTTCCCCTCAGGTTTCATCATAAAAGTATACGATATGATACACATATGAGGATAACTTCCAAGGCCATGGGGTATACCAACAACTAAATATAGATTGAACTTTTATGTATAGGATCATCTCTTGAGTAGTGTTGGTCATAACAATACCAGAACTCCACCAAGGGAATGAAGATGAATAGAGGATCTCACATCGATCCATACAGAAGGAATCAAATAACTATATACAAGAATTCATACTAAATGGATAAATTTTCTATGTATAGGAGGTGATTCCATAATAACCCAAAGGGAAAGGATATGGGAACCAAACCCTAATGAAACAAGTAAAAGATACAGAGGATAAGAGATCCAAGACAAAATTTAAGGATTACACATCATTAAGGAACGATACATGATGTGTCCCTTTGACCCAGAGTCTTTCCCATGAAAAAGCATGTGTCCATGTCAATATAACAGTACACAGCATGCAGTTACCCATGTACTTCAACCCGTGTATGAGTACATTGGTATGACTATGTACACCTATCTAATCCATGTCATTATAGGAGTATATGATGTTCCTATGGCCGTGTGATATTAACTCATGTCAAGTACCCTCTAGGTTACACACTAATTTCACAAAATGAGACCAAAAATCATATTATAAGGTCACATGCTATGTGATACTTATAATCCTCTTGAAACCATAGCTTCCACATAAAATGGCACATAAAACATGTGACTTTGCATTATATGCCGTGTATTATAAATTTTTCAGGATTTCTAGATTTGGTTAATGCATTATCATTTTCTCCTTCTATTCCAAATTCTGACACTGTCTCCTCCTATCATTCCCATGGAACACAAATCTTAGAGAACTGAGGTTGATCATCACCAGAGAGAAAAGAAATTATGGCCTCGTTCAATTTGGAATCATCTCAAACCTTCACCATCACTATGTATCTAGTAACCTAACCTATGCATGATAATCCATTCCTCATCAACTCACCACTATCATCGTCAAACGATCCCCATGCCTTACTACGCCTGATTCTCCAATCTCAAATCATTTTAGCAGGAAATGGGTGTCGAATGATTGATTCCTGAGTATTTGGGTTGAGTCATCAAAAAAATGAAACCCTGATGATGAAAACACATATAATAATGGTAGAAAATGATGAAAAACAAAAAAAAAGTAATTAACCTCATCCATGATCATCTTTCCTTGATTCGTTACAATTAGAATGATGATTAAAAAACCATAATAAATAAAACTCCCAATTTAATTACCACAGAAATAATCCCATCCAGCAGTACATGTGATTAGTGGATCAATATATTGATTGATTGATCTATGTTAATTATAGAAATGAGAAAATTAGAAAGTAACAAAATTTAAAAAATGTCCAAACTAAATTCAGATCAATCAATAATAATGAACAGAGCTGTGAAATGATCATTAGTAGATCCTCTGATTCCATATCACACCGGTCGTCAAACTCAAATTCAGTCATCATCGGCCAATATAATTTCTTTACATTATCTCAAATGGCTCTCCATTGGTTTTAGGGTATTATGGATAACACATAATTTTTTTCATAATTGTGTATTTTAAAAAAAATGTCACTATGTAAATAGTTGAATAAAATAATTTTTTTCAATAATTTTATTTATTTTCCACCCAAGAGGACTTTTCCACAATCACCCAGTGTTGTCAGAAGTTATATCACTCCTAGGGTGAAACCCGTGTTCTTAACTAAATGGTTACCTTATATTTATGATCCAGTCCCCCATTTGATTTTTATTTCACCTTTTTTAGGAACATTTCATGCACATGATATTTAATATATTTAATATATTTCAAACATTTATTCCAGGAAAACCAAGCCCCAAAATCACACTCCCTATCAGTGCCCAGTCTAGAAAATATTCCACACAAAATTAAAAAATAATATATAGATAATAAAATTCTTTAAATTATTCTTATATTTAATATATATATTTTTGAAAAAAAATATTCCTATCTTTGTTATACACATTTAATCACAATTATTTGTTAAAATCTATTATTTAATTGTTAATTGTTTTATTTCTCATGAATGTTTGGATTTGGATATTTTGGTACATGAACCTTATTCATGGTTTAATAACTTAATGAATTTTAATCATGTTATATATAACTTAATTAGATAATTTAATACACTATTATAACTATCCTTGTAAGGTGGTTATGAAAATGAAATATGTTGTTCATTGAGGGGGTGGTCCACACATATGCATGAGTGATGTTTTCATTTCTCAATGAATTGAATGAAAATAAAGTAGATAATATTTTCAAGTTATATAAAATTAATTATTTTATATGTACCATATTTATTCTTGAATTCAATATATATAACTATCCATTTGAGATAGCGATGAAAATTGAATTACATCGGTTCATGGAGGTGGTAGTCTATATATACGCATGAGCGACGTTTTAATATTTCATTAGATCAAAATGAGATTAATAATGATTGTAATTTTAACATAAAAATATTTTATTATAGTAAATGTATAGATATAATTATATTAATATGGTTATAGAATATTTGTATGTGTTTTAGGAAGAGATAAACATAAAAAAGCTCAGTAAGAGTAACTACCTATTTCTTAGATAAACTCATTTCAAAAACACCATAAGGATTCATGGATGGGATTTTTTGGGAATAAAAGAACCTATATGTAACATATAAGGTTGTTGGGAGGCTATTTTTTTTATATTTAAAATTTTCCAGTCGTAGTATTTTATCACCGAGAGGGGGAGGGGTGAATCCTTGATACTCGTTTTCTTTTTTGTTTCTTTTCAATTGAAACAACCTTCACCTCCTATCACAGAATTCAATTGCCTACTGAGAAACAAATCAACACACCACCAAAGGAACACAAATATTTAGAAGGTTAACTATTCAATAAGAATATCTATGTCCTTAGTATGGGTTGGAAATGATCCAATACCATACAATACTTTAGAACCCAATCCTTGGATTACAACGAGTAGGATGTACACTTTCACTCATGTATCACTATGTAACAACACACCTAGATCATGTGCATCCTCTTATGATAATATGGTAATACAATTATTTTTTAACAACTCATGTTACATGTTATTATTTTCAATTTAACAAATGTATTCAAATTGTAATACAGTTCATCAATTCCTTACCTAAAAGAAAGCCATGAACCACCGAGAATTTTTTATTAAACACTATGTCTTGTCTTTTCTGTGTCTGATTCATCTGAGTCCAACTCTTACAAAACAATACTCTCAGTTCAATTTTTTGATAGAATACGACATTATATAATCAACACCACTTCAATTCATGAGTAAAATTATCAATCCAAATAGAATATGAATGAATCATCACCACCTAAGGCAATTGTCAATCCGAATGGTATTGATCACTTCTTCTCTCTAGAAACTCATAGATTCTCTCTCTTCTGTAGTGAATAGTAAAAGCATATACAAATATCAATGTATTTGTTTCCATTTTATAGGTGACCCAAAACAATTTTATGTGGGAATCCCAAAATGTTTCCCGCTCACACAAATTCACCCACATTTGAATTTCACCTAAAATCTCATAGCAATTATGACTTCATCAACACTTCTCGATTCTTCCCAAAACTCCTACAATATTGATTTTTATTTTCTAGAATCCCATTTAAATGTCAATATGATAAAAATTGAAGATCAATACATGGGTCTGATTATCTGAATTTGGTTCTTTCATGTTGATTTATTCAAAATAATGCTTGATACCATACCAATTGAATGTGTTTGAAGAAATAAACCTTTCAACTTAAGATAAAATAAATCTTTTAAATGAAAGGATAACAGTTGAAAATTCATTCATCAATATCCACTTTTTTTATTTTCTCTTGACCCACTTGAGAAAACACACCATCACATTCAAAACCTGTGCTTGAATCCTAAGTTCCTTCATGAATTTGAACGCATTGAGGATCAACGTTAGCATCATCTAAATTCAATTAGAAAGTATCGTAGCTTTCCATTCATTCCTACTTATTTATTTTTGTATCAACCCATGAATGATATTTTTTGAATAGAAATGGTCCAGATACGATCATATTGAATACAATTATTCTGGATATGAACATTCTAGATACGATCATTTCTGGTTATGATCATTCTGGTTACAATTGCTGGTTATGTTTGCTGGTTATGATTTCTGGGTACGATCATTACAATCTATAAACATTGATCTACCTAGATATCATAAAATACAATCAATGATCTACTCGGATACAATACAATCTAAAAACAACGATCTTCTTGGATATGTTAGAATCTAAAATCAATGATATGCCAGGATATGATAAAAACAAAATGAATATGATTCATTCTCAATCGACACAACATATATCCTTCTTTTCTACCCAAATAAGATTGTTCTGAAAAATAATTGGTTTCTCATAATATATCGGCATCACTTATTCCATCGGCACCACTTTGATCAGAACCAATTTCCATCGGCATCACATTTATCAGAACCACTTTCCATCAGCATCACCTTTCCCATCGACATCACCCTTTTCATCGTCACCTCCATTTTCATCAGCACCACTATTTCCATCAGAACCACGTACTTTGGCACCAGTTCTTTTACAATCACCCAGAATCCAATTGTTTTGAAAGGAAATCGATACAATTTAGATATGATTGTTTTAAAATACAATCAATACAATCTTGATATGATTGTTCTAAATAAAAATTGATACGATATGGATACGATAATTTTCTAATAGTTTTGAAAAGAAATTGGTACCATTTCTTTATTTATTCCATCCAGATATGATAAATCTGAATACGATTCCTTTATAATTTTTTTTGAAAAACAATCTTAATACGATTCATTTCAATACAAACTGAAAAAAAAATTTCCAAAACAAAGTGAAGGGATTTCTTTTCTTCAAAACCAACCATTACAATAATATAAACCTCTTGAAACATTTATCTCCTTTAAAATCATATTGGTTGCAAAAAATATCCCCCTTTGGATTTGGTTTTCAACCATGTTTCACAAATCACAAAACTTTGTAACCTCAAGAAATGGATTACATATCAATAATTCTAAGCCTACATGAGCTAACTCATTGTAGGAAACAATAATCATTAATAAAAAAACCATTATATTAAAAATAAAATGAACATTACATCCTCTTTATTTTATCTTTATTTTCTTCATTATCCTTGAAAAAAAAATTCAAATTCTTTTCCTACAACAACTCCATTAAACAATTAGAATAGTTCACACAAAAAACAATGTTGAATTAACATCTTTCCCATAGCATTCCCTTCTATTTAATATATTTATGAAGCAAAAAAATCTCTATAGAAACCCAAAGCTTGACGTAAATGGACATTACATTAATTTTTTGGAATACATAATATATAACAAAAAATACACACAATGACCATAATAGTTCAGTGTCTTTGGAAACTCGGAATATAATCTTCAAATCATGGTGAAAGATCTTCAACATATCCCATAAAGATATTCCCCTTTTGGTTTCTTAACTAAAAACATTCTTTAAATCCTGGGGAAAAGAAAACATATAAAGGGTGAGCTCAAATTCTCAGTAAGGGTAAGAATGGAGAAATTAAATCATATACATTTGAACTTAAAAAAACATGAACATAATGTTTAAACATCAAAATCATGAGCAATGACATAAAACATGGCATTATGTAAGGAATAGATCATAAAGAAACATTAATCATGATAAAATATCATGGGAATAAAATATGTAATTGTGGAAAACCATTTAGCACTTGATATGATTTTCATAGTAGCCAAGGCATTGCTTCCAAGACCATCTTAGTGGACAAAGTCCCTTACTAAAACGAGTTCACTCCTCATTCCAGTCCTGTTTCACTGAAACTGATTAACTTTTCATTCCAACCATGTATATATCATGAGATATAAATCTTTACCAAGTTAATTTTAGGGAGATATATGTCCCACCCATCTCATAATGAAATCAATCATTCGTGTGCCACAAAATAAACATACATCATTCATAATAACCCAACGAATAAAATGTGTTTCATAAACATCATCCCATCATTAAATAATCCATATAAAAGAAATGGATATCATTTCATTATAAGAATAATCAAACCGTGTAAATAATATAGACATTATACTTGAAACACAATCATTCTAAATAATTTCATCTTAGATGGAAAATAGTTTTGACAAAACACTTGAAATGAATTCTTGAGGAAAATATCCTTTCTTTTCAAAATCATTTTCTTTTATCAAAATACCATGAAATTTTAAAATAAAAAGCTTTTATTAAAGATAATAATGAAATATTGTAGAGGAATATTCATGAAAATGAGCCGTTATGAAACCGTAAAAATCTGTTCACGCGGTATAAGTTAAAAATAACATTTTTCTTGTACTTTTTTCGGAAAAGTCAAAAAGGTTCTCGTGTGGTAAAAAAAATTATGATTCCTTTCATAACATGTGGTAAATTTCAAAAATGAGTAAATGGAATTTAAAAATACATTAATTTTTTTTTAAAAAAACATGGGCATGGATGATAACAATAACCCCAAATACTTACAAATAAACAATCTCAGATAAAAACGAGATTTGAAAATTTATCCCTTACCTTATGTCTGATATGCTTCATATGTATCCAAAAATCCTGTATAATTATTTAAATAATGTAATTTAATTATTACATAATCATATTCATTTGTATTATATCATATATGTTTCAATTATGACTTTATATTACCCGTTCTTTTGTAAATTCCAGGTTAAAGTAGCGTCTTGGGTAAAATCGTTTTATTTATCGTATGTGTTTGGACTTATTGTTCTTGATATTATTACTTATATAATGATTTACATAATTAAATAATGTAAAAAATGATTTATATATAATATATATTCATCATATAAATATATATGATAGATTGATAAATGGAATGAAATACACCGTTCATGTAGACTGTAGGTCATACGTATGCATGGACACTGTTTTCGTTTCTTTATTTAATTGAATGGAATTAAGTAAAAGAAACATATATTTAAATAAATCCAGTATAATTATTATGTAATATCATTCATGATTATTTATTATATATACACTTTATAATCATACTTGAATGGTTAATCAGGGAAAATGAATCTCATCGCGTTCGTGGAGACGGTAGTCCGTACGTACGCACGAACGATAATATCATTCCAATAATTATTTAATATAATTGGAGTGAATGATATAATATATCATAATAAGTATGTTGTTATAATAACCATATATATTTATTCTTTACACCATTATACCCATCCAAGTAAGGGGGTGGTGGAAAAACAAATTACACCACAGTGTGGAGACAGTATTCCATACGTACACACGCACAGTGATTTCATTTTCCATTGGATGGATGGAAGATGAAATGGGGTTTTTTAATATTTATAATATCATATCATTATATGAGTGATTCTTATGTTATTACTTTATAATGAAACAACTAAATAAGAGGAAGTAGAAGAAGGAAGAAACTTGAAAGAATCAGTAGAAGAGATTACCTCTTCCTCGACGTGCCTCCTTTAAACTTCCACTTAAGGGAATAGAGTTGGTATTTTGAGGAGACTAGAACCTTTAATATGTTTCTAGGGATGTTTATAATGGAAATGGTCAGGGTTTTGCCATGAATTAATGCTCAAAGTTATGTAAATAGAAGAGGGAGGAGGTTCCCTTTTATAAGGGAGGAGAGGGGAACCATTGGAAAGTGTGATAATATTATTTTATTATAAACATATCTTCAGTTTTAAAAAATCCTAAAATAATTTAAGATGAAGATAAGATGACTCATGGTCGAAATAAAATCATCCAGTAAAAATTGGACATGTTTTGGATAATATTTTAATCATTATAATCTTATTTATTTAAATCATTTATTAATGAGGTAAAAACCGCATTATTATTGTGTCATAAATAATTTATTTTATATTATGTCTACAAATTATAAAAAAAATAAAATCATGTAGGAAATAGTTTTATATTTCCAATGAATATTTATAGTGGAAAATATAATTTATATAAATCTTTTTAAAAATTATTTACTAAAAGATTTTTGTTAATGTCAATTTTGTCTTTACATTTAATTAATTAATCCAAATTGCCAGTATCACTACCAAGTGGCTCAATGGGGTCCAAAAATCCACCCAAGGAAGCCCATGGTTGGCCACTACTCATACAATAAGGTTAGGACAAGTTTTAAGATAATTTTAAATTATTATAATATTCTTTTAACCTTGAATTACCCTATTTACCTTTAACCGCAGTAAATAAAAGTCCAAAGTAACTATTCACCAAATATTATTTTCATCTTATTGAACCACATTTTACTTCTTGATAACAACCATTAATGTTGGATTTTTGAAATTAAATTTACATAAGTGGTAAAATTTCATTTAAATGAATGATTCAGTTTTTTAACTACCACTAAGTGGTTTCACTATTCATCAAAAATTGATGTTTTTCGGAAAAATACAAAAAATTCAGCCTAAGCTATATTTGATATTCCTAATTCCAAAATGTTGTCTATTTTTTCAAATTTAAAACATATAATTTGAATTAATTAATTTTAAAATTTATTCCCGTTATCAAAACAAATAGCGTGTTTTTAAGAAATAATAACTATCAAAAGATCGGAACTTGTTTATGTCCTATTTCAAGGTGAAATTAATTCCAATGACCAAAATTGTATTAAATGTTAAAAATATATTCTAATTAAAATTTAAAACAAATTAAAAAGATAATCTAACCGTATAAATTATTGTGATGAAAAAAGTTTTTAATTAAAATTTAGCGTGTTTTTACTATTCATTAAAATATGAAAGTTATCAGAATAATATGAAAAATTTATCCAAATTAAACTTTTATATCCTGATTCCAAGGAAGAATTTTATTTTGTAAAATTGAACTTATAAACATGAAAAAAACTAGATTTAATGTGGTTGCACCATCAAAAGGCGGAAAAACTGTATTTTTTTGAAAAATACTTATTTTACATAAAAAAATTATTTTGTTCTCATACCATGTTCCAGAAAATGTGTAAGATGAATAATAATGTTATAAAATTCAAAATTTAGTTGATACTATTAATAATGGCTAGTTCATAATAATATTATAACCATATATCATTGTTTAGTGAAACCCGGTATTGCGTTCAACACACGCTATCGAGGAAGGTCGCAGTTGTGTGTAATGAAAGCCAAGTCAGGGTTTCGTGTAGTGAAATACTCCTTTATTGTTTTGTATAATAGAATCCAACCATATTTCATTTATACACTGACTATATATATATATATACACTCAATGTTTCATAGAATAACTACTATCAAACAAACATGAAAATGTGTGTAACATGATCCAAGATTAGTGTTGTGTATACTGCAAGCTAATACGATGTTGCGTATAACGCAAGATAATCTTGGTGTAGAGTATAAGAAAAGATATGAATGAAATTAAAAAGAATATATCTTATAAAATCTCATGATGTTACATTCTACCCCCCTTAAAATGAATTTGGCTCTCAAAATTCATCGTGGTTATAAATGGTTTATTACATGAGAGTTTATTTTGTAGATACCCACATCATGAAAAGGAATACTAAAGATTACTTTTAAAAATGAACGTTAGAAGAAAAACGGATACCCAAAGTAACTCATCACTTGGGTTCCCACATAGGAGATCATAGGTGAAAAATATGGATATGAATGAGAAATCTAACCATCATGTTCTGATGGAGAGTGGTAGAGAACATGGCTATAAAAAAGTCAATCATCACAATGCCATAAATTTGTGATTATCTAAGGTACATCTGATTCATCAGATATGAGAGCACTAGGGAAACATTTTTGGTTTTCAATATCATTTCCCTAATGTTGAAAATTTTGAATTAGAAGAAATAATTACATGATTTTGGTACAATCTTGCTATTGTTTGTGCCTTGAACAATTTCCACTTCATCTATTAAAGAGATAAAGTTGAATTTTTCATCCGTGAAGTCTTAGCAGATCATACGATAGAATGATAGGTCATTCCATCTATCTCAAACAGAAGGTTAACAAAATATATATACATAAGTTAATTTATGGTGATATTAGTCATATATGGTTCCTAAAATGGACTTATACTTCATCTATCATACCGCTTAATAAAGTAAAACTAGTTTCTAGTAACCAGGGACTTCTTGTAGGCTAGTGGTATGCGATAAAGGTATGTCTCACTTCGGTTGTGGGTTTGATTCTCACAACCTTGTCCAACGCGACGGGTTGTCACCCGTTTTGCAGGTTGTGGCTTTTTCTAAATGGACACTATTATAACATTCCAGAATTAATATCGAAAAAAAAGATTTATGTCCTTAAACAATATTATCTAATGTCCCACATAATCCATTCCAATCATTAGTCTTATCCAAAATACATATGTCCAATCTCATAGTATACAGAAAATTATTACTTGAAAGGTCACATAACAAGCATGTGAATACCATCATTTATCCCCCATATATCATAAGATTTATCTTGTTGGTCACATTCCAAACATGTGAATACCTTAATCCTATATTCTTTTGGAACATGAATTACCATAGAACCTTAGTGAAAACATGAATGTTGTCAAAAGTTAACTCTTTCCACATACCAAAATCCCAAAATTTCTATATACTCAAACCATGATATCAAAATGTCCTTATATCATTCATGAGTTGGTTAATACTATCAAACATCTCATTATCTCCTTATCCCTTCATTATGCGCATATCATCTACTTTCAAAAAATATTTCAATCCCTTATCATGGTTACCAGTACCATATTCTTATAGAAAACCACAATGGACCAATACATAGATATTTCAATATACTATAAAAGTACCTTAAAAACATTATTCTTGAATTAAAATACATAAGCCCTTCAATCCATCGTCTTCAATTATTAGCATGGAATAGGTCCTTCCTCTATTTAGAAGTAGCTTCTTAGGTCAGGGCATTGAGTTGGGTAATGCCCATGTTCTCCACAGATAAGACATTGGACTACAAAATAGTCTGTCACTCTATGACCCTTTTCTCCACATAGATAACATCTTCCCCTCCATTTGAGGTATTCTTCAAGGTTCTTCTTCCCTTCTTTAGAAATCTCAATATTTCTTTCTCTATGATCCTCACCATGAAAACATGCATAAAATTAAATCTTCCTCTTATTTGATGATTTAGGAATACAACTAAAGTCCACTTTGTTAATCATATATCGAGATGATTGATTCAACATAATCAAAATATCTTTCTCTCCAAGAATTACAAAATTTCGTTGATTGTAGTCACCAATTTATCCATTGGAATCAATGTTAACTGAATTCCTTCTCATTCGCTCCATTGAATAAAACTAGAAACCATAGTGTAAGAAACAATTAAAATAACTAGAAACCACATAATTATAAAATTTCACTTATGGGATGTCTAACTTATAAAAAATTCTTTCATCCACGACACCTTAGGTTCACCCTAGGTTATTCATGATCATCAACATAATTCTAGGACTCTATCCTAAACGTATTCTTAACCTTAGGGACATCCCTATACATACCATAGAAATATCTCTAGGGAGCTCACTAAAGTGTTTGCATCCTATTTTCCAAAGGTTAACTAAACCTTTCCTTTGATACCAATTGTAGCGGTCTGGAATTACTTTCAGTGGACTATAATTGATACCTATTAGGGCACTCCATGGGAATCTACACCCCTTGGGCGGGACACACCACCATCCCCAGTGGCAGCCATTTCCTCATGAATTCCTTGGGCGGAGAGCCATGCTTCGTCCAACGCTCACATGTGAGAGTTCCCAAGGATCGGATTCATTCCTACCTCCTTTGCCTCTGATAGCAATTTTAGAAACCCACAGCTTGACGTACATGGAAATTACATTACTTTTGAAAAAAACTTTATACATAATAAAAACAGACACACAAGGACCATAATAGTTTAGTGTCTTTGGAAACTTGGAATATAATCTTCTAATCATGGTGAAAGATCTTCAACATCTCCATTAAAGATCTCCCCCTTTTGTTTTCTTACCTAAAACATTTCTTTAAATCCTGAGAAAAGAAAAAATATGAAGGGTGAGCTCAAATTATCTGTAAGGGTAAGCATGGATAAAATAAATCATATACATTTGAACGTAAAAAAACATGAACATAATGTTTAAACATCAAAATCTTTAGCAATGAAATAAAACATGGAAGTATGTAAGGAATAGATCATAAAGAAACATTAATCATGATAAAATAGCATGGGAATAAAATAAGGAATTATGGAAAACCATTAATCACTTTATAGGATTTCCATAGTTGCCAAGGCATTACTGGCAAGACCATCTTAGTGGACAAAGTCCCTTACTAAATCGAGTTCACTTCTCGTTCCAGTCCTGTATCACTGAACTAGATTAACTTTTCATTCCAAACATGTCTATATCATGAGATATAAATATTTAACCAATGCATTGGAGAAAGATATAGGTCCCACCCATCTCATAATGAAATCATTCTTTCGTGTGCCACAAAATAAACATACATCATTCATAATAACCCAACGAATAAAATGGGTTTCATAAACATCATCCCATCATAACATAATCCATATAAAAGAAATGGATATCATTTCATCATAAGAAGAATCAACCCATGTAACTAATAGAGACATTATACTTGAAACACAACCATTCTAAATAATTTCATCTTAGATAAAACATAGTTTTGACAAAACACTTGAAATGAATTCTTAAGGAAAATATTTTTTTTTTCAAAATCATTTTATTATGTAAAAATGCCATGCAATTTTAAATAAAATGATTTTTTGGAAAATAATCATGAAATCTTTTATAGGAATCTTCATGAAAATGAGGCATTATGAAACCATAAAAATCTGTTCACGCCGTATAAGTTAAAAATAACATTCTTCTCATACTTTTGTCGGAAAAGTCAAAAAGTTCCCTGTGTGGTAAAAAAAAGTAAGATTACTTTCATAACATGTGGTAAATTTCAAAAATTGGTAAAAGAACTTCAAAAATTCATGATTTTTTTAGAAAACATGGTAATGGATGACAACAACAACCCCAAATACTTACGAATAAACAATTTCGGATAAAAATGAGATTGTAAAAGTTATCCCTTACCTTATGTCTGATATGCTTCGTATGTATCCAAACATCCTGTATAATGATTTTAATAATGTCATATAATTATTACAGAATAATATTCATTATTATGATATCATATATGGTTCACTTATGACTTTATATTACCCATTGTTTCTTAAATTCCATGTTAAAGCAGCATTTTGGGTAAAATCGTTTTATTTATCGTACGTGTTTCGACTTATTGTTTTTGATATTTTTGATTATATAATGATTTAATTAATTCCATAATATAAAAAATTATTTTTATATAATATATATTCGGCATATAAATATATATGATATATCGATAAATGGAATGAAATACACCGTTCACGGAGACGGCAAGTTGTACGTACGCATGGACACTGTTTTCATTTCCTTATTGAATTGAATGAAATTAAGTAAATGAAACATATATGTAAATAAATCCAGAATCATTATTATGTAATATCATTCATGATTATTTATTTTATATACACTTTATAATCATACTTGAATGGTTAATCATGGAAAATGAGTCTCATTGCGTTCATGGTGACGGTAGTCCGTACGTACGCACGAGCGATGATATCATTCCCATAATTAATTAATTTAATTTTATTGAATTATATAATATATCAGAATCAGTATGATGTTATAATATCCATATATATTTATTCTTTACACCATTGTACCCATCCAAGTAAGGTGGTGGTGGAAAAACTAATTACACCACGGCGTGGAGACGGAATTCTGTACGTACGCACGCGCGGTGATTTCGTTTTTTGTAGGATGGATAGAAGGTGAAATGGGGTTGTTTAATATTTATAATATCATATCATTATATGAGTGATACTTACGTTATTACTTTATAATTAAACAACTAAATAAGAGGAAGTATAAGAAGGAAGAAAAATGAAAGAATCGGTAAAAGAGATTACCTCTTCCTCGACGTGACTCCTTTAAACTTCCACTTAATGGATTAGAGTTAGTCTTTTGAGAATAACAGAACCTCTAATATGTTTATAGGGATGTTGAGAAGATAAATGGGTTGGGTTTGGCCGAGATTGAATGCTCAAAGTTGTGTAAAGAGAAGAGGGAGGAGGTTCCCTTTTATAAGGGAGGAGAGGGGTACCTTCAGAAAGTGTGAAAATATTATTTTATTATAAACTTATCTTCCTTTTAAAAAGGTCCAAAAATCATTAAATATGAATATAAGATGAATCGTGGTTGAAATAAAATCATCCAATCATAATGGGACAAGTTTTGGATAATATTTTAATCATTATAATCTTATTTATTTAAATCATTTATTAATGAGGTAAATACTGCATCAATATTGTGTCATAAATAATTTAATTTATTTGATGTCTAAAAATTATAAACAAATACCATCATGTAGGAAATAATTTTAGATTTCTAATTAATATTTATATCCTAACAGATAATTTATATAACCCATTATAAAAATTAATTACTAAAATATTTTTGTTAATGTCAATTTTGACTTTACATTAAATTAATTAATCCAAATTGTCATTATCACTACCTAGTGGCTCAATATGGTCCCAAAATCTACCCAAAGATGCCCATGGTAGGACAATACTCATCAAAAAAGTTTAGGACAAGTTTTAAGATAATTTTGAATTATTATAATATTCTTTTAACATTTAATTACCCTATTTACCATTAAATGCGGTAAATAAAAGTCAAAAGTTACTATCCACCAATCTTATTGTTCCAAATTTTACTTCTTGATAACAACCATTTATGTCAGATTTTTTAAATTCAATTCAATGAAGTGGTAAAATTTCATTTAAATGAAAGAGTCAGTTTTTTAACTACCACTCAGCGGTTTCACTATTCATCAAAAAGTGAAGGTTTTCAAAAAATACCAAAAATTTATCCTAAGCTATATTTGATATTATGAATTCAAAAATGATGTCTATTTTTCTGAATTCAAAACATAGAAGTGGAATTAATTAATTTTAAAATTAATTCCCATTATCAAAACAAATAGCGTTTTTTTAAGAAACAATAAATATCAAAAGATCGATACTTATTTATGTCCAATTTTAAAGTGAAATTAATTCCAATAACCTAAATTGTATTAAATGTTAAAAATATATTTTAATTACAATTTAAAACCAATTAAAAATATAATCTAACCATATAAATTATTGTGATGAAAAAAGTTGTTTTTAATTAAAATATAGCTTGTTTTTACTATTCATTAAAATATGAAAGTTATCAGAATAATGTGAAAAATTTATCCAAATTAAATTATTATCTCCTTATTCCATGAAATAATTTTATTTTGTAAATTTGAACTTATAAACATGTCAAAAACTAGATTTAATGTTGGTACACCATCAAAAGGCGGCAAAACATCATTTTTTTGAAAAATAATTATTTTACCTGGAAAATTTATTTTCTTCTCATACAATGTTCTAGAAAATGTGTTAGATGAATAATAATGTAATAAAATTAAAAATGTAGTTGATACTATTCATAATGGCTAGTTCATAATAATATTATAACCATGTATCATTGTTTAGTGAAACCCGATATTGCGTAAAACACACACTATCGAGGAAGGTCGTGATTGTGTGTAATGAAAACCAAGTTAGGGTTGCATGTAGTGCAAGACTCCTTTGTTGTTGTGTATAATAGAATCCAATCATATTTCATTTATACATTGAATATATATATATATATACACTCAATGTTGCATAGAATAACTACTATCAAACAAACATGAAATTGTGTGTAACACGATCCAAGATTAGTGTTGTGTATACTGCAAGCTAATACGATGTTGTGTATAGCGCATGATAATATTGGTGTAGTGTATAAAAGAAGATATGAAAGAAATTAAAAAGAATATATCTTATAAAATCTCAGGGAGTTACAATCTCCCACTTGAAAAAACAATACATATGTATGATGAGAGAGGGGACAGATTCATATACCTCAACCTAAAAGAGAAAAAGGTTGAACACCCATATTTAACCTCATTTTTGAGAATGATTCCTTCGATAAAGGTTTTGTGGAAATATCAGCAACTTGTTCTAATTTTGGAACATACTCCATCTTCAATTCATTATCCTCCTCATTGTCTTTGATGAAATGATATTTGAAATCAATATGTTTTGAATGAGAATGATGCATTGTATTTCTAGTGATATTGATTATACTTTTATAGTCACAAACCAAGAGTAAGGGTAAAATTACTTCAAAAAGTAAATATTCCAATTGTTTTTTCATCTACATAAGTGGAGTAGTTTCATGAGTAGAAACAATATACTCAGCTTAAACCGTACTGAGAGTTACTAAGTTTTGTTTCTTTGAATAAAAACTAACACAATTCTTTCCAAAAATGAATACCCGACCAGATGTGGATATTCTATTATCAACATTTCTTTCCCAATCTGCATCAGAATACCCAAATAAAACAATACTATCGGATTTGAAATACCTAAGTAATATTTTTTTTGTTCCTCTGTTGTATATAAGAATTATTTTTCCAATAATAATATGTGATTCTCTTGGAGCACTCTAAAACATTACACATAAGGTAACAACATACCTAATGACGGGTCTTGAGGCAGTCAAATACAATAAACTTCCAATCAACTTCCGATACACTTTTTGATCAACTTCTCTTAATTCTCTGTCTTTACTGAGCTTTGTTCCCATTAAAATGGTTGTGGAAATAGGTTATGAATTTTCCATGCCAAACCTCGTGAGAAGTTATTTTTCATATTTTTCTTGGGAGAGGAAAATGTATTCTTTCTTTTTATGGATTTGTAACCCAAGAAAATATTTCATTTCTCCCCAAATAGACATTTAGAATAACTTCTTCATTTTTCAGAAAATCTTTCACAGATTTCTCCATCATTCCCAGCAAAGATAATATCATCAACATAGGTAATTAAAATGAAGGAATACACTTGCCTTTCTCTGATGTAAATATTGCTATCCACACATCCTTTGTAAAAATTCATATTTCGTAAGCATGTATCTAATTTGGAATACCATTACCTCAGAGCTTATTCTTGGCCATACAATTCCTTTTTCAATCAGCACACATATCCTTCATCTTTTACAATTAAAAAGACACAAGGTTGTTCAATATAAACCTATTATTCAAGACCACCATTTAGAAATTAAGATTTAACATCCACTTGGAAGATCTTATAGCCTTGTTGTGGAACCATAGTAATACAGATTCTAATTATTTCAAGTCTTTCCACTAGAGAAATGGTTATATCAAAATATGTACCCTCAATCTGTGAGTACCCTTTTCAAACCAATCATTCTTTGTTTCTAATAACCTCACCTTCTTCATTCAGCTTATTCCAGAAAACCCATTTTGTGCTAATGATGTTTTTGTTTTCAGGATTGGGTATGAGTTCCCTTGTATTTTTATTTTCAATCTGACCCAATTCTTCATTCAAGTCTTCAACCCATTCCAAATACTCAAAATATTCTTTCCCATCATTGTGTTCTACTTTTTAATAAAAATACGTATGTATAATGGGATTTTTTGTTCTGCTTATTTTGACCTTCTAATATTGATAACCAATTATATTCTATGCTTCCAAATGTTTCCCCATCCCTAGAAAGTATTTTAGATTATCTTACTAATCACTAGAAATAACTGAGTCTGATTCTTCACCATTATTAGGATTACAATCATTTGTATCCTTATCAAAATTATCTTCTTAATCTTTCTCAACTTCTTTATCTTCTTGGACATGTTTATCTTTCAAAAATATTTCAAAAACTTTTACATCAATTGTATCAACAACTATTTTTATTTCTTTGTTGAAGAAACTATATCCCCTTCCTTCTGAAGAATATCCCAAAAAGATTCCATCCTCACATTTCTCCTCAAACTTAATATGATTTCCACCTTTCTTCTTTATAATACAAGGACTACCAAAAACTCTAAAATTATTGAAACTTTAATTATTTGCATAAAACAATTCATAGGGAGTAATACCTTATCGAGGCTTATAGAAACAATGGTTCTGAATATAAATATAAGTACCCATGGATTGCCTCCAAAAGTAATGAGATAAGCCATGCTCAAGGAACATGGTTCATCCTATTTCCACCATGCTTCTTTTAGTTCTTTCAGGTATCCCATTTTGTTGGGAAGTGTATGGAGATCTATAATCATGCCAAATTCCATGCTTCTAAAGATAGTATTCAAATTAATCACTTTTGTATTCGCCACTATTATCAGTTCTCAACTGCTTCATAGAATACTTACATTCTTTCTCAGCTTTTTTCTAAAACTATTAAACATTTTCAAAGTTTCAGACTTATGTTTCATATACATAACACATGTAATGTGAGTAAAATCATCAATGAAAGTAATGAAGTACTTATCTCCACATGTTTATAGTTTTATTATTCGCCCACTTATATCGGAATGGATCATCTCCAAGGGTTGTTTTGATTATATATCAACTTTCTTATACGCATAATTTGTAATTTTTACATTCAGGTAGATAGTGAAACACCAATCTCCTATTCTTGAAAAATCATGAATGTCTCAAGCACTATCTCTTTTAAATAACATTATCATGTTTCTATGAAATATATGTCCAAGAATTTTATTCCATAAATGATTCTCTTACACCATAATGATGTAAAAAGAGTTTTGTGAATCACCAATCTAAAACAAATTTCCTTTCATACATGGCCCCTTGTAACAATCCTTCCATATTCTTCACTCCTTAAAACAAATCCATATTTCTTGAAGATAACATTATTACCCTCATCAAATAATTGTGAGACACTTTTCATGTTGTGTTTTAGCCCATCAACATACAATGTTTTCATATATTTCATCTTTTCTTTTCCAATAGTGGCTTACCCAACACCTTTGATTTTCAATGATTCATCATTTCCAAATTTCACTGTTCAATCTTTATAATCTTTTACATCCTTCAACAATTTTATGTCTCTTATCATGTGAGAAGAACTCCCACTATCAATTATCCAGGTTCATTCTACATTCATGGATTTTAAATAAGTTTCAACAATAAGTGCCATTTCTCCATTATTTTCCTTATTCACCATCAAATTTTGATAATTGAGAATATTTCGTTGAGTCGGTAACAAAAAAAGAAATCCTTTTTGAAGGTGTCTAGGTAGTTCACATCATTTACAAATAGTTTCCAAAGGTTGGAACCTATTTTTTATCTTCACATCATTCTTTTCAAATTTCATCAAGACAACCTTATCATGTTTCTTTCTTTGAGGAGACTGACTCCCCCTTAATCTATTATTTTCATAACCTGTGGGATAATTGTAATGTTTTTGAATTAACCAATACATACTTGTTGTGTGCCCAAATCCCCCACAATACCTGGAAAACCCATAGAATGATTATTTGCCTTTGAAACCTCCATACTGATCAGAATTGTGAAAACATTTTTCAATCATCTTATTTTCATTTTAAATTGGCATCTTATTCTTCTTTTATTCCTTGATAGAATTAGAATTAATTGAATCTTTTCATGATCCAGATAAAACCTTTTTAGACTCGGGATGTTTTTTAAATTCTGAATTCATCACTTTGACCACGAAAAAACATTCCCGACATTTTAATTTTAAGACACATATTTAATCTTCTTCTCATACTTTGAAATTATATTTTTTTGACCATTGTCATGTTTCTCATTATGAGTACATTCCCTAACATCAGTAATAGAGTTTTTGAAACTTAGACTTTTCTTTTCAGCTTCAGAGAGTTTTTGTGGAAAAGTTCCAACTCTTCTTTTTTTTCCCATCATCTTCACTTCCAAATGCACATTACGATTATTTTCATCTTCAAAACAATTACTAAAATAATCAATATATTTAACCATCTTTTCTTTCTCAGCAGAAAAAAATTCTTGGTTTCATGATCATTTATCTTTTAACTTTTTATTTCTTTTCAATTCTTCTGATCTTTTTTAGACATTCTTTCGAAACATCATTTAAATGTATTTCATGCTGGATTTCTACTTCTTAAGAACTACTGCTTCTGAATTCTTTATCATTCACTGTTGCAATGATTGTATTTTCATTACCAAACTCAATGTATTTTTCAGATTCATCATCAATCCTTTATTCTTCTTCATATTTGGACAATTAACTTCTTCTTTTTTATTTAAAGAATTTCTTTTATTTTTCTTTTGTCTGCCATTTTCTTCCAAAATATTCTTTTCTTTATTTCTTTAATATCACAATCCTCTTATTTCTTTATTGGAGGAAAATTAGCCACAATGTGACCAACACCTCCACATTCCAAAAATTTCAAGTGATTTTTATCTTTCTATGTACGCGTACCTCTTTTTACATTATTAGAAAACAAGGATATGATTACATTGACATTTTTATAGACATCATTTTCAAAATCAAATTCACTAGATTCAACTTCTATAAAAATCTTCTCTGACGTTTCATTCTTTATATCCTTGAAAGACATTTCTCTATCAACCTTTTTTTTCTTCTTGGAATTCTCTCTTCTCATTTCATAGGTGATAAAATTGCTATGTAAATATTCAATATATAATGTTTAGGGATCTTGGTTTTCAAATAAAGAAACTTTTTCATCAAATTTTTCAGGTAGGATTATCATGATTATTTAAAAAACTATAGAGTTTTTCAGCTTTTCACCAAGACATCTCATTCCACACACAGTGTCATTCACCCTAGTGAAGTATTCCCCAACAGATTCATGCTCACCCATCTTCAAATCTTCATACTTCAATATCCATATTTTTAGCCTTGCATTCTTCACATTTTTATTGCCTTCATATATGTCTTTAAACTTATCCCATATACCTTTATATATGGAAACAGATTTCACTCTAAAGAATTAAATTTCATAAAGTGATGACAATATAACATTCTTGGACATTCCATTATTTTCTAGAAACTTCTTGTCAATAGGTGTTAGTGGAGAACTATCATCAATGGGAGGAAGCCCAATTGTTACAACTTCAAGAACATCAGAACTGATTAAAATAAGACATGGATGCATTATACATTTCTAGATATGATAGTTATTTCCATCAAATAATGGAATACATTTACTCTTCACAGAGTTCACATTGTCCAACAGAAAAGATTAGAAAATGGAACCGCAACTCTAATACTAGTTGAAATTCCTAGTCAGAGTATTGTATCACTTAGATGGGGAGTGGGTGAATTAGTGATAAACTGTTTATTTTATGTTTATTTTAAATTGAAACAAACTTTGCCTCCTGTTGAGGATTTCAATTCCATACCGAGAGACAAATAAAAACACATCCAAAGGAACACAAATATTTAAAAGTTTTACTATTCAGTAAGAATAGCTACGTCCTTGGTATAGTTTTGAAATGATAAAATATCATAAAATCTAGTAGAAATCAATCCTTAGAGTACAATGAGTGGGATTTACACTTTCACTCATGTAACACTGTGAAACAATACAACTAGTGCATGTGCATCATCTTAACAAAATTGGGTGATACAATTGTTTTGTAACAACTCATGTTAACTAAGCTTCTTTTAAATTTAACAAATATATTCAAATTGTAATAAAATTCCTCAATTCCTTACCCAGAAGAAATTTAAGAACCACTAGGACTTTGTTATGAAACACTAAGACCGATCTTTTCTAAGTATGATTCCTCTGAGTCCAATTCTAAAAAAACAATACTCACAGTATGATTTTCTAATAGAATACAATAGAGTGGAATCAACACCACTTAAATTACCAAATATAATTGTCAAGATAAATAGAATATGAATGAATCAACACCACAAAAAAAATTTCAATCCGAACTGAATTGATATCTTCTTCTCTCTAGAAACATGGAGTATCTCTCTCTTCTCTAGTGAACAGTGAATGTGTACACAAAGTACAATGTACTTGTTTAAATTTTATATGTGACCCAAAACAAGTTTATATAGGAATCCCAAAAAAATTTCATCTCACACAAATTCACCCACATTTGAATTTCACCTGAAAAGTCAGAGAAATTATGGCTTCATAAAATCTTCTTGATTCTTTTAAAAACATCTACAATCTTCATATCTTTTCTCCCATACTCCCATTTCAAATTTCAATACGATTATAATTGATGAGAAATATTTGGGTCCGATCATCTGAATTTGATTATTTCATGCTGATTACTTCAAAACAATGCTTGATACCATACTAATTGAATGTATTTGAATAAATTCACCAGCTTACTTGAGATAAAACCACTCTTTTAAATGAATGGAACCCCCTTGAAATTTCAATCATAAATATCCAATTACTTTTCTTTTATCTTGAACCAATTGAAAAACACATCATAACATTCAAAACCATTTTTTGAATCATGACTTTCTTCATGACTTTGAATGTATTAAGGATCATATTCAACATCATCTGAATTCAATTGGAATGTATAGTAACTTTCCATTAATTCCTGAATCTTTCTTCTCATCTCAAACTCAGGTTGATATTTTTTGAATACAAATGGTCTGGATACGATCATCTGAAATATGATTATTCTGTATGCAATAATTCTGGATATGATTATTTTTGTTACAATCATTCTTCTTATGATTTCTGGCTATGATTGCTGGTTATGATTACTGGGTATGATCATTATAATTTGAAAATAATGATCTGCCCAGATACAATACAGTACAATTTTAAAACAATGATCTTCCCAGATACAATACAATCTGAAATCAATGATCTTCCTTGGTATGATACAATCTGAAAACAATGATATATCCGGATACGATACAAAACAATCTGAATGTGATTTATTCTCAATCAACACCATCTATTTCCTTTTCTTCTACTCGAATATGATTGTTTTGAAAACCAATCTAGGTCTCATCTTCCATCATCATCACATCTTCCATTGACACCACTTCAATCGAAACCACTTTCCATTGGCATATCTTCGATCAGAACCACTTTTCATTGACATCACCTTTCCGATCGGCATCACCCTTTTCATCAGCACCTCCCTTTTCATCAGCACCACCATTTCCATCAGCACCACTTCTTTTATATTCACCATGAATCCAATTGTTTTGAAATATAATCAATACAATTTGGATATAATTGTTTTGAAATAAAATCGATATAATTTAGATACAATTATTTTGAAATAAAATCAATACAATCTGGAAATGATTTTTTTCTGATTGTTTTGAAAAACAAATTGTACCACTTCTTTCTTTATGCCATTCAGATATGATAAATATGAATATGATTGTTTTCTGATTGTTTAAAAAATATCTAAATATGATTTTTTGGAAACAAAGCCAAAAAAATTGTTTTCTGAAACAAAGTGAAGTGATTTATTTTCATCAAAAGAAAAATTAAATGCAACTTTTGAAACCTTCATCGCCTTTATCATCAACATGGTCCCAAAAATATTGGCCAAGATAAGATTGATTTGGGAGTGTGTTAAAGTGAGGAGAGGAAGTTCCCTTTTATAAGAGACAAGAGAGGAACCTTTGTAAATATTAAGAATATTTAATTATAAAAAAATAATTTCTCATTTAAATTTTATAAAATTTAGCATTTTTTAAGGTATATATACACTAAAAAAACACATTGATACAAGTTTTAATGATATTTAATGCCATATCACTTATTTTAACCCAATCGTTAAACCTTTAAACCATTTCCGTTGTGAAAACATTTTACCAAGAATACTGTTTATTAAGATTTAAAATGAATTTGATCTCTTTAAAAAAATACAAAATTATGATTGAAAATGGTAATACCTATTCTATGTATCTATTTGTAGAAGTTGAAAAAATAACTTTTAATATAAGTTTACAAACACAACGAAAACTGTTTTTAGAAAAATAACAGTTTTATGAATAAAAATGATTTAAAAAAAAGTAATAAGTTGAATATTATGAAATTGATTAGATCATGTTTAATAAAATGCGACTTATTTATGTTTAAAACCAAACTAAAATATAAAGGGAAATTTTGAATACATGATTAAAAGTGAATTACCAAAAATAGTTTTTATATTAATAAGAACATTACCTAGACTTCAAAAATATCAATCATTAACTAGTATGTTCAATATCATATTTTCAGAATAATTATATTAACTCTTAAATATATATTTTTTCTATAAAAACGTTTCATAAACTATCAAGTCATTCATGTATCATGATAATGTCATAAAAGTTAAATTATTTGTAAAATCAGTATTTTTTTTCTCTATTCGCCTACAAGTCACCCTATTTAGATAAATAAAAGTGGTTCACCCAAATATAATTTTGAAACAACAATTTAAAACTAATGTTTATTTAATAATATTAAAATTATAATATTTATTTTTTTTATTTTAAATGAAAATATTAAATATAATTAAATATTAATTATTTAAAAAAATATCATTTTTAAACATAATTTGTTATTCAAATAAATTTATAATTAATTTATATTAATACGTTCATTCAAACATTTAAATATTACCATAATCGTATTTTGAATGCGATTATTTTAATTTATTTAGATAAAATAAAAAATAAATTAAAAACGGATATATAAAAAATATCCATTTTTAACATTGAATAATTTTAATCATATAAAATTAATTAATGATTTTTAATCATTTAATTTTATAAAAAAACAACATTACAATGTATGTATCATAATTGATTAGTATATTTCTATATAAAAAATATTTAATATAGGATGTTGTGATTCATTTTTGTTTGATGTTTCATGTAAAGAAAGGTATCGTACGTAGTATTATTTAAAGGAGAAATATATTTTGAAAGCATTGGGTGTTAAAATTTAAGAGTTTTATAAATCATTATTAGTTGATAAGTTCACGGGTGATCATAGGCTAAAAAGAATATATAATATTTTTAGGTCATATGTTATTATATTTTAAGGTTATTAGTGATATTTGAGGGATATTTATTTAGTTTTCATAAGATTGCATGATAGAGGTATATATAACCATTAGGTTAACATGTGATATTTTGAGGAGTTTATTTGGGAATAATTTTATTATAATATTGTGGACATAATCTGAAAGGTATATATAACTAGTAAATGTATTTTAATTCAAACTACTATTTCTAGGACAAGTCGTGATATGATTATACACTATGAAAGTCAGTTACACATTGTGAGTCCCAATTACACGTCATTTAAGGAGTAAGAGTTACAAATCTAGAATGGGATTAAAACCAGATTTTTTCATATCTAGAAATCATAGAAGAAATATTGGATGAAGATTACATGATTTGTGACCACATTACATGTCATGAAATGTGTCAAAAATAACACATCTAGATCCTATAAATAGTGGAGCTTCCTATAGATGAAATGGAATTGGGAGATCCAAAGACCAAAGCTTGGATCAAGAAGTGGTTGTATCCAATATATATTATTTATTTTCCTTTCTTTATTATTTTCTCATTCCATACTATTCTATCATCACTAAGATGATGGGGGTAAACCCACCATGTTCTAGGGTGACATAAATAGAAGGGGGAGGGGTGTTGGATTGATTTCTTTTCCATTATTCATGTGTTTAGTTTTCATGATTTCTATCAATATATTCTAATCCCTTTATTTTTATATTATATTTACCTCTGATAATTTAATTTAAAATGAAGATTAAAATTATGTAACTAAAAACCCAAAAGATGACATAACCATTGTAAATGTTTGGGGAAATTGGTTTTAAAAATGGTATTAAGACAAACTTGATTCAAAAACACCCTAAATTACCAGGCCATGGGAAATTGGGTATTTACATGTTGAGTAAGAGATACCATAACCATTGGATCTTCCTCATTTTAACTCTAACACTAATCATAAATAAACCTAATTAATTAAATCCAATTGAATCTGAACCCAGAAAATATAAAACTCTAGCACACTTTCCAAATCTGATCACAAACCAATCAATCTAATTTTATCCATTTAATTTATTTTTAAATAAAACCCTACATTTCTCAACTCATTCCTGATTAAAACAAATATTTAAAAACCTAATGGAACTAAATTCACTATCTCTATATGTTTGACCTCAAAATTTAAAACTATTAAATTTTAATTAATTGAGTATCATAGTTTGAGTTTTATAAATTTGTTTTTTCATAGAACCAGAGTGAACTAACGAAGCCCCGTAGGGATATCAATAACCATTAGGGTTAATACATTTTTTTATGTTGAAGTAATTATGTTCAATCGAGATAAAGTGTAATGGACAGGATCTTTCTGACAATTTGCATTGTTAGATGTTGATGCTGGACGTGTTGTATAGGTGAGAGTGGGTGTTTTTTAGTCACTTTGGGGTATTCAACCCTGTATAGGTTAGTGTCGTGGCGGAAATTTTATAGCATAATGCATGGTTCATGATTTTTTTTGAAGGATTGTCATGGAGTAAGGACATTACTAATGGAAAGGGTACAACATGGGGTCTAAAACTACTATAGTGGAAGGGATTTTACTTGAGGGGTTTCTATATAGGAAATAAAAATGTGCTATAATTCTTAGAGTATGTAATGGTGTTATTTAAATAAATTGGGGTAATCTGATGTGAAAAATGGCCCAAAGAAATTCCTAGAGCAATGGGTTTGGTGGTGTGCAGGGATGAGTTAAAGTTAATCATGCAGGGGAGGAAAGAAAATATTAGAAGGATGTTACTATACTATATTATTGTGTGTGGAAAGTTGGAGGGGTTTATGGTTTACCTCTGTGCTAGGGATGGTGGCCACAAAGGTTATGTTGGTAAATAAAATAGTATTTACCACATTATAGCACAAGTCATGGTGGCAGTGAAAGTTGACATAATATGATTTTAAAACATAAAAAATTCAAAGTCAAAAATTCATGAAATTTAGATCTCATTCGACCAAGGGGAACAATGAAATAGTGGTTGATCACAAATCCATGAAGGAGGACTTTTGGTATTCCATTAAATATATATTACTCAATATACCTTGGTTTTTTATCTAGCTTTTTTAGCCTTACTTGTCTCCCAATATTCCCATTTATCCCTAGCCACTTCCCCAAAAGTCTTAAAACATTTGGTTTGTTCTGGAAAAACACATATAGATCAAGGTTCCCATATTCCTCTTTTCATTTTCTATCCTATTAATTGTCTTTATTGAGGTTCATTGTGGGTATTTTATTTGGTTTTGTGAAGATATTCATGTGTGATTAATTTATGAGATTCTATGATTTGGATCCAAGGTGGCTTGTTTAAAATTTGATTGTGGTTGATCACCAATTCATCCATTTATATGTGATAATTCATTAAACCATCGAATTAGTGTATGTGATTTGAAATAACTTCATAAATTTGTGTGAAATGTTTAATTCACATGATTTTTTTGTATTCAGTAATGGTAAAAATAAACATAATGAAAGTTAATAAACAGTAATAAAGCAAATTTAAAGGTAAGGGGAGTAATTCATATTCAATTTTCTAATTTTATATTATTTTTTAATTTTGATTAATCATACATTTTTTTTGAGGAATTATGATCCTTACTATGATAACTTCTATCATGATGAAATTTATTTCCAAACTCACATCCTTATAAAATGATAAATAGTAATTTATGGTAATGAAACTATTGTGTGAAATATGGTTGGTTGAAATAACTCTCATGCTAGAAGGATAAACAAATATAATGGAATATGTGATAACTAGGGGTTGTGAAATTAGGTTTTACTAAAATGTTTTCTTGGATGATGCATTTATTGTTTGTGATGTTGTGGGTGATGGATAGAGTATATCTCAAAATAGTGTCTGCATGTCATTTCCAAAAAATTTCAATTGAGGTAGGTCATCTTTTAAATTTACATATAGTTTTTGATAAAATTTAATAAAATTCGACATTTAAATGAGCGTATAAATTTAAAATTTTTCAAGGATTTGGTCAAGGTGTATTTTGGGAGTAGACCGTAGCTTGTTTCTCTTAGTTTTAGTGAATATATGATTCTTGATGAGTATTAGGAATTTATGGATATTTAAATTAAATTGAATTAAATTTTTAATTACTATAAAATGAATTTCATAATTAATTATAAATTATTATTACTAATTTAGGGATTTTTCCTTGAGATAGGTGCTTGGGAGATGAGGTGATGCTTGGATGAGCCAGGGTAGTGATGACCTTTCTGGGGAATTTAATGGGAATAAGTCAATTATAAGCTTGGTTTCCCTAAAAAATTTATCTTATGGTATTATTATTATATTACATGGAATGTGGTAAGTGTGGTTTTTACACCAGGGGAACTCAATCTATTGAAAATTATATAAATTATTTAATTATAATTAAAAAGACTATCTAATAAATGAGGAAAGTTAAAAGGTCATGATGAGCCTTATGCAATGGCTGGATACCTCTCCCACTATTGTTTTATGAAATTATTTTAATGTTATTAATTATGAAACATAGAACCTATGTGGTATATATAAAATAAACTACAATGAACTTGATGTAATAATAGGTCCCCTTAGTGACCATCAGGTATACATGAGTGATGAATTGAGATGGATGTCCTAGGGATTTTCCATGTGGCAACCTTTATATGAATTAAAGAATCTAGGATAGTTTGATGACTATGGGGAGTGTGTTACTCCCCCACTAAGAATGGGATTAATTGGGTGGGTATTTCCTAGGGATATTGATGTATAGGATATGTGAAAAGACCAACCTAGGAGGGTCTATGAATGGGGAAGGGAATTTTACCATCTCTTGAGAATGATACCATTGATGATTTCTTAAAAGACGAATTAGGCATTGATTTTGAAATGATGATAATGAGCTATATTATTCCATAAGTGATGTTAATTGGTATGAGATATGATATTCTTTTTAGGAACCCTTGAATGATGAACATGCTATTATGTGTCCTAAGGTACCCCTATGGGTGACCTTGGGAGATGTTGACCCTAGAGAGGTTGTGTACGAGAAATTAGTAGAGATGATTGTGGGTGTCACCTGAGAACCCAAATATATGATGTGATCCTTTTATGTAAGTGAAAAATATAGGGCATGAACTTGATATAATGATCATAGAATCATGGGATGAGTTCTGGAAGATGGATGTACCACTGAGATAAGATAAGAATATAATTAATGTGGGATTAAATACCCACTGAGATGCATTGACAAATGGTTTGAGATTCCTTGGACACACTTATTTGAATCATATGGTCATATTCATAGTCCACTAAGACACATATACTATTTTTTGGGATCCTCGGAAATGATCCTTGGATTTAGATAATATGGTGTATGAAAACCTGATCCACACCCCTAGACTCAAACATGGTGAGAAATAGTAAGTGAAAACACCCCATTGGAATAAAATGATGTGATATTCAAATGGTAGAACCAAGACCCTCAATTTTGATGAGAAGATATATGGAAAGAGGTCCACCATTTAGCATGGATTATGGGATTCCATATAATGAAACTATCTTTTCAAACATTTACATCACATCATGTTTTGTGAAATACTTAATACAATACCCAAACAAATTCACACAGACTATATTAGTCTAGTCCCTTTGAAAACATATAATTATAAACAATAATATATAATTTAGATACATTATATCCCACTAGGTTCTTCATGACTATCACTATTCTTAAACATGTCATACATAATACATATCTTCATAACTTGGAGAAAGGATACATAAAATGGGGTTGTCTTAGATTATCAATAATGATATAAAATAGATATGTAAGCATTAATATGAACATAATGGTATGAGAATGTGATCTTGACATTATAAGATCATACCCAAGATAAAAATAAAATAAAAATGAATCACGGAATAAATATTGTTAGTTCATAAGTAGTTAATCATAAGGTAATCAAGAGAATAAGCAGTGAAAGTAAAACATTGAAACACACCATGGAATTGTAGTAGACACTTAAGAGTATAAAATTAATTCCACAGAAATCAGAGAATCAATACCAGGTCCATCTTAATAATATGGTTTCACTTCACATACCATCTATTTGTTCATGGATCACTCTCATGATCATCTTACTAGTCAAGGTTCATTCCAAATACCATCTGTTAGGAAAAAGTAATATTTTGAACCGAGTTCACCCCATGTTCCAGCCATGTGTATCTCATAAGATATAAATCACTACCCAATGAATTTAAGGGAGATATAAGTCCCACCCATCTCATAATTATATCATACATATACGTCCAATAAGATCATACACAATCATATCTCAACACATAAAATGAAATGGGTTTCATAAACATGTAATCATATCATTATCTATGGAAAAAAGACAGGTTTCATAATATTTTCATCAATTAATAACCCATTAAATGAAGAGGGTTTAAATAGAATAAATCCTATGGAATATTAATGAGTTTTTTAGACATATAAACAATGAAAGAGAACTAGGTTTCATCAATATCATGCCATAAATACATAAACCATTAAGAGAAGGATTATGAGTGGAAAAAGTTGGATAATTCCCATAAAGGTATGATTAGCACCAATGAATGTAATGTTATATGTAAAATAATTTTTAATTATATCCTTTAAATACATTTTTTGTGGAAAATATCATTTCATCATTGAAAAATCCTTTGTAAAACATAAAATATTATTGATTTTTTTTTTTCAAAAATACGTTTTAAAATTTTTAATAAAGGATTTTAAATCCATAATAATTTTTATAATACATTTTCCATAAAAATTATGTTATAATAACATTTAAAAAAAATTAATTTTTTTTGAATAAAACAGATTTTTGACCAAAAAGATAAATGAGATCAGATTTTCATAAAAAAAATTCTTAATTAGATTATGTTCAAAAGAGTAGAAAAATGGTACTAGTACGTGAATAAATCATTAATAACCATATGATAATAAAATTCATTAGTTTCTTGAAATATGGATTATATGATTTCATCAATGAGTGTATAATCCTAAATAATCCTAATAAACACGGTGATTTTTGCAATAAACTCGTACCCCTAGGTATCACTGAATAATAATCCCCACATAAGAGAATAAAATCACATGCCACTTAAAATATTATTAAAATAAGAATATTAATTATATTAAATTTTAAATTTCAATATACACATCTCATTAAAGATTATAGGTGTATAAAAAAACATGTGACTCAAAGATGGTAAATTGAGACAAAACTACCTTACTGATTTGGTAAATTTTGAATCATAAAACCACATGAAATGGAGTTAACAAATTGGGTATTTAATTAACCATAAATTGAATGATAGTAATCATAAAATACACTCTTGGGAATTATATAAACCATACAAAATAAATATGTAGGGAATATAGCATTAGTCTCATTGAAGTAAATTTAAGACTAGAAATCCCCTTACCTTATTTCATGAATTTCATCATAATTATTCACAAATCATGTATAATAAATATAATATCATTATAAATCTACCATATCACCATATTATTATATAAGAAACCCTATATGGATTTATATTACCCAATTATTAACACTTCCACATTAATGTTACAGTTCAGGTAATATCCGATTTGTTTTTCGTACATGTTTTGACTTGTTATTTTTTATCCTATTACTTAGATCATCATTTAATTTTTTAAATAATTTAAAAATGATATAAATATAATATTTAATTATATATTTACTTATAATGATCTATATAATATTGATATATGAAATGGAATACACCGTTCATGGAGATAGTAGGTCGTACGTACACATTAACACTATTTCTGTTTTATTTTCATTTTCAAACAGAGAAAGTAAATGAAATATATGTATATATAATATCAATATAGTAGAATTATTATTTCATATATATCATATAAATTTACTAAACCCATCCAAAATATGTTCCATGTAATGTATTAACGAATCATATTGCATTGAGGAGGTGGTAGTCCACACATCCATAAACAAAGTTATCATATTTACAAAAAAATGGAAATCCTGAAGTTATGATTTATATAATAATTATCAAATATTAAATATATCCTATATATCATATAAAAAAATATTTTCCATCATAATTCCCAACCATGATAGGTGGTAAGGGAAAAATGAAAAAAATCGTTTTGATAAGTGGTAGTTCCTCATACACAAGAACTGTAAGTCTGTTACCCATTTGATGGAAGGGTGTGTAATTGAAGGTATAAACCATAGAATAATAAAATATATGTATATTTAGTATAATTATGATAGTATATAATCATGTAATAACAATATTTGAGGATGTGGATAATGAAAATAAAACAAAAGATTTTGAGGAAGGATGTTGCCTCTTTTTTGGGTAACTCATTTTGGTTTGCACCATAGGGATTCCTTGGATGTATTTATTACAAAGGGTAGGATAATAGGATGAATTTAGGGATTTATGGAGGATAATTAGGTAGATTTATTCTGATCCAATTTTATTGATAAGTGTGAATAAGTGAGAGAGTGAGTACCTTTTTATAGTGGAGGAGGAGTTGCACTCTTGTAAATTATTGAAAACGGAATTCCACCCACATTTTTTCCATGAAAAGTGGCTCAAATAATGTAAAAACTATAAATTTAGAATAGGGTAGAAATATGAACATAAAATGTATTTTTAAAATGTTTATAGGTTATTTTAGGCTTTATGTTTATGTTTTAGTCCTATATTAATCTAATTTTCCCTTAATCATTGTAATTAATTTTAATCACCTTTACAAATTTTTTGGTAAAAAAATAAGTTCAAATTATTATACATTTAAAATTATGATTATTTAAAATTTGGAACTATTTTTATAAATTTAAAAAAAATAATTGTTATAAATTAATTTAAAATTAACCCTGCATACATGTCTCGACAAAGGGGTTTTTAAGAAAAAATGTATAAAAGGTTGGGATATTTTTATATCTAATTTCACTGTGAAATTAGTTAAAATGATATAAATTATATAAAATTATGTATAATTGATCTTATTAAAATTTAAAACAAAATTAAAATTTAATTTAACAATATTAATAAATTAGATGAGAAATAGTTTTAAATTAAAATGCAGTACTGTTCACTATTCATCTTGAAATTATGTTTTTTAGAAAAATCTCAAAAATCAACCCTAAGATAATTTAGATATTATGAATTAAAAAAATAAGTTTATTTTATAAAATAAAATTTTCTAAATGGTTTTGAAATGATGTTTATTTTTGTTTATAGAAGGTCATAACAATAATTATTTTTAGAAAATATTACTTTCAAACATATAAAGACTTTACTAAAAATTATATGTCTTATTATAAATATGTTATATATATATAAAAAGATTATAAATAATATTTAAATTTTAGTTATTAATATTCAAATTACAATGTTTTACGAACATGTTATAAATATCTCACTTAAATAATTATAATAATAAAAAGTAGTTTTGTAGAAACTCAGTGTTATGTGTAACGTAAGAGTAGTCGGTGTTGCATATAGTGAAAGATTAATTAACTGTAGAATATAAAGAAAGATTAAACTGGTGTATTTTCCAATCAAATACATCAGATAAAACTATTTTATTTGAAAAAAGGTTCACAAAAACATGGGGTGTTACATTGTACCCCACTTAAAATGAATTTCAACCTCGAAATTTGTCATTATGATACCAAAAAAGAGGATAATTCTACCTCATAATATCATAAAGTTACCACATAGCTTCCTCTAACTAGTTATTTCTCTTATAAACATTTACTAGGTGAGTGGTCTTGTTTCATAGAATATTATATGTATGAAACGAAATTTCAACTAGTTGTTCCTCATAAGAAAGATCCTGCTCCAATGGTATAATCATTATGTTGAATACATGTGAAAGGTAAGATATATACTTCTTTAGAAGCGATAAATTGAAAACATCATGGACTTGATATATATTTTGAGGAAGTTACAAGTGATGGGATACCATCCTGATATAACCAAGATATTCAAGGGGACCGATATACCTAGGGATTAGTTTCCATTTCTTTCTGAATCTCATAACTTTTTTCTATGGAGATATTAGTAGAAACACATTGTCACCAAATTAAAATTATAGGTAATGCCATTGGTTAACATCATAACATTTTTTCTGACTTTGAGATGCCTTGATATGCTACTGAATGGATCTAACCTTCTCTGCCATTACATTAGTGATCTTAGGTCCCAATATATTTCGTTCTCTAACTTCATGCTAGTGCATTGGAGCTCTGAATTTCTTCCCATAGAGGGCTTCATAAGGATCCATCTAAATTCTTGTGTTAAAACTATTTTTGTAAAGAAAATAAACTAGATAAAGGTGTTGATCCCTGCCACCTTCGAAATCAATAGAACAAGATCTCAACATATCCTTAATGGTTTGAAATTTTTTAAACTAACCACTAATCTAAGGATGATATGTAGTTTTGTAACTTAATTTTTTTTAGCTTCATACTGAGACTTTTCCAAAAAAATTGAGGTAATCCTATGATCTAGATTATATATAATACTATGTGGTACTCTATTTAAACATACCACTTACTTAATGTATATCTTGGAAATATGATCTAAGAATAATCCTTATATAATATAAATGAAGTGTGTTGTCTTAGAAAGAGCATTGATTACCAACCATATAACATTAAACCCTTTATATGTTTTGGGGAGTCCAACGACAAAATTCATAGTGAAGTTCTCCCATTATAATTTACGTATGGGAATGGATGAAACATACACTTAGACTTTTGTATTTCATCATTAACTTGTTGGCATACCACGCACTACGATAAAAAATATTCGATATCCCTGTTTATGCCATCCCACCAAAAATATTCATTCAATTATGTATACATAATCATAATTCTAGGATAATTTGAAAATAGATAACTATGAGACTCGTCTAATAAAACCTTCTCTAAAACTGGAATGGAAGAAAAAAAAACATGGTTTCTAAACATTATCATTCCCTCATAACCGAGGTAAAACTCAAGAACTTCTCTTACATTCTCTTATACATCCATATATTCCTTCTACTCCTCTTTAATATTATCCTATATAGTGGGTTAAACATTCAATTGAGTAAGGTATTATTTTTTTCTTTCCTTTAAAATTTATAGATTCATCATTTTCAAATATATAAATATTTTTTCTTTTAAGATCACTATAATTGTAAGATATCATGATCCTTTCAACTTAAAGAATTAGATACCTTATTCTCTTTCCGAAGGTGGTAATGTATTGAGAAGTCATAATCATTTATCTTCTCTAAACGTATTCTTGGGTGCATGTTTAAGTACTTCTATGTGAATATATATTTTAGACAATTATGTTTAGTATATATATCAAACTTTTCACCATAATTATAATTACTCTATATCTTTAATGAAATAATTTCCAAAACGAACTCTAAATAATGATTTGGGTAATTTTTCTAATGAATATTCAACATTCATGAGGCATAGGCTATAACCATGCTATTATTTAGAATAATGCATCCCAATACCTTCTTTAAAGCATTAAAATAGGCTACAAACCCCTCTACACTACAAGGTAATGTATGAATAGGTTCACTAAATAACCCCCTCTTCAGTAACTTGAAATTTTCCTCACATTAATATCTCTAGAGGAACATGGAACCCTTCTGAGTTAACATTATCAAAGGATTATATATTCTTGAGAAATTATCAAAAAACCAATTGATAATATCCAACTAAACCAATAAAACAATTGATATCAGTCACCGTGGTTTGTTTATTCCAACATTCAATAGCCTCTATCTTTGATGGATCTACTACAACAATATCTCTTGAGATTATGCAACACAAAAATTAAACCTTTTTCATCCAAAATTCACACTTTTTAAAATTTTCATACAGATTCTCCTTCCATAGGATATTTGGTACAATTCATAAGTAGTATTCTTGATATTAATTTATATTTTAATATATAATAATATCATCTCTAAAGACTACCAAAAATTGATCTAGGAAATATCTAAAGACTCTATTTATCAAATTCATGAAGATAACATGAGAATTTGAAAGATGGAAAGGAATCACTATATATTCATAGTGTCCATACATTTTATGAAATTCCATCTTAGGTATATACTAATTCTATAACCAAAATTGATGATATCTATAATGAAGGTCAATATTGAAAAAGTATTGAGCTCCAGACAATTGACCAAAAAATTCATAAATATGGGGAATATGATACTTGTTCTTGATTGAGATCTTATTCAACTCCAAAAAATCAATGCAGAGTCACATTGATTCATATTTCATTTTCAAAAAGAGAAGATGTGTGCCCCAAGATGAAACACTTTTATGAATAAACCCCTTATCAAGGATTTTGTGGAGTTTCTTCTTTAATTCCTATAGCTCAATTGTGGCAATTTTAGAGGGAGTATTTGAAATTTGTGTGGAAGCATGTGTGAGTTATATTAAGAACTAAACTTCATGTTTTAGTGGAAGGCTTGGAAACTCATTCAGAAATACATATACAAAATCATTAGCAATAGGAATATCATCGATGTAGATTATCTACCCAACCATTTGAGATAAAAAACCCTCTTAAATTTGAATGTGGACCCATACATTAGTTCTTATATCCATAGGAAGTTAATAAATATCATCACATTGATTTAATATCATATTTTGGTTTGAAATATGAAATTTAATGTCCCTTACTCAACAATTGATGTGGGGTTTATGTGGATAAAGTCAATACATGCCTAATATGACATCAAATTCAACTAAATGAAGAATGGAAATATTTGTAAGAATCACATTCCCACAAGCACCAAATGGAGAGGAATCATATACTTGAGATGAAATGATCTCACCATTAATATTTTTTACTTCTAATTCCACACATAATCATTTTGGAGGAATCTTAATACCCTTATGAAATTCTTTATATATGAAAGAATGGGTGGATCCGGAATCAAATAAGACATTATAAGATTTAGAGTGGAAAATATGTGTAACATTTAATCACGTCATTATAAAACCCCACATCAAAAATAGTGATTTCATGATATTTCTATTTTTACATTGTCTTAAGAGGTTGGTTACACTGATCATTATCCCCATACCTTGGGTTTTGGAATTGGTTATCATAATGACTATTATCCTAACACTTGTAGCACTGAAATTTGGGTTGTGCATTTTGGGTAGTTTTCTCTCTATTATCATTGTTAACAAATTTAGTCCCATCACCTCGACAATCAAATCCCTGATGACCTTCCTTTACACATTTAAAAAATGAATTATACCCTTTAAGACAACTTACTCTATTTATATTTCCACACATAGAGAATAAAAGAGATCTCAGCATCTTCTTTATTGGTTTTTAGATATTATCTTGAACTCCATCTTGGTTTTTTTAAAAACATGAGATTAGTATGTAAAACCAATATCCATTTCAACCTTTATTTAATAACACTCAATAACTTCATTGCTACTAAAGTCTATTATCTCTAATTAAAATATAAGACATGGATTTAAGCGACTGAAGAATCAGTCAAACAAACATTGTAGTTAGATGATAACACTAGAAGTGTACCTCTCAAGTGTTGTGAAATTAGCTTCTTAGGTACCAAAATATTCATCATCCCTTTTGGTTTAACTCAAGTAAATTTTTCTACAACATTTTATGAATAATCCGAGTAAAGTAATTATTGGAAAATGAGTTCTTAAACTCATCCAAATCCATGATTCCTATTTCATCTTACAACCTCATATTCTTGATTAGAGTTTACCATGGATCTGCTTTGCCTTCCAGATGATAAATATCCAAAAAGACTTTACCATGTTCTAGAAACTAGATAATGAAAAATATATTTTTAGTGGTGATAATCCAATTTTTTGTAACCAGTGGATTAGATGACCCACTGAATGGAGGTGGTTTTTCCCCCACAATGGAATCAAAAAAATTAAGTTCCCTCCTTTTATCATTTGTATATACAACATGATTCGTATATTAAGAAATTTGAGTGAGTATAAAAACGATATTTTTCATTCCATCTCCCATAGTATTTGGATTCTCAGGGAGAAAAATCATTTCATTTTCTATGAGACTCAGAATTGATGTGGTTCCTTCGGGTTATATCCATTGAAGAAAGTGATAAATTATAGACTAAGAAATGACAATCATAGATTGAAACCTCATAATCTTGAAAAACAACATCTAGTATGTCTAAATTAGGACACCTTCTTTAATATATTACATCATAGGTCTATCCAAGGTTATCTATAGAAAATATTTATTTAAATTCTCCATTACGGGTCATAATGAGGTTGTGAGTTTCCAAAGTATATCCCCTAGGAGTTTCAAACTAGGTAAGCAGTAAGGACCATTGTCATGCACCAGTTCCTGATCGAGTCTTGTTCTATATAGTATTTTCATGGTTTTAACACCCTATGTACATCCATTATATATCAACATCCACTTAATGTATCTATATAGGGATGTATTTCTAGGAAACCAGTCACTCTATGCTTTTCCAATATTCATGGAAATTTTCTTATACTTCTCAGCATCCTTATACTTATACTAAGACATGTATATAGGGTTAAAACTATGGTTTTATAATCCTAGTTTCCAATGGTTAACTAAATTTTTTATCTAATACCAGCTATAATTACCCTCACTTTTCAAACATTAACAATATATCCTTTTTGTGGAATACTTAATACATTACATAAATAGATGCCCAAGGACTGTATTATTCTATTGTCTTTGAAAACATAGAAACATACAAACTGGTAAATAAGTGGGATACATTATCTCCAAATAAGATATTCATGATTATCACTATAATGTCTCGTATTTTCTATACTTTATTCTTAAAAATAAAGGGAATTATTTTGAGACCAGGCTCTGATATGGCGTGCAGTTCCGAGGCCCGGTGGGCCCAGAACAAATGTTTGAATTTAATTTACTAATTAAATTACGCACGTGCGCGATTTTCCTAAAAATTGGAATAACTCCTAAATGGGTGCTCGGATCAGAAATCTGAGGGCACCGTTGCATTCAGAACATCTATTTTACCTTAGGTGAGGCCTAACATTGTCCGGTGCAGGTCGGTGGTGAAATCTAGTTTTTGGGACGTAAGAGTAATAAAATATTTAAATAAAAATATTTTATTCTGCAGTGGAATCTTTTTTTTAACCTGCTGCAATGGATATCTATTATCTTTTTTTATGTAAAGGCCTACACAGGGGTCCAGGGTTACAAACCTCATAACCCAGACACCCTTCGTGGCTCTGGAGGCTCTGGAGAAAACCTCCTAACGCGGCAATGGTGTTCTTGACGAGCCTTGCCGGTGACGTCGACGTGACAACCAGATCTTCGCCAACGAACACCGCGGGTCCAGGTAGGATGTTTGTTTGATGATTTCTTCCCCGTTTTTGATTCCCATGATGAAAGCGGACAAATCCACGAATAGATTATCCCACGGATCGATCGTTCATGTGGGATGGGATTTTGTGGTGATTTTGGGCATTTGATGCTTGGAATTATTTTGGTTTCGTTCAACCTCCTCACGGTGATGGACCAAGATTGACACGAACATCGATCTAGGTTCATCCCTCTCGATTTTCTGTGTTCTTCTTCCCCAAATTCTCACGTTCTTTATAGCATTCAATGCATTATTTATGGGGATATGAACAAAGGATCGTTGCGCACCCGTTGTGTGATGCAACAATCCCAAATTGAAGATCTGATGTCAGTACAACCCCACAGAGGTATGGCTACGGTGGCGACGGACGGATCGAAGCAGATCAGAAGATATCGTTCTCCGAATGATTTTTTCTCGGATGATCGGGATCGGATTTTGGAGCCGATTGAAGGCCCAAGACCCACGGATTCGGCATCACGATGTCGAGGTGACCCTTGATCTTGAGTTTCACGGCGAATAGACGAGAGACCGCTGATCCGGAAGATCAGCCGAAGCGCAAGGAATATGACGACATTCTAGAAAAACCCCAACTACACGCAGCGTATTATGGGCTATACAGCTTGTGTTCGTCGGTGGAAAACCCTGCGTGTAATCCTACAGTACACGGATATTGGTTGGGTACACGGCGAGGGACATGGTGTGTATACCCCTCCACGACCAGGCCCGGCCAGATACACGGGATACCTCGTGTGCTGGTACACGGGCATGCGACACAGACACAAATAGAGACCGTGTATGAGCACATAACCAGTGTACATGAAGTAAGCCCCAAGTGCTCGGATACAACGTGTGTTTCTCCTACATGCAGTGTAGTTACTTTTCATCTGACAAGCCGAGTGACACACGCCGTTTACACGGGCAGTACCCAGAGTCAAGGAACACGACATGTTATCCTTCTACACTCCGTGTAGTCTAGTTTTACACAGACTAAACAGATGACATGGGCCGTTACACAGGCAGTACCCGGGGTCAAGTAACACGTCGTGTAACCATACTACACGCCATTTAACCAAATATTACATGGCTTGATCCACTTGTCTTCTGTGACTTGGACTAGTTTTGTTAGGGTTCGTACCCCTGGTCTTTTCCCTGATGTTTCTGGTATCATTTCCATTATACAGGAGTATGACCCCTTCAGCAGGACTTCCTCAATAGAGTTTTTTGAATCCCCTCTATGAGAATTAGAGTCGGATCCTCTATTCTTTCCTATAAACCTAGGTAGAGTTCTTGGTATCGATGTGACCAACTTTACCCAGGCGCCGATCCTCTGCTTAGCAGATTAGCTCAGACTGAGTTTTCAGAATCACCCCATGACTTGGATGTGATCCTCATCTTAGTATCATGTTCACAAATTACATGCGGAGTGTGTTCTGCCAAAATGAGTACTTCATATGTATCTCTTCAGACCTATGAGTGTGTCCTCCTTGTTACGTGCTTAGTGGAATCTTCGATCAAGATCTTAGTGGTCGTTTCGTGATAGTCGATCGTGCATGAGTATATCTAGATATTCTTGTTATATGTTATGTAGACTTATACTATGTGGAGCTGATTGTATCTATCCTTTGTGGTATTTTCCCTTTTTGTATTTTCCTTTGTGGTTTCGGGGTGTCCTACTGGGTATTGTTATACTCACCCCTGCATGGGCTTTACCCGCACGTGTCGTGTATTGTGAAGACGAGTGAGCCTTTGACATGATTCTTGGTGAACCAGGACTGGATGGTGATCAGTGAGATCAGGCGGGCCGAGGTGTGTTCCTATTGATACAGATTACAGTCCCAGTACCTTTTCTTACATGTTGGACTTTGTTACAGGCTTTCTTTTGTTGGGCTTGTACTTTTGGCCCAGGGTTTTACACTTGTTGTACTTTACATTCATGTTGTACTCTATTGGTTGAGATTTTTAGTGCATGAATGCATTTCCATTTTTAGTAGTTTCTATTTTTCAGCATTGTGGGCTTGGATATGTGTGTACGTGTGTACAGGTTTATAGGCAATGCCTCCCATGTTAGTAGCATGCCTACTCGGTGCTAGTGACCAGCCCCTGGCCTATTGGAGTCGGGTTTGGGGAGTTGCGGATCGGTCCCCACTGGGATGGGTCATGACAGAGTGGTATCAGAGCGGGTCAGTTCTACCTTAGGACTGAGAGTCTGTGAGTTGGTTTGGGGAAACAGTTTTAATTGTTTTGTGTTCGGATTTCAGGCCAGGGACCCCAGTGTTGGTGCGGGCGGTCGATATATCCATACACTAGGACTCTGGTAACTTTCTTTTCGACTCAGAATATGAGAACACTAGTTTCATGGGAAAATAATGGTACATGCATCATATAAGGATGGGTTTTGGTTTCCATGTCTTTCTTGAGTGAGCTCTCCAGATATACTCACTGACTGAGATACATTTTGTTTCCATACATGATGCCTCCATGACACGCACCCTCTAGGATCCAGTATCGCGATCACAAGGATGAACCCCCTCAGTGAAGAAGCTTCAATTCAGGGACCAGATCCCCCAGTTTTACCATCGGGTGGTGTGCCAGTTATCCCACCACCTGTGGAGCAGTGTTTTATGCCAGCTGTACCAGTGGAGGTGGAGCACAGGCTGAGTGCACAACACGAGTTTCAGAGACAGATACCCCTCAGGTTTCGAGGTGAGCCTAACCCTCATGCAGCAGAGGACTAGCTTGGGGTAGTAACCAGAGTCTTCTGTTTAGTCAAGACACCAACATACCAGATGGTGATCCTGGCAGCTAGCCTTCTACAGGGCTCGACAGGACGATGGTGGAGTTTGGTTATCCAGACTCACGATGAGGCGACTCTTGCATGGTCGGAGTTTGAGCGTCTCTTATAAGAGTAGTTTTCACCGGTTACCCTGAGAGCAGTACGTATACAAGAGCTTCTCCAGTTTTAGTAGGGAACCATGACGGTGGCTAACTATTCATCGAGGTTTACCGACCTCTCACAATACTTGATGGATATGGTCAGAGATCAATACTTCAGAGCTCAGACTTTTGAGCAAGGCTTGCGTAGAGATATCGGAGCTAGCATCGTCCCCATGATAATTCCCACTTATGTTGGGGTGCTCGAGCGGGCTTTGGTGGTCTAGAGCTTCTTGGCAGAGCAGAGATAGCCGGCAGTTGTCAGTAGCAAGCGAGCTGGAGCAGAGACCTTGGTAGCAGGGAGCCTAGGTCAGGGACCCAGGCATGAAAGATGTTTTCAGAGGAGGTCCCAGGATAAGGGATCTGCCATATAGGGTACACAGGGCACATCCATCCAGCCTCGAGAGAGGTGATGCTACTCATGCGAGGGCAGAGGACATCTCGCTTGAGGTTTTCCGACCCGTCGTACTACTGACACGGGAGAAGTGGATGGACCACCGAGGCAGATGCAACTTGTGGAGTAGATAGATCCGCATGGCGGTGGATGTGGAAGAGGAGTTGGGAGAGCAGCTATAGGTGGTCGGCATTTTGACCTTTTACCACCACCACCCCCAAGAGGTCCACCCCAGGTTCAGGGAGCTAGTGGACAGAGGAAGGGATAACTGCAGGCAGCAGAGGCTTATGACTGAGGTACTCCCGGAATGATTAGAGGTATAATTTGCGTCTTTTCTACTTTGGATGCCATACTGATAGACACATGTTCTATTCATTCATTTCTGGCCAATTATCTTGTTCTAGACCTTGAGATTCCTATTGAGCTGTTGAGTCAACCCTTACGCTTAGAAACAATGACTGGAAATGATTCAGAGATCACACACCTTTGCAGACAGTGTGACCTGACCCTTGGAGGTGAGAGTTTCTGTTGGAACCTCTTGGTGGTAGCGTCAAGGCCTTACGATGTCATTCTTGTTATGGATTGTCTATACATAGTTCATGCCCAGATCGACTATTTTAGGGGAAGGGTGCGGTGTATCCGTAGTGATGGAACAAGGTTCTCTTTTTTCGGTGAAAGAGAGACCCAGTAAGCGTAGGATGGATTCGTAAGTAGGAAGGTGAAACTGATATCCTATCAGTTGGCTGGACTATCCCTTGGCGTAGCAGATGTTACGAGTTTCTAGTTTCTAGCAGTTGTGGATGAGTATGAGGACGTCTTTCCGGAGGATATCCATAGACTACCTCCCTTTCGGGAGATATATTTATGCATTGAGTTGCAACCCGTGACGAAACTGATATCAGCATCAGCATATCAGATGGCTCTTGCAGAGCTTCATGAGCTGAGGGTGCAGTTGGAAGACTTGCAGAAGAAGGGCTTTGTGAGACCCAGAATTTCACCCTGGGTGGCCCTAGTACTATTTGCCAAGAAGGAAAACGGGAGCTTGAGGCTATGTGTGGATTACTGGCGCCTGAATCAGGTGACCATAAAGAACCTGTATCCACTACCGAGGATCGATGACCTCTTCGACCAGTTGTGAGGAGCACGATGGTTCTTAAAGGTTTATCTACGATCAGGCTTTCACCAGTTGCGAGTACCGGATGAGGATGTACCGAATATTACTTTCAGATGTCGCCATGGTCACTATGATTACTTGGTGATGCCCTTCGGCATGATGAATTCCCCAACAGTGTTCATGGGAATCATGAACTGGATCTTTAAGCCTTATCTAGATCGGTTCATAGTAGTCTTCATCGATGATATCCTTGTGTACTCTACGTCCGAGGAGGAGCATGCGAGACACTTAAGGATGGTTCTGGACACACACCGAGAGCACCGGTTATATGGGAAACTCTCGAAGTGTCAGTTATGGATACATGAGGTCCACTTTCTGGGACACGTTTTCTCATCAGATGGTGTAGCAGTGGACCCATCCAAGGTGGAGGCAGTTCAAGCATGGGTGACACCCCTGAGCGTGACAGAGGTGCAGAGTTTCCTTGGGTTGGTAGGCTACTATCAGAGATTCATTCTTGATTTCTCCAGGATTTCAGCACCCATGACAGCTTTGACCCGAAAGGGGCAGTCTTTCATGTGGACCGAGAGATGCCAGCAGGCTTTCCAGCAGTTGAGACAGAGCCTGACGAGCACCCCAATCTTGAGATTATCGGAGGAGGGTGTTGAGTACGTAGTGTTCTGTGACGCATCAGGAACCAGACTTGGTTGTGTCCTGATGCAGAGGCAAGCAGTGATTTCCTATGGCTCACATTAGTTGAGGCCACATGAGTAGAACTATGTGACCCATGATCTTGAGTTGGAAGCGGTAGTATTCCTGTTAAATATGTGGCGGCACTACCTGATGGGTGATTGGTTTATCATCTAATCTGATCACAAGAGTCTCAGATATATCTTTCTACGATAGATCTAAATTTGAGACAGAGTCGGTGGATTGAGTTCCTCCAGGATTACGACTTTGAGATCATTAATACTCCTGGGAAGGGGAACATAGTGGCAGATGCTCTCAGCAGGAAATCCAGTTCGTAGTCGCTGGATGAGGCGACGAGGCAGTTGACCTCCTTACAGTTGTCCTTCATGGATGAAGATGAGGGATCCTACCTTCAATCGATGGTTATTACCCCTCCACTCTTACAGAGAGTCAGGTAAGAACATTGTGAGGATGCTAGCCATGAGACTCTACATGGTCAGATATCCACAGGTGTTGCGACTGATAGATATTCAGAAGGTGGGGAGAACATTGTTCGTTTCAGAGGGAGTACAGTAGTACCAGTGACGTTGCAGGAGGAGGTTCTAAGGGAGTTCCATACATCCACTTTGGCAGTGCATCCATGCATAGAAAAGATGTATCAGGACCTCCGACATCAGTTCTAGTGGCCAGGAATGAAGAAGTGTGTGGTAGAGTTTGTTTCTTGGTGCCTTACTTGTCAGCAAGTAAAGGCTGAGTACCAGGTTCCAATAGTCTTGACTCAGCCCCTTGAGGTGCCAGAGTGGAAGTTGGATGGGATATCCATGGACTTTTTGATTGTTTTACCACGTACGTCCAAGGGACATGATTCCATTTGGGTGATCGTTGATCGACTCACCATGTCGGCCCACTTCCTAGCCATACGGGATCAGAGTTCAGTAGAGAGCATGGGATGCCACTACGTGCAGGAGATAGTTCGGCTTCATGGAGTGCCATCCACGATCGTCTAATATTGGGATTCTTTTTTCGCATCCCGGATGTGGAGGGGATTGCAGGAATCTTTTGGGACTCAGTTACGCTTGACCACAGCGTTCCATCCTCAGACTGATGGTCAGACAGAGCGGACCATCCAGGTTCTGGAAGATATGCTTCAAGATTGCATACTTGAATTTGGTCTTAGCTGGGAGGATCACCTACCACTGGTGGAATTTTATTATAACAACATTTATCATTCCACTATTGGTATGACACCATTCGAGGCTTTGTATGGGTGACCTTACAGGTCACCACTTTGCTAGACTGACCTAGGAGAGTTAGTACTCATGGGCCCAGAGATGGTGAGAGCTACTACAGAGAAGGTTCACATCATTCAGGAGCAGATAAAGACTCCACAGAGTCAGAAAAAGTCTTATGCTAGCATGAGGCGGAGACCCTTGGATTTTGAGGAGGGAGACCATGTGTTCCTTTGGGTCTCACCACAACAGGGGTTGTAGATATTTGGCTGAGGCAACAATCTATCTCCGAGGATTGTTGGCCCTTTTCAGATTCTGAGTAGTGTTGGTGAGGTGGCATATTGCTTGGCTCTACCTCCTCAGATGAACTGGGTACTCAATGTCTTCCATGTGTCGTAGCTACGGAGGTACGTGCATGATCCAACACACATCATCGACTGGGGAGAGTTTGACATCGATGATGGAGAGACCATTGCTGAGTACCCAGTGTAGATCGAGGATCGGTAAGAGAAGATCCTTCGTGGGTGAGCTATTCCCTTAGTGAGTGTCCGGTGGCCGCACATGAATCTCCAGGAGAGCGTGTGGGAGCGGGAGGCTCAGATTCGTGTGTAGTACCAACATAATTTTTGAGTAGCCTTTTTTTTGGATTTTTAGGGATGTAAAAGCCCTAAGGTGGGTGTGATGTAATGTCTCATATTTTCTATAATTTATTCTTAAAAATAAAGGGAATTATTTTGGGACCAGGCTCTGAGACGGCATGCAATTCTGAGCCCCAGTGAGCCTGGAACAAATGTTTGAATTTAATTTTATAATTAAATTATGCGCGTATGCGGTTTTCCAGAAAAGTGGAATAACTCCTAAACAGGTGCTCGAATAAGAAATTAGAGGGCACTGTTGCATTCATACAACGATTTTACCTTAGGTGAGGTCTAACATCGGCTGGCGCAGGTCGGTAGTGAAATCCAGTTTTTGGGACGTAAGAGTAATAAAATATTTAAATAAAAATATATTATTCTGTAGCATAATAGTTTTTTTAAAACTAGTGCAATAGATATCTCTTTTATTTTTTTAAGTAAAGGCATGCATAGGGGTCTAGGGTTAAAAACCTCATAACCCTGAAACCCTTGGCAACTCTGGAGGCTCTGGATAAAACCTCCCAACGCGGCGACAATGTTCTTGACGAGCTTCGCTGACGACGTTGACGCGGTGACCGGATCTTGACCAACGAATGCCGCAGGTCCAGGTAGGATGTTTGTTTGATGATTTCTTACCCGTTTTTGATTTCCATGATGAACGCGGACTAATCCACGAATAGATTAGCCTGCGGATCAATCATTCTTGCGGGATGCGATTTTGCGGGGATTTTGGGGATTTGATGCTTGGAATTATTTTGGTTTTATTCAACCTCCTAACGGTGAAAGACCAAGATCGACAGGAACATCGATTGAGGTTCTTCCCTCTCGATTTTCTATGTTCTTATTCCCCAAATTCTCACGTTCTTCATTGCGTTCTATGCGTTCTTCATGGGGATATTAAAGACGGATCATTGCGCACCCGTTATGCGATGCAACGATCCCAAATTGAAGATCTAGCATCGGTACAACCCCACAGAGGTGCGGCTACGGTGGCGACGGACGGATCAAAGAAAATCGAAAGATATCGTTCTTGGAACGATTTCCGCTCGGATGACCGGGATCTGATTTTGGAGCCGATTGAAGGCCTGAGACCCATAGGTTCAGCATCATGACGTTGAGGGGACCCTTTATCTTGAGTTTTGCGGTGAATGGATGAGAGATCACAGATCCGGAAGATCGGCCGAAGCACAAGGAAGAAGATGACGTTCTGGAAAAATCCTGACTACACGCCGTGTAGTATTCGCTACTGGGCGTGTGTTCATCGGCGGACCACCCGACGTGTAATCCAAGAGTACACAGACACTGGTTAGGTACACGGCCAGGGACACAGTGTGTATACCCCTCCCTGTCCAGACCTGGCTAGATACACGGGATAACCCGTGTGATGGTACACGGGCAGGCGACACTGACACTGACACAGACCGTGTACGGGCACATGGCCAGCATACACGGAGTGATCCCCAAGTGCTCGGACACGGCGTGTGTTTCACCCACATTTCATGTAGTTACTTTCCATCCGACAAGCCGAGTGACATGAGCCGTTTACATGGGAAGTACCCGGAGTCAAGGAACACGACGTGTTATCCTTCTATACGCCGTGTAGTCTAGTTTTACATAGACTGGACATATGTCACGGGCCGTTACATGGGCAGTACCCGAGGTCAAGGAACACGGCGTGTACCCATACTACACGCCATGTAAAAAAATCTTACATGGCTTGATTCACTTGTCTTATGTTACTTGAACAATTTTTCCTAGGGTTTGTACCCTAGGACTTTTACCTGAAGGTTCTGGTATCATTTTATTTATATAGGAGTATGATCCCTTCAACAGGACATCCTGAATATAGTTGTTGGAATCCCCTCTGTGAGACATAGATCCAGATCCTCTATTCGTTCCTAGAACCCTAGGTAGAGATCTTGGGATCGACATGATGAACTTACCTAGGCGCCGATCCTCTGCTTAGCAGATTAGCTTAGACTGAGTAGTGGGAATCAGCCCATGACTTGGCTGTGATCCTCATATGAGCATTATGTTCACAAAGTACTTGTGGAGTGTGTTCTCTCGGAACGAGTACTTCGTATCTCTCTCTTCAGACCTAGAAGTGTGTTCTCCTTGTTATGTTCTTAGTGGAATCTTCGAGCTGGATCTTAGTGGTGGTTTCGCGATAGCCGATCGTGTATGAGTATATCTGGATATTCTTGTTATATGTTCTGTATACATATACTGTGTGGAGCTGACTGTATCTATCATTTGTGGTATTTTCCCTTGTTGTATTTTCCTTTGTGGTTTCGGGGTTCCCAACATGGTATTGTTATACTCAACCATGCATGGGCTTTTCCCGCACGTGTCATGTCTTGTGCTGACGAGCGATCCTTTGACAGGATTCTTGGTGGACCAGGACTGGATGGTGCTCAGTGAGATCAGGCGGGCTGAGGTGTGTTCCTAAGACTACATATTTCAGTCCCAGTACCGTTCCTTATAGGTTGGACTTTTTACAGACTTTCTTTTGGTGGGCTTGTACTTTTGGACCAGGGTTTTACACTTGTTGTACTTTACTTTCCTGTCGTACATTATTGGATGGGATTTTTAGTGTATGCATGCATTTCCATTTTTTGTAGTTTTTATTTTTTAGCTTTGTGGGCTTGGAGATGTGTGTGCATGTGTACAGGTTTATAGGATATGCCTCCCATGTTAGTAGCATGCCTACTCGGTCCTAATCACCAGCCCCTGGCCTATTGGAGGCAGGCTTGGGGAGTTGCGGCTCAGGCCCCACTGGGATGGGTCATGAAAATCACTCTTCTTATACATGTCATACATAATAAATATCTTAATAACATAGTGAAATGAAGCATAAAAAGGGGTGATCTTAGATGATCAGTAAGGATAAAAAAAGGATATACGTTAAAATAAATAGGATTATAAGGGTATGAATATGGTCATGATATTAAAATATCATAACCTTCATAAAAATGACCATAAACATGAATCATGGAATAAACATTGGTAGTTCATTAGACATGAATTATAAGAGAATCATGAGAATATTACATAAAAGCACAACATAGGAATAAAGAATATAATTGTGGAAGAAACATAATCATATAAAATTATTTCCATATTAGTAATGGAATAGCTACCATGTCCATATAAGTAGTATGGCTCCACTTCCCATACCATCTTTGTAGTCCTGGTTCACATCCCTGACCATCTTAGTAGTCAAGGTTCACTCCCAAGACCATCTTAGCAGACAAAGACTTTTACTAAACCAAGTTAATTCCCCATTCAACCATATCTATCTCATGAGATATAAATCTTTACCCATTTAATTTTAAGTAGATATAGTTTCCACCCATCTCATAAATAAATCATACAAACATGTTCCAGAAGATCATAAATAATCACATCGTAACCTAATAAATGAAATGGGTGTCATAAACATGTAATCATATAATTACATGTGGAAAAGAGATAGGTTTCATAATCATTTCATTAAATAATAACCCATGAAAAGAAGTGTGTTTCAAAATCCTAAAACCCATGGAAGATAAATGACTTTCATAAACATATATCCCATGAAAGCGAAACAGGTTTCATAAGCGTCATAATAGCAATACATAAACCATTCATAAAATGAATATGAATATATCATTTGAAAAAATTCACAAAAAGGCATGAGTAACACCAATGTTTTTCATCTTATGTGGAAAATGATTTGCAAATATACTTTATAAAACATTTATTCGGTAAAATATAATTTCTTATTTGAAATATTATTTTTAAAAAATAAAACATTTTTGAAAATATATTTCTTTTTAAAATAGATTTTAAAACTTATAAAAGAATATTTTAAAACTATAAAACAAAATTAAAATCGTTTTTAATTTAAAATAAACAAAAATTAACATTTTAAAATCATTTTTTTTTAAAAAATGAAAACATTTTTTTTGAATAAAATAGATTTCTGAATAAAAAGTGAAATGTTATCAGATTTTCATAAAAACATTCTATTAAATATATTACGTACCGAAGAGTGGAAGATTGGATATAATAAATTAGTAAAACATGATTTAAAATAGGAGAATAAAATTCCTTATTTTTCATGATTTTTTTATTAATATTTCATTAATGAAATAATAATCATAAACAATCATGATAAATGATGGGATTATTACAATAAAGTATTACTACTTGGTAACATTGAACCATACTCCCCATGTAAAAAATGAAATTACTTGAATCATAAAATATAATGAAAATAATGAGATTCATTATATACCATATCAAATACAAGTATATGAACCTCGTTAAATAATATAGGTGCATAATAGAACATGTGTCTCAAAGAAGGAAAATTGAGACAAAACAACTTTAATGATTTCGTAACTTTTGAACCGTAAAACCCTATAAAATAGAGATAATCAAATGGGTAGATAAATATCCTGAAAATTATGTATAATAATATTAAAATAAATTCAGGTTCCGTATATACACCACACGAAATACATGAGTGGTGAATAAGGTACTAGTCTCACAAAAATAAAAGTGAGACTGGAAATCCCCTTACCTTTTGTCTTGACTTTCTTCACACTCATTCCGAACTCCTATACAACAAATATATGTTTATTATACCTATAATACATAACTATAATTTTATATATAATATCATATTTTATACCTGCTTATTACAATTCCATCTAAATTTTATGCTTCAGGTAATTTTTGATTTGTTTTTTACATGTATGGGTAGTTATTCTTAATCTTCTTACTTAGATCCTGATTTAATTATTTACAGAAAGTAAAAAATGACATAAATATAATATGTATCCAGTATATATGTGTTTATAATAATATATAATATATATAAATATTAAATAGAATATAACGTTTCTAGATAAGGTAGTCCATATATACACATAAATTTAGTTACCGTTTTATTATCGAATTGAAAGAAAGAAAGTAAATGACATATATGTGAATATATATATACAATATATTTCCATTAGAATTAACATTTCATATATATAATATATTTGTAAAAATTCATTCTAAATAAATACCATGTAATGTGTGAACGAATCACACTACTTTTGGGAGGCTCTAGTCCACACGCCCACCAAAAAAGTAATTGTATTTAGAAAAAATGGAAAGTATGAAGGTAAGTTTTATATAATAATTATATAATATTACATAAATCATAAACAATATATATATTTATAAATAGTGTTTCTATAATAATTTCCAACCATGATAGGTTGTATAGTAAAAAAAATCAGCATTGTTTCATGAGGCAGTTGTTCACCCTATACAAGAATGATATATTCATTACACATTACCTGGTAGTGGGTTTAATAGTAGTTCTAACCATTATAATAACAATATATATGTATATTTATGATACCGAGGTTATTATATAATCATAGAATAAGATAATTTTAGGATGTGGATAATGAAACTAAAAAAAGTAGCTTCAGGAAGGATGTTACCTCTTATTTGGGTTACTCCTTTGGGGTTTTACCAATAGGGTTTCTTGGATGGATTTATATAAGTCCCCATCCATAAACATTACATAATCATGAGTTAATTCAAGAATTCACATATAATATTAGTTCATAACTATTACATAACAAAACCATAGAAATAAAAAGTGGACACTTCCAAAAGTATCCATTTCTTCCATAACACAACATTTTTAATAAATAAACATGGTTTTTTTTCATGTTTAATGAACAAAACTTTTCCTTGATTCCATCATCAACTATATTCTCTATTAAATCATATAATTTTTTTAAAAAAAATGGGATGATCACAATAATCTCAGTAAGAGACATAAAAATAATGAAAACCAGTAGTCTTGTTAAAAAATGGTAATCCATTTCATTTTCTTTGAGTGAATGAATCAAAATAGTTTCACATTAATAACACTCAAACTTTTTTCTCAAAGAATAATAGTAAAACCAAAACCAAGAAATTAAAACTCTTTTAGGTTTCTTAGAGAATCATATACATAAAACCCTTTAAACCCTATTTAAATTAGAATAAACATATGGCTAACTTCCAATAATATTATTATACAATTAATTGGTGATCTATAATGGGGATATTCTTTTGTATAAACTGTATCGGGCTCACCCATGAGCTATAATTGGGCTCATCCCATTCATATAAGCTATAATGGGCTCACCCATGAGTTACAATGGGGCTCAACCATTCATATAAGTTGTTCTGGGATCAATCATGAGCTATAATGCACGAAACCCTTTATATAATCTTTATTAGGCTAACCCATTTTATATAATTCTCACATACCATTTCATGAATAAAACAAATTCATCATAAAACCCTTATGAAAACTTCTTCAAATATCATATGAAAAATATTCCATATAAAAGTACCATTTTAATTATGAAACCATTTTTAATACCAAGATTCCCAAAAAAGGAATAATGGATTTATTTTCTTTTTAAAAACATTAAGGCTTATAGAGGAAACCAAGTTTCAAATAACGATTACGAAGGTGGAGATGTTTTTTTCACCATATACATTAAAAAGAACATTACTTTTGTCATTTTCTAGAATGTTCCATATAAAACACATAAAAATATTCATTTTTTAAAACCTTTGAAGGAAATTAAAAATATAAAAAAAAATTCCCTCTATAATAATTATATATCTATATAATAAATATGCAAATCAATATCATGAAGAAAAAGATTTGATAATTATATATTTAAATGTTTAAGGTGTCCCATACCACTTTGATCATTTAAATCTTAATCTACATGAAATATTAAATTTAACAAGACATTAAATAACATTATTATAGATCGAATATTGATATAAAATGTAGTAGTGGCGATATATATCTTATGAAATAAAAAAGGTTCATATTATAATGAAATGGCTTAGTGAAAGGAGATTGAGACGAATTCCCCTACCTTGAGTCTGAATCGACTCGTATGTTCTTTATATTCATGAATAATAATCATAGGTTAATTTATAATTTAAATATAACCTTTTTAATTTTTATTATTCATTTTATATCACTTATTATAATGTTATAACAATTATATAATTATTTAAGTTTATATCGGATGTTTTGACGATATTCAACACTTGATTCAAAAATGAACTTGGTACGATGTCAATAGTACATGTGGTCATAAGTACATCATCTCTATAATAATATTAATTACATAAGGATCAGATTTTTTTCATCCATTATAATTTTAAATCAATCCATTAATTAAGGTAATTAAAAATTAATAACATTATAATCAGAGAAATGGTAGGTCGTATGTACGCATGAGTAATGTTTCCATTTTTCATTGATCAATATGGAAATAAGGTGATTATAATTTTATACTTATGGAATTATCATAATATTATTAACATTATAATAATTATTAAAATAAACTTATTTATATCATACTTGTGATATGGTGAATATAAAATATTCACATAAATTCATGGAGGTGATAGTTCATATATACGCACAAACTATATTATCATTTTTATGTGCATGAAATTTAATAAGATAATTGATATATTGTTATATTATATTTATAAATATGTAATTATAAATATATAGAAATATTAATTCTATTATTATGACTATTCATGAGAGGCGGTAATGAAAAAAACTATATCAGTTCGTGAAGCGGTAGTCCTCCATTCACACGAACAGAATGTTTATTTCCCATTTGATGAAATTGGAGACGGATTTAGGTGATGATATTGAAAAAATAACATATAAATATATTTAGGATACTGTATTTTTTATCTCATCATAGGTTGATGATATTAGAAGTAAGTGGAATATGAAATAAAATAGAAACACTTAAATAAAAATGATACTTGTGCATCATCACCTTTGAAGAACCATTTAACACCTATAAAGAGGGTGTTATGCCTAATAAAAGGACTAAAGAATGAGTGTAGATATTATAGTAATAGGTTTGGCCAGATATTGGCCAAAACAATTGTTTTTTGAAGGGTAAGTAATAAAGAATAATGAGTGCCTTTTTATATGAGAGGGGAGGGGCACCCTTGGAATCATTAAATGTAATAAATTAATATAAATTCAATTTCAATTACAAATGGATGAAAATATATTTAGTTCAAATATAGAATTATTTTGGTTCTAAATCCATTCCTAAAATAAAAATTATACTTCTTATGTAATTTTTTTAATCCTTATCTTTTTGTTTTAACACATTTAACTCTTACCATTTTATTAAGTAATTTACATTTTGAGAGTTTAAATAATTAAAAACCATGACAAAAGACAAATTAATGAGTCATTAATGATATTTTTGGACTTATCTGAACTTTTTTGTGGAATGTTTTATTTTTAGAAATTTTATATCATTTACGTATTTATTTTATATATTATGTTATGAATTATGTCAATCTTGACACAATTCATTACTTGTGTTTCTAAAAAATTCATAAAAACATGATTCCTTAAAAAACAAAATTAACTCAACACTAACATATCATAGTCATCTAGAAAACTCACTTATGGAATCAAATATTTGTAATTATATTTATTTTAATATTATTAATGTTCTTTATTAGATTCATTCTTTAATAAATCTATCACCACATCATCATTACGTCATAATTAAATTTAATTATATAATTTATAAAAAATAAAAATAAACTACCATAATGTAATATTTACATTCATCATTATAAGTACTATTAATAGTTTAAGATATAAATTACATAACTCCATATTAATTTTTTTTATTAAGAAGAGACATATTTTTTATATATGTTTCATTAATTTAAATTAAATGTTTGAAATGTCATAATCACATTAAAGTGGCTTCCAAAGGTCACAATTTAGGCCCACAGATTACCTTTGTCTAAAATAACTCATCCAATAATATTATGAAAAGTTTTATGGTAGATTTAATTATTTTAATATTAATTTTTACCTTTGATTACCCTATTTACCCTTAACCGTGGTAAATAAAATACAGAAGCTACTATTAACCAAAAATTATTTTGATTATATTGGATAAACATTTTCATATTAATTACAACCATGTATATTTTATTTTTAAAATTAAATTTATAGAACTGGTTAAATTATGATTAACACTAATATATTTGATAGATTGAGAAAAATGGTTTTTAAAGTAAAATTTTCAAAAGATCACAAAGTTCTTATATCTAATTTCAATTTAAAATTTATTATAATGACATAAATTTTATTAAATAATAAAAAAAATTTAATTATACTTTCAAAAAAATTAAAAGGATAAAATAACTATTTATATAAATTAGATGAAAATATAGATTTAAATTAAAATGATATATTTTTCACTATTCATCAGAAAATGAATTTTTTATAAAAAATATAAAAATTCAACAAAAGTAAAATTTTAGGTGCTTCATACAAAGAATAAGGTTATTTTTTAAAATATAAACTATATAAGTGGGAAAATATATATTTTAAAAAGTATCCTTATTATTAGGTGTTAATAATACCTTTTAAAAATATTAGTGATTTTTAGGCTTAAATTCAGATTTATTCTTATTTTAAGCCCGTAAAATAAATGGGAAGAAGGTAAATTTTTTTAACAACATGTGTAAACATAATATAGTTATTTATGTTCATTCCCTATAAAAAAAATTTAGGTGATAACTACCATAATATTATAATATAATATTTTTTGGTATAACTTAGTATTGCGTCCGACGTATGATTTCCAAGAAAAAAACTGTTGTGTGCTTAGTAGACTATTGGACATACTATCACCATTAAGGTAAAGTTACTATCTAATTCATAAATCTTAATAAATATGAAAAATTCTATTTCATTAATTACCTAGGATGTTTCAACCTTCCCCCTTTTGGAAATCACATCCTCAAAATGTTAAATTTGGGCTCAATAACTAATGATTCACATTTCAAATTTTGTTCATTAAAACCCCACATTAGAAAATATTCAATAAAACCTATACTTTAAAAGAAATTAAGTGAAGTAAAAATCATATAATAGGGTTTAATATATGAAAACATAGACATGGGTAATAAATCTATGTATCAATGACTAATAGAGAGTGATAGAGAACACTGTCATTGAAATATTATCCATCACAAAACCAGAAATTTGTGATGGGTAAAAAGGCCCTTGAGAAATGTAAATGGATAATGTTTTTATTTAAAGATTATTTTGATATAGTCTAGGAATTCATTTAATTCATAGAATAAGAACTTAAGGAAACAAACTTAATCGATGTATTTCAATTTTATAAGAAAAACTTAATCCTCATAACATTCCCATAATTTTGATGTACATTTATTAGAATAACCTTAATAATCATTGATCACACAAAGCACAAAGGATATCAATATCATAAAACTGAGTTCCAAAAGTAAAGGCATACTTCCACATTAACAAAAGCCTTTCATCAATGTAACCCCTCAAAAAAAAATCTCAGAAAGATCCTTAATAACTTATTATCACACCACATATAACCTCATAAGGTATGTTTAAAACATTGAACTTATGGTTATCATTTGTAAACAATAAGGATATCAGGAGCTTCCATCACTTCACCAGATGTCACAACATCAACTATAGAAGCATAATCAAAATATTTTCCCAAACAATTTTGTTTCTAATAATAATTTTTTCCTCCCTATGTAATTAATTTCAGAAAACTATTTGAATAATGTCCCAACTCATTACAACAAAATAACATTACTGTATAATGGATATCTGTTATCTAAATATTAGACTATTTAGGACCCTTTTCTTTGCAGTCACGAAACTTCTGAGCAAACTTACCAAACTAATAACACTTTCCAGATCCCCAAATAAATTCACCAACATTTATTTTTCCACACATAGAACAAGTTTTAGGATTACCTCTAGAATTGTTAGTTGGTTGCTTCTCCATTTTCTACCACCTTGACTATTTCTTAATCTTATCATCTCATTTATTATAAGGGGTAGAAAAATCCATTTCATATTTCTTAGTACAAAGAATTAATTTTTCATAACATTTAAATTATCAGGAGGCTATGTCTTTTCATATCACTTGTTTTAATCCTAATTAAAATATATTAATTTTACTATCAATGTCTCGAATAAAATTCCGAACATACCTAGAAAATATTGTGAAATTAACTTCATATGCGACAAATAAATCATTATTCTTTTGATTTAATTCCATGAATTGTTTCTCCATTATAATCCGAACAACCTTAGGGAAATATTTCTCTTCAAAAAAATCCTTAAATTTTCTCATTCCATGGAATCAATATCATTTGTCTCTCTACTATTACTAACTAATGACCACCATTGATCATATTGACCTTTAAAATGATATATATAAAGAGTTACCTTTTAACGCTACAAACACTTAATGACTTCAAATATATTCTCCAGTGTATTGATCCATCCTTTATCTACCAATGGGTTAGATGATCCATTGAATGATGAAGAATGTTGCTTCATAAAATGTTCCACTACCAACATATTCTTCTTTAGTTGATCTATAAGATCTCATGCATGGATACCACCGCCATTTATATCCTGAGTAAACTATGCCATCACCATACCAAACTATTCAGTTCTGATTCCGACCACCTAATGATATTGGTTTGAAAGGTGGTTTTCCTCTAGATTCCATCCCATTACAACTTTATTATTTCTTCTAAGTAAAACTATTCTGAAAAAACAATGCTTTCCTGAATTAACAAGGTAATTTTGACATTCTAAATCATTTCAACTAAACCATAATGTAAAATTCCATAAAGGAATGAAATTATCACCATCTTAACCGCTTAATTTATCTAAAATAACCTATGAAACCTACTATAAGGCCCCATATTTAAACATTAAATAATATTGGGTTAGGTGAATAATTAATGTTTAGGATTTTTTTTAGTTTGTAGCTATATAAAATTAGGCCATAATTATTGCATAAAAAACCATAGAAATATAAAGTGGACAGTTCCAATAGTATCTGTTTCATCCATAATACAAAATCATTTAAAAAGAAACATGGTTTTTTAATGTATAATAATTGTAACTTTCCCTTGATTCCATTCATGACTCTATTCTCCCTTAAATCCCATGAAAACATTTAACAACATGTGATTCGCAAAAAAATATTAATAAGGGGAACAAAAATAAATGAAAACAATTAGTCTTGTTAAAACATGGAAACCCATTTAATGTTCTTATAGTGAATGAATCAAAACTTTTTCACATGAATAACACTCAAAAGTTTTTCTCATAGAAAAAACCTAAAACCAATAACAATCAATTAAAACTCTTTTAGGTAACTTAGAAAATCATATACATAAAACCCTTTCAAACCTCATTCAATTGGAATAACCGTATGTCTAACTTCCAATATTATTATTACCCAATAAGTTAGAGATATATAATGGGGATTTCCATTACTATAAGATATATAGGGCTCACCCATGAGCTATAATGGTACTCATCCTTTCATATAAGCTATAATAAGCTCACCTATGAGCTTCAATGGGGAACAAACCTTAGTATAAGCTATTTTAGGCTCACCCGTGAGCTGTAATGGGGCTCAAACCTTCGTATAATCTATATCAGGATCAACAGTTTCATATAATTCTCAAGTAATAATTCATTAATTAAATAAATATATCACAAAACCCTTTTAAAAACATCTTCTAATCCCATATGAAAAATATTTCTGTATAAAAATACATTTTCTATTTAAAAACACATTTTAAATACCAAGATATCAAAAAAACGTTTTAAGGGGTTTTTCCTTTTATAAATAATAAGACTTATAGAGGAATATAAATACCAAATAATTTTTATAGTATTAGAGAAGTTGTTGTCACTATATATGTTAAAAAGAACCTTCCTTTTGTTGTTTTCCAAGGTGTCCCACACCACATTGAAATTTTAAATCTTAATCCACATGAATTAATAAATTTACCAAATAATTAAAATAAATTATTATAGATAATATTTGGATATGAAATGTTGTATTAGTGGTATATATACATTATAATATAATAAAGGTCAATATTTTCATGAAATGTCTCAATAAAAGGAGATTGAGATGAAGACCTTTACCTCTAGTCCAAATCATGTCATTCATTCATTATCTTATAGAGTAATAAACTTAAGTTAATTTATAATTTATTGAAACCCATTTTCAGGTTAATTATTCTTCTTATATCATTTATTATCATGTGATAATAATTTCATAATTATTTAAGTTCATACTGGATGTTTTTCCAAAATTTGGCACTTGAGTTGAAAATGAACATGGTATGATATCAATAGTCCAAGTGGTAATAATTACATAATCTCAAGAATAATATTTATAAGATAAGTATCACAATTATAAATCCATTATACTTTTAAATCAAAAAATTTATCATTGTAATGAAAAATGAAAAATGTTATAATCATAGAGATGGTGGGTCGTATGTATGCATCAGGAACGTTTTCATGTTTCATTTATAATTATAAGAATAATGTGATTATAGTTATAAATTTTCAAAATTATAATAACATTATTGAAATAATAATAATAATTTAAATATAGGTACATATATCAAACAAGTTATGTGGTGAATATAAACGATTCATATCACTTTGTGGAGGTAACAATTCACACGTACGGATGAACAACGTTATCATTTTTTCATGCATAAAAAGTACGAAAATAATAGATATTTTACTATCATATAATTATAAATATTTCATTAAAATCATATATAAATATTAATTTCATCATTATTACCATTTTTGAGATATAGTAATGAAAAAATGAACTATCTTAGTTCGCTTGGTGGTTGTTCACTGTACGCATGAACGAAATGTTCATTTACAATTTGATGAAATTGGAGATGGATTTTGGTGATGATTCTAACATAACAACATCTAAGTATATTTATTATACTTGAGTTTTTATCTCATCATGGGTAGAGGAGATTTTAAGGAAGTGTAAGAAGAAATAAAATAGAAACACATAAATAAAAACATTACATCTTATTCAGTTGATCACCCTTGAAGAACACATTAACACATATAAATAGAGTGTTATGATTAATAAAAGGACTAAAAAATGTGATTAGGTATTATAGTAATTAGTTTTGGAAGATATTGGCCAAATTGTATAAAATATTTTTAATTATACTTGTTTTAATATTATTAATATCATTTATTTTGTTCTTCCAATATTAAATTTGTCACTGTATCATCATTAGGTCATAATTAAGTTTAATTATTTAATTTATAAAAATTATAAATAAATTACCATGATGGAGGTAATATTTTCATCGTTCTAAGGACTATTTATAATTAATGATATTACTAACATAACCCCATATTAAAATAATTTTATTAAGAAGAGACGTATTTATGAATTATTTTCCTTTACTTTAAATTAAATGTTATAAATGTCCAAATCACATCCAGGTGTCTTTAAATGGTCAATATTTCTGCCAAAGGATGTTATTGGTTGAAAATAACTCATCAAATAATATTTGGACATGTTTCATGGTACTTTTTAATTATTATAATATTATTTTAACCTTTAATTACCTTATTTAACTTTAACCATGGTAAATAAAATACTAAAGTCACTATTCAACTAATTTTTTTTGATCCTATTGTGTAAAGAACCAAACTTTTATTAATGAAAATTTCTCCTGATCTAATTTCTTATGATGTAAAATCGTTATATAAAATATAAAATTTCTTAGTTTTATGTTTTTTGATTTTAAAATATCTTTAAGAAATGATACCATTTCTAATATTGATGTTGAACAAGGATCACATGATCAGTTTAAATATAGGGCTTTAGAAAATACAATTTACTCAGACCAAGGAATGGATGGACTCATCTAGTAGAATTTCTCTATACAAGACCCATTTATCATAGCTCAAAAATGAGGTGGCGTCACTAGGATTTGCTCTTGACCAAGCCCAAGCTGAACTTCAACATGTTAAGTTCGAAGGAAACCTCTTATAGGAGAATTGGAAGTTGATAGATATTACCACACGAGCGATGTTATCTAAGCCACCCCAAGAGTCTGTCACCATCACAAACCTTACACGTAGGTCAAATGATGGTGTTATAAGGGGTTTTGAAACAATACCTTAGCACGATGATTATGTGCATAGGAAATATACATTCATTTTATTATTGTTACTTGGTAAATAGTTTTTAAAGAACTAATTGTACTTTTAGTTAATATTCAATTAAGAAATCTATTTTGATGAATTAATGGATTATTGAATTAATTAATATTTTAATAAATTATTATTAATAAATTATTTTTATTAAATATTAATGATAGTATAATATTTATGAATACAATTGTTATTTTTATTAATGTTTTAATGCGGTTTTTATCAAATCCCATTAATTTTCGATAAATGATGGTTTTTATTTAAAAGAAAAAATTTAAATATTTAGAAAATTATTTAGATAAAATGAATATTTTTTTTTTGATTTAGGAAATCAAAATTATCCAATGGTGAATTTTATAATTTTTTGAGATAGTCGATTTTTTGTGTAAAAATTAAATGACGTTTAATTATATAATGTGATTTATAACATCATAATGACCAAATAGTGATGTATAAAATACTATAAAAGTTATGTTCGGCCAATATATGTTTTACTATTAAAATAATGTTATTTTAGGTGTTTTTGATTTATTTTACAATGATTTAGTGTACCCTCCAAGATTTATGAAACATTTTCACTTTTAAAATGTTTTCCTCGGGAGTGTGACTCACCTCCACATAAGAAAGCCTAATATTTTAAGAAGTATGGACATTGGCCTGATAATATAATTTTTTCCACTCCCCCTCGTCAACAACCATGGGCTAAAACCATGGGATGGTTTGTGGTTTTGATTAGTTTAATGTGTAGGGTCCTAAACATAAATAATAAAGAATTCCCTCCCTTTTCCTATATAAACCCACCCAAGATCCCTATTTCTGTTCTCTCAAATCCTTGGTGCTCGAAGAACCTCTGTCCACCTCTCTCTATAATCCTCCAAAGGTGCATCAATCTCCCAATAAGCCTCTCTCAAGAGTCTTCCAAGATTTTGGGATCACACTTCCATGTAAGGGATTCATTCGTTTCCCATTTTTATGCATGTTTCTTAATATTGTTATGTCATTTTATTTCAATTTTTAATTTTGGGGTATTATTTAACTCCTCCTAAATAATTACATTATTATTTTTTAATTATGGGAGACCCTTTTCTCTCTCATTAATGCCTTCCATGTACACCCATTACCATGCCAGAATTCAGAAAGAATCTCTCTCTCCTCATTTACATTCAATAAATTCTTTTGTATTATGAATCTAAATTCCCTAACTTATGTTGCGACATGTATCTATATGAACCACATACTTTACATTTCATGTAAATATTATTATACTCCCCTTTTTCTCCCATAAACCATTATTATGAAGTCTTATGTCATGCCGTTATGCTACCAAAATTGCACCACAATTTTTCCAAGCCAAAGTCATTGTGTAGTGAATACCATGACCATTAATATATAAAGGTTATTCACCTTTATGCACATTTACTTATTGATTATAGAGTTTCATGTGTAAATTCCACATTCCTTTATCGTGTAATAAATGGTGTTTTTTAATGAATCCCTGTTATATGATCCATGTGGCACACTTATTCATGTAATGAAATGTTTAAGAAGGGTATGCCCTGATAGAGCTTCAATTCATTGGGTAAAGATTAGTATCATGATAAGTTATGTGCAATGTGGGTTTACTCATGATAATTAATGTGAAATGAGGGTTTACTCATTCTCCATGTTCAATGATCCTTGTCTCATGCTAATTCCATGTTAAGTGTTGTTGCCACATGTTCGTGTTATGATAATCATGCTATATCATGCCTTTATGTTCATGTTTCTCTTACGCTCCATTGATATGACTATTTCCTAACATGTATATTATCCTTCATGTTATTAACTTTTTAATCCCTTATTGTGCTTTATAGATCACCCTTTTCTTATGTATGACCTCATATTATCCCAGATAATGCTAAGTTTGAGGGAATGTAGTGGTCATCTAAAGGAAGTTTTCAATAAATATATTGTGTTTCATGTTTTAAGTTATAATGTAATGTAACTAATCCCCAAATAAACTAGAAATATCGATATTATATGTTGTGTCAAAAGAATATGTTATTTAATAAATCATGTTTAAGTGTTTAATAAAAATGAGGGTTGTTATAGATGATATTAGAGGATAGGTGCAGTTATTTTTGGGATTAGGATTAGAAAACCCTAGTGAAATACTAAAATATAAGAATAAGTATAATAAAATCATCCCTATGTTTTTGTGAGTATTGAGTAAGTGTTATATCATGAAAATACATCCCTATCTGGATATGAGAAGGTAGAGGCGGCTCTGTCACAAATGTACCTCAGAGTGAAAACTCCAACAAGGAGTTTTAGGCTTGACTCAGGGTATCCTGGTAGACGAAAACGGGCCTTGTTGCACTCTTGGTTAATACACTCCTGAGGGATTTTCTTTGGTAAATTCAAAATCTTAGTATGAACCATTATTAAGGGAATAAAAAAAATTCCCCGAAGAATATATTTGGGGAAGTAGATCATGGATAACATAGATTCAAGACTATAGATTTATAATTTATGGAAATTGGTGTAATTTATAAGTCATCTATTTTTGTTCAAGGATTACCCTTTATGTGTTACTCCTAACTTTATTTTTATTCCATCCAATGGTTGGTAATAGGAGGACTCGAGCTAACAACCGTTGTGAAAACAATGTGATGACTATTCTAATGAGATACCCAATCTAATGGGAGGAGGAATCATGGACTTTATCATGATACTCTCTCAATTAACTCATGATTTTAATAGAAACATGGGTCTACAAGAACATTCAACCCCCCTAAAAAACATTTCATAATAGAGATATGAATGAGACAACGACCTCCAAATTTTAATGGATCATCTGATCTCTCAATTTCCAAACAATGGATCATCTACATTGAAAAGATATTCTCTAACCTTCAATTTTACGAATATAAGAAGGTTCTTCTGGATTCTTATCGTATGGAGGGTGAAGTCAATCAATGGTGGACATGGATCAAATATATCAATCCTGAGGAGTGTAACACCCGATACTTTTTTGAGAAATATTTTGTTTTTATGTTATATAAATAATCAAAGCAATCTTTCACTACACACAACACTATCTTGGCTTGCTTTACACGCAATCACGACCTTCCTCGATAGCTTGCGTCGTACGCAAAACCGAGTTTCACTAAACAACGATATGCTATTAAACTATTATTAAAACTAGTCGTTATGAATAGTAATTCCCAATTTTTGAAATTTTTGAAATTTTATTTCTCAAAATGGACTTCATTTTTGGATTCGGAATATCAAAATTAGCCTAGGGTGAAATTTAGGTATTTTTTTGAAAACTTTCAATTTTTGATGAATAGTGAAAACACTGGGTTACTATTTAAAAACCGACGTTTTATTTAAATAATAATTTATTTTATTTAAATTTATTTTAGGTCAAAATTGATACATAATACTTATATAAGTTCAATGGAATTCATTGGAGTCATTTTATAATAATTTTAGATATATAAAAATTTTATTGAACTTTTCACCGTCTTTTACCAACCTCCTAGGAAAATTTGCAAATTTACATAAAACTTAATTTTACCACTTCTGTGAGTGGAATTTTGAAAATCCTAGAGACACGGTTAATATCAAGGACTAAAATGTGGTTCAATGAGATGAAAATAATTTTTGTTGAATAGTAACTTTTTACTTTTTTTTAACACGGTTAAAAGTAAATTGGGAAATTAAGGGTAAAAATGTTATTATTATTACCCTAACACATGTACTAATTCTATTGGATAAGTTTAATTCGACCAAAAACAACATTAGGAGTATAATATGACCATTTAGGCCCACTTGGATTAGATTAGGACATTTATTATTAATTTATTTAAAGAAGGGTAAAAATAGTTAAAATCAAAGATTAATAAATATTTAATTTTTAATATCGGGTTATACATAAGATAAATTCGAATATAAATATTCATTAGAAATATGAAAAGATATTGTACATAATGGTATTTTATTTGTAATTTTTAGAAAATAAATAATTTATTTTATTTATGACACAATGATGATGCAGTAATTATCTTATTAATGAAATATTGACATAATTGATGTTATAAATACCCAAATAAATGTAATTTGAGACTTTTTATGAATTAAAATTATTTTATATGTTAATATGACATGTTAGTATTGATTAAATTAACTTTTTTCTAACTAATCTTTCTGTTTTAAGTTTCACAAAAATCAATTACCAAATAGTGTCAAAATTGACATAAAATAGTTTTTAAAACAAATATTATATTATTAATTGTTATTTTATTCCAAAAAATCCAAGGTTCGGTCAAATTACTTATATAAGGTTATATATATTAATACTAAACAACTTGGGGTTCTTTTGTCTTTTTATAGTAAGTTTATTAACCTTATAGTGTAAGAAAACAAGAAGACACGATAAAAGTTAAATTATCTAACTTAAAGTTAAATATAAATGATAAGGTTAAAATAGAAACCTAAACTTGTCTAATTTCTATTGGATGAGAGGCTTTATAACGATCCCCACCTTATATTCGAAATAAATCAATTTGGTGCTATTAAAAACCGAATATGACTTTATAATAAAATAATATTTTTAGTTTTTCCTAAGGTACCCCTCTCCTCCCTTAGAAAAGGGCACCTCCTCCCTCTCTTCCTCACACCACATTTAGCCTTAAAGCTCGTTCAACCCCTGCCAAATTCTCTTCTCCACTTCCCTAGATACATCCTAGAGTTCCTGGTCTTCTTCAAAGACCAATTTTAGTGCCCTAAGAGGAGGTCTCAAAGAGGCGCTTCAAAGAAGAGGTAATGTCCGTTACCGATTCATTCAACTTTATTTCTTCTTCCACTTCTTCTTCTTTAGTTGTTTCATTATGAAGTAATAAAATCAGTATCGCTCATATACTAGTATATTATTATAAGTCTGAAACAACCCTATTTCACCATCTATCCATCCTACGAAAAACGAAATCACTGCACGTGCGTACGTACGGAATACCGTCTCCAAGCTGTGGTGAAATCTATTTTCCACCACCACCTTACTTGGATGGGTATAATGGTGTAAATAATAACTATATTTGATTATTTTAAATTGATATTGATTCTGAAATAGTATACATACACTCCAATACAATTCCACGATCATGGGAACGATATCATCGCTCGTGCGTACGTACGGAATATCGTCTCCACGATGTGATGCGACTCGTTATACATGATCTTCATTGCATAATGATTATATAAATGAATTGAATGAATGAATATGATATATATTACATTAATACCATTCTGGAAATGAGGTATATATAACGTAAAGAGAAGAATAAGAATTTATTCGACAAAACACGCATAAGAACAAGAAGTAATAAACATCCGAATAACAAGTAGCAATGAAATATTACTAATAAGAAGCTAAGAATATGGCCATATATGATATCATAACAATGAGTATGATTCTAGAATAAGTCAATGACATTATTTAAATCATTATACTGGAGGTTCGGACACTTACGAAGCAAATTAGACCTAAGGTAAGGGAAAATCTCCCAATCTAAATTTTTATCCGAGATTGTTTATACTTCAGAATTTACTAGGGAATATTTATCATCCACATCCTTGTTTCCTGAATATCTAATATTATTTATATCATCCTAAAATTGGTTAAATCCAATTTTACCCTTCAGTGAGTTTTTAGTAAAAGATATGAAAGGTATCTTTTGTCGTTTTTCGTACGAGGAACTTTTTGACTTTTCGGACCAAAGTAAGAGAATAATGTTTTTTTAACTTATACGGCCTGAATGGATTTTTAGAACATTATTTCCATATATCTTAATTTACATTTTTCAAGTTCATTTTTAATCAACTTATTTTAGTTCAAAATTATATGACATGTTAATAAAGGAAAATGTTTTTGAAGTATAAAGGATATTTTCCTCAAGAATGGAGTTCAAGCGTTTTATCAAAATTATTTTCCATCTACGATAATATAGGGTCGGTTTCTATCCCTATTTTTACATTTATTTGATTATGTTATGATGGAATTATTTTTATGATGTCCTTTTATATGTATTTTGTTATGATGGCATGATGTTTAAGATTCCCATTTTTATTACATGGGTTATGCTATGATGTATGATTTTTTATTTTGTGGCACACATAAGAATGGTATCATTATGAGATGGGTGGGACCTATATCTCTCTCCAATTCATTGGGTAAAGATTTATATCTCATGAGATAGACATGGATGGAATGGAAGGTTAAACCGGTTCAGTGAAACATAACTGAAACGAGGAGTGAACTCAGTTCAGAAATGGACTTTGTCTGCTAAGATAGTCTTGGAAATGAGTCTTGACTAATAATAAATGATTCTCTATGATTATGTGTGTATGACACAAAGTTTCATGTTTTATGTTATGATTATTGGGATTACATTTCACTACTATGATTTACCCCATGTTATGAAATTATGATCTCTTTTACAGGTTAAGATTTCCAAAATGATATGTTCTTATGAATATGATGTGATTGATATTTATTTTGTTTACCCTTACTTAGCATTTGAGCTCACCCTTTGGTATGTTTTCATTCCCCAGGCCAGGAAGAAGGTTATTAAGTAGGATATTCCAATAGGGACTCTATATATGATGAAATAAGTGGGATACAATGTAGATGCTTTATGAACCAGTTGTTTATGTTTCCCAGTTTCTAAAGACACTATACCTATATGGTCCTTCAAGGTTTTGTTATATGTTGTAATAAGTGTACTTAAATTTTGAAGTATTAACAATGTATGTAAAGTATGGGTCATTATAGTCGGTATTAGAGGAAATGTATAGTCATCCTTTGGAAACTATGAAGTGAAAGCCTTAGTAAGAACCCTAAGGATAAGTCTAAGCATAGAACACAATAACAGTGTTTTAGAAATGGCCATTAATAACCTATGATAAGACCTTAAGTGTAAAATTAGATTTTTGATTATGTGTTTTTCCTATGATAATTAGTGTTAATCACACAATTCTTCTTTGTTTTAGTCAATGGCTGGAACCGAAAGGAACTGTGTTAATGCGGAATGCGATGGGCAATGCAATGATTGTCCCCCTGAGCAACCAAAACTTATGGGAGATGGAATGTAGAACCTAGTATCCATGCTCACACAACTTTCTCAAGCTATGAATCATGCAGGACTTCCAAACAAGTAAAGGAAGGAGCAAAATTCTGTTGAATCCTTCATGAGGTAGCCTCCACCATCATTCAGCAGGTCTTCTGATCCATTAGTGGCTGAAAAATGGATCAGTACCACTGAAAAGATATTTTCAATTCTTCAATGTTTTGAACATGATAAAGTCATCTTAGCAGTGTATCGTTTGGAAGGAGATGATTATCAATGGTGGAATCTTATCAAGAATAGGAGGCAAAGAGATGAAATTGAGTCCAAGGAATGGGACGAGTTCAAGAACTTATTTTTCAATAAGTACTTCCGTCGTATTCTTCGATCAATTATGGAGAAGGTGTTTCTTGAACTAAAGAAAAAGGATAATGAATCTGTTGGTACCTACGAAGCATATTTTAGAAGTCTTTCAAGGTATGCTTCTAGGATTATTATCCAACCTGAGAGTAAGATCGATCGATTCATTAGTGGCTTAAAACCAAGTCTTCGAAGGCCGTTATCCATAACGGACTTCAATAGCTACGAGGAAATTGTTCGATGTGATCTCAATGTTGAGATGGAGATTGGAGTAACCCATCAGTCATATGGGTTTGATAAGAAGAGGAAATTGGAATTCAAAGGAAAATATAAAGAGCACACTGAAAGGAAGTTGAGTTTTCCCTTATGCTCAAAGTGTGGAAAAAGACATGGAGGAAATTGTCTTAAGGGGACAAGAAAATGTTATAATTGTGGAAAAGAAGGTCATCGGGCAATTGAATGTCGAAATAATGGGAAGAAGATATCTAATGATGCAAACAAAGGAAGGGATACACAGAATGAACCTACTACACTTCAATGTTTCAAGTGCATGGAAATGGGGCATTATGCCAATAAATGCCCTAATCCAGGGGTTGTTGATGATGATCGACATCGACAAACTGTTAAGGCTAAAGACAAAGGAATTCACATGAAATTTCTATCAGCGATGTGGAGTACGATAACAAAGTGGTTAAAGGTACACTTACCATACAATCTAAAGTAGAAAATGTTTTATTTTATTCTGGATCCACCCACCCTTTTATTTCTAATGAATTTTCTAAGGGTATCACCATATCACCTCAACAATTAGATGTTGAGCTAGCTGTGACAACCCCTAATGGCACAACAGTCCCATCAAAAGTTTATAATTTTTCTCCGATTGAATTTTGTGGGAAAGTACTACCTGAAAATCTTGTGATCCTTCCTATAGTGGAATTTTATGTGATTCATGGCATGGATTAGCTTTCTCTATATGGATCTCATATCAATTGCCAAAGAAGGGAAGTCACATTTCATATTCCAGATCAATCTATGATGATCTATTGATGCAAGGATGAACATAACCTTCCAGTGGAAAATTATCCCATCTTATGGGTTTTGATTCCACTAAATGAAGGTTATTTATCTCAAATGGTTTGTGAGAAACTCCCGATTAAGAATATTCCCATTTTATGGGAGTTTGATGATGTCTTTATAGAGGAATTTCCGGGTCTTCCACCAAATCGTGAAGTTGAGTTTTCAATAGAACTTGTACCGTGTGATTTGCCTATTTCAAAGACACCTTATAGAATGGCCCCAATTGAGTTTTAGGAATTGAAGAAGCAACTACAATAGAATCTTGATAAGGGATTCATATGCCCTAGTTTGTCACCTTGGGGAGCACCTGTTTTGTTTGTTAAGAAGAAATATGGATCAATGAGACTCTGCATTGATTATTGGGAACTTAACAAGATCACAATCAAGAACAAATATCCTCTCCCGCTCATTGGTGACTTATTTGACCAACTACGCGGTGCTCAATACTTTTCCAAGATTGATCTTCGTTCAGGGTATCATCAATTAAGGGTCAAAAGGGAGGATATACCAAAGACGGCTTTCCGTACAAGGTATGGAAACTATGAATTTATAGTGATTCCATTTGGTCTTACTAACGCCCCTTCTATATTCATAGATCTGATGAATAGAGTCTTTAGAGACTATCTTGATTAGTTTGTGGTAGTCTTTATAGGCGATATTATTGTCTATTAAAGAGCAAGGAAGAACATGAAGATCCCTTGAGAATTATATTGAAGACCCTAATAAAGGAGAAGATTTATGCCAAATTTACCAAGTGTGAATTTTGGCTTCAAAAAGTTTCATTTTTGGGTCACATAATCTCAAAAGATGGGATATCTATGGATCTAGCAAATACAGAGGTTATCGAAAGATGGTCGAGACCAACAAAAGTAACTAAGATCTGAAGTTTTCTTGGTTTGTCTGGATATTATCGAAGTTTTGTGAAAGATTTTTCCCGATTATCTAATCCACTCACCAAGTTGACTTGGAAAGGAGTTATGTTTGTTTAGACAGAGGAATGTGAAGAGAATTTCAAGGAGTTGAAAAGAAGGTTATCCAGTGCACCTGTGCTCACACTTCCTTGTAGTGGAGAAAGGTTTGTGATCTACAGTGATGCATACAAGAAGGGACTGGGGTGTGTTCTTATGAAAAATGATATGGTGATATCTTATGCCTCACGACAGTTGAAAATCCATGAGCAAAATTACCCAACTCATGATTTGGAGTTAGTTGCGGTAATCTTTGCATTAAAGATTTGGAGGAATTATCTTTATGGAGAACGGTGTGATATTTATACTGATCATAAAAGTCTAAAGTATATTTTAACACAAAATGAGCTGAATATGTGCCAAAGAAGATGGTTGGAGCCGTTAAGGATTATGACTGCTTAATTCATTACCACCCGGGGAAAGAAAATAGGGTGGCAGATGCCTTAAGTCGACAAGACCATGCTATCTTATCCATAATGAGGATCACAAAAGATCCAATATTTATGGATTTACAATGGATGGATCTTGAAATTATAATGAAAGGGGAAAATCGTATCTTTCTCAATTGAATGTTCAACCATCTATACATGTGAATATTTAAGAGGCATAGAAAGAAGATGTAGAGTTACAAAAGTAGGTGAGAAATATTCCTGAATTCAACCTTGATTGTGATGGGATAATAATGTTCAGGAATTAGGTTTGTGTTCCTCCCATCCCTGAATTAAAGAAGGAGCTACTGGATGAGGCTGATAGTTCTTCATTCTCTATTCATCCTGGAAGCATAAAGATGTATAGGGACTTGAAATAGTACTTCTTGTGGGATGGCATGAAAAGAGATGTTGCTGAATATGTCTTTCGATGCTTGGTTTGTCAGCATGTTGAAGCTGAGAGACAGAAGTCTAAGGGGATGTTACAACCATTACCCATACCCGATGGAAATGGGAAAACATCACTATAGACTTTGTCACCGGACTTCCTAAAACATCCAAAGTCAATAATGCTATCTGGGTCATAGTTGATCGTCTTACAAAGTCTGAACACTTCATTACTATTAGAATGTATTTCTCTCTAGATCAGCTTGACAGGATATATGTAAAGGAAGTGGTAAGATTGCATGGAGTAACACTTTCAATTATATCTAATTAGGATCCGAGGTTTACCTCAATGTTTTGGCGAAGTCATCACCATACTCTGGATATAGAGTTGAGTTTCAGCACTGCTTATCATCGTCAGACAGACGGTCAGTCTGAAAGAACAATTCAAACTCTAGAAGATATGTTGAGAGCTTACTCTATGGATTTAAAAGGTGGTTGGGATCAACACCTACCTTTGGTGGAATTTTCCTTATAATAATATAATTCACTCCTGTATTCAGATGGCTCCTTATGAAGCTCTCTATGGAAAGAAATGTAGGACTCCACCTTGTTGGGATGAGGTTGGGGAAAGAAAGCTATTAGGACCTGATCTTGTTGATGAGATGACAAAAAAGGTCATATCTATTCAACAACACATAAGAGTAGCTCAGAGTTGACAAAAACGTTATTCCGACAACCGAAGAAAAGACTTAGTGTTTGAAGTGGGTGATAAAGTGTTCTTACGAATATCTCTATGGAATAGGGTCATGAGATTTGGAAAGAAGGGAAAGTTGAGCCCTAGATATATCGGTCCTTTTGAAATTCTGGATCGTGTTGGGATGGTAGCTTACCGATTGGCGCTTCCACCGAATCTCTCCCAAGTTCATGATGTGTTCCATGTATCTCTCCTGAGAAAGTACATACATAATCCTTCACATGTACTCACCTCAGAAGTTGTACCACTCGAGCAAGACATTTCTTATGAAGAAAAGCCAATAGAGATTCTGGATCCTAGTGAAAAAGTCATACGGAACAAGACCACTCGCTTGGTGAAAGTTTTATGGAGGAACCACCAATTAGAAGAAGTTACATGGGAGCTTGAGGATATGATGAGGGAGAGGTATCCTCATCTGTTTGTTACAAAGTGATGAATTTTGAGGGTGAAATTCATTTGAAGGGGGGTATAATGTAACATCCGAGACTTTTATGAGAATTATTTTGTTTTTATGTTATATAAATCATCAAATGAATCATTCACTACACACAACACTAGATTGGCTTGCTTGACACGCAATCACGACCTTCCTCGATAGCTTGCATCGTACGTAATACCGAGTTTTAGTAAACAATGATATGCTATTAAAATATTATTAAAACTAGCCGTTATGAATAGTAATACCCACTTTTTGAAATTTTGTAAATTTTATTTTTCAAAATGGACTTCATTTTTGGATTCGGAATATTGAAATTATCCTAGGGTGAAATTTTCGTATTTTTCTGAAAACTTTCAATTTTTGATGAATAGTGAAAACACTTGGTTACTATTTAAAAACCGACTTTTTATTTAAAAAATTATTTATTTTATTTAAATTTATTTTAGGTCAAAATTGATACATAATACCTATATAATTTCAATGCAATTCATTGGAGTCATTTTATAATAATTTTAGATATATAAAAATTTTATTGAACTTTTCACCGTCTTTTACCCACCTCCTAGGAGAATTTTCAACTTTTCATAAAACATAATTTTACCACTCTTGTGAGTGGAATTTCCAAAATCAGAGAGACGCAATTAATATGAAGGACTAAAATGTGGTTCAATGAGATGAAAATAATTTTTGGTGCATAGTAACTTTTTACCTTTATTTCCACGGTTAAAAGTAAATAAGGAAATTAAGGGTAAAAGTGTTATTATTATTACCCTAACACATGTCCTAATTCTTTTGGATATGTTTAATTCAACCAAAAACAACATTAGGAATAAAATTTGACCATTTAGGCCTACTTGGATTAGATTAGGACATTTATTATTAATTTATTTAAAGAAGGGTTAAAATAGTTAATATGAAAGTTTAATAAATAAATCATTTTTAATATAGGTTTATACATAAGATAAATTAGACAATAAATATTCATTATAATTATAAAATTATTTCGTACATAATGGTATTTTATTTGTAATTTTTGGACAATAAATAATTTAATTTATTTATTACACAATGATGATGCAGTAATTATCTTATTAATGAAATATTGACATAATTGATGTTATGAATACCCAAATAAATTTGATTTGAGACTTTTTTTATGAATAAAAATAATTTTATATGTTAATATGACATGTTAGTATTTTTTTAATTAACTTTTTTCTAACTAATCTATCTGTTTTGAGTTTCACAAAAATTAATTACCAAATAGTGTCAAAATTGGCATAAAATAGTTTTTAAAACAAATATTATATTATTAATTGTTATTTTATTCCTAAAAATCTAAGGTTCGGAAAAATGACTTATATAAGGTCATATATATTAATAATACACAACTTGGGGTTTGTTTGGCTTGTTATAGTATGTTTATTAACCTTATAGTGTAAGAAAACAAGAAGACGTGGTAAAAGTTAAATTATCTAACTTAAAGTTAAATTTAAATAACAAGTTTAAAATAGAAACCTAAACATTTCTATATTCCATTGGATGAGAGGATTTCGACCCATCCCCGCCTTAGCTTCGAAATAAATCAATTTGGAGATATTAATAACCGAATATGACTTTATAATAAAATAATATTTTTAGTTTTTCCTAAGGTGCCCCTCTCCTCCCTTATAAAAGGGCACCTCCTCCCTCTCTTCCTCACAACACTTTGAGCCTTCATGCTCGGTCAAACCCTGAAAAATTATCTTATCTACTTTCCTAAAAACATCATAGAGGTCCTGGTCTTCTCCAAAGACCAATTTTAGTTCCCTAAGAGGAGGTCTCAAAGAGGCGCTTCAAAGAAGAGGTAATGCCCGTTACCGATTCTTTCAACTTTATTTCTTCTTCCACTTCTTTTTCTTTAGTTGTTTCGTTATGAAGTAATAAAATAAGTATCACTAATATACTATTATTTTATTATAAGTATGAAACAACCATATTTCACCTTCTATCCATCCTATGGAATATGAAATCACCGCGCGTGCGTACGTACGAAATAATGTCTCCACGCCGTGGTGTAATCTATTTTCCACCACCACCTTACTTGGATGGGTATAATGGTGTAAATAATAACTATATATGATTATTGTAAAGTGATATTGATTCTAAAATAGTATGCATACACTCCAATACAATTCCACGATCATGGGAACGATATCATCGCTCGTGCGTACGTACGAAATACCGTCTCCACGATGTGATGCGACTCATTCTACATGATCTTCATTGCATAATGATTATATAAATGAATTTAATGAATGAATATTATATATATTACATTAATACTATTTTGTAAATGAGGTATCTATAACTTAAATAGAAGAATAAGAATCTATTCGACAAAAGACACCTAAGAACAAAAAGTAATAAACACCCGAATAACAAGTAGCAATGAAATATTACAAATAAGAAGCTAATAATATGGCCATATATGATATCATAATAATGATTATGATTCTTGAATAAGTCAATGACATTATTTAAATCATTATACAGGAGTTTCGGACACTTACGAAGCAAATCGAACCTAAGGTAAGGGAAAATCTCGCAATCTCAATTTTTATCCGTGATTGTTTATACTTCAGAATTTACTAGGGAATATTTATCATCCACATCCATGTTTCCTCAATATTTAATATTATTTATATCCTCCTACAATTGTTTAAATCCAATTTTACCCTTTGGTGAGTTTTTAGTAAAAGATATGAAAGGAATCTTTTTTCGTTTTTCGTACGAGGTACTTTTTGACTTTTCCGGCCAAAGTACGGGAAGAATATTTTTTTTAACTTATACGACCTGAATGGATTTTTAGAAAAATATTTCCATGAATCTTACTTTACAAGTTTTCAAGTTTATTTTTAATCAACTTATTTTAGTTCAAAATTATATGACATGTTAATAAAGGAAAATGTTTTTGAAGTAGAAAGGATATTTTCCTCAAGAATGGAGTTCAAGCGTTTTATCAAAATTATTTTCCATCTACGATAATACAAGGTTCAGTTTCTATCCCTATTTTTACATTGACTTGATTATGTTATGATGGAATTATTTTTTTGATGTCCTTTTATATGGATTATGTTATGATGACATGATGTTTAAGATTCCCATATTTATTACATGGGTTATGCTATGATGTATGATTTATTATTTTGTGGCATACATAAGAATGGTATCATTATGAGATGGGTGAGACCTATATCTCCCTCCAATGCATTGGGTAAAGATTTATATATCATGAGATAGACATGGCTGGAATGGCAGGTTATACCGGTTTAGTGAAACATGACTGAAACGAGGAGTGAACTCAGTTCAGAAATGGACTTTGTCCGCTAAGATAGTCTTGGAAATGAGTCTTGAATAATAAGAAATGATTCTCTATGATTATGTGTGTATGCCAAAAAGTTTCATGGTTTATGTTATGATTATTGGGATTATATTTCACTACTATTATTTACCCCATGTTATGAAATTATGATCTCTTTTGCAGGTTAAGATTTCCAAAATGATATGTTCTTATGAATATGATGTGATTGATATTTTTTTACCCTTACTGAGCATTTGAGCTCACCCTTTTGTTTGTTTTATTTCCGCAGGTCAGGAAGAAGTTTATTAAGTAGGATATTCCAAAAGGGACTCTAGATATGATGAAATAAGTGGGAGACAATGTAGATGATTTATGAACCAGTTGTTTATGTTTCCCAGTTTCTAAAGACACTATACCTAGACGGTCCTTCAAGGTTTTGTTATATGTTGTAATAAGTGTACTTAAATTTTGAAGTATTAACAATGTATGTAAAGTATGGGTCATTATAGTTGGTATTATAGGAAAGGTATAGTCAACCTTTGGAAACTAGGAAGTGAAAGCCTTAGTAAGAACCCTATGGGTAAGTCTAAGCATAGAACAGAATCATAGTGTTTTAGAAATGGCCATGAATAACCTATGATAAGACCTTAAGTTTAAAATTATATTCTTGATTATGTGTTTTTCCTATGATAATTAGTGTTGATCACACAATTCTTCTTGGTTTTAGTCAATGGCTGGAACCCGAAGGAACCGTGTTAATGCGGAATATGATGGGCAATGCAATGATTGTCCCCCTGAGCAACCAAACCTTATGGGAGATGGAATGCAGAACCTTGTATCCATGCTCACAAAACTTTCTCAAGCTATGAATCATGCATGACTTCCAAACAAGCAATGTAAGGAGCAAAATTCTGTTGAATCCTTCATGAGGCAGCGTCCACCATCATTCAGCGGGTCTTCTAATCCATTAGTGGCTGAACAATGGATCAGTACCACTGAAAAGATATTTTAAGTTCTTCAATGTTTTGAACATGATATAGTCATCTTATCAGTGTATCGTTTGGAAGGAGATGATTATCAATGGTGGAATCTTATCAAGAATAGGAGGCAAAGAGATGAAATTGAGTCCATGGAATGGGATGAGTTCAAGAACTTATTTTTCAATAAGTACTTCCCTTGTATTCTTCGATCAATTCTAGAGAAGGAGTTTCTTGAACTAAAGCAAAAGGATGATGAATCTGTTGGTACCTACGAAGCAAGTTTTACAAGTCTTGCAAGGTACGCTTCTAGGATTATTATCCAACCTGAGAGTAAGATCGATCGATTCATTAGTAGCTTAAAACCAAGTCTTCGAAGGGCGTTAGCCATAAGGGAATTCAATAGCTACGAGGAAATTGTTCGATGTGCTCTCAAGGTTGAGATGGAGATTGGAGTAACCCATCAGTCATATGGGTTTGATAAGTAGAGGAAAATGGAATTGAAAGGAAAATATAAAGAGCACACTGAAAGGAAGTTGAGTTTTCCCTTATGCTCAAAGTGTGGAAAGAAACATGGAGGAAATTGTCTTAAGGGGACAAGAAAATGTTATAATTGTGGAAAAGAATGTCATCGGGCAATTGAATGTCGAAATAATGGGAAGAAGATATCTAATGATGAAAACAAAGGAAGGGATACACAGAATGAACCTACTACACTTCAATGTTTCAAGTTCATGGAAATGGGGCATTATGCCAATCAATGCCCTAATCCAGGGGTTGTTGATGATGATCGACATCAACAAACTCTTAAGTCTAAAGACAATGGAAATTCACATGCAATTTCTATCAGCGATGTGGAGTACATTAACGAAGTGGTGAAAGGTACACTTACCATCCAATCTAAAGTAGAAAATGTTTTATTTTATTCTGGATCCACCCACTCTTTTATTTCTAAAGAATTTTCTAAGGGTATCACCATATTACCTCAACAATTAGATGTTGAGTTAGCTGTGACAACCCCTAATGGCACAACAGTCCTATAAAAAGATTATAATTCTTCTCCGATTGAATTTTGTGGGAAAGTACTTCCTGCAAATCTTGTGATCCTTCCTATAGTGGAATTTTATCTGATTCATGGCATGGATTGGCTTTCTCTATATGGAGCTCATATCAATTGCCAATGAAGGGAAGTCACATTTCATATTCCAGATCAATCTATGATCATCTATCGATGCAAGGATGAACATAACCTCGTAGTGGAAAATTCTTCCATCTTATGGGTTTTGATTCCACTAAATGAAGGTTATTTATCTCAAATGGTTGGTGAGAATCTCACGATTAAGAATATTCCCATTTTATGGGAGTTTGATGATGTCTTTCTGGAGGAATTACCGGGTCTTCCACCAAATCGTGAAGTTGAGTTTTCAATAGAACTTGTACCGGGTGCTTTGCCTATTTCAAAGACACCTTATAGAATGGCCCCAATTGAGTTGTAGAAATTGAAGAAGAAACTACAAGAGAATCTTGATAAGGGATTCATATGACCTAGTTTGTCACCTTGGGGAGCACCTGTTTTGTATGTTAAGAAGAAATATGGATCAATGAGACTCTGCATTGATTATTGAGAACTTAATAAGATCACTATCAAAAACAAATATCCTCTCCCGCGCATTGATGACTTATTTGACCAACTATGCGGTGCTCAATACTTTTCCAAGATTGATCTTCGTTCAGGGTATCATCAATTAAGGGTCAAAAGGGAGGATATTCCAAAGATGGCTTTCCGTACAAGGTATGTACACTATGAATTTATAGTGATGCCATTTGGTCTTACTAACGCCCCATCTATCTTTATAGATCTGATGAATAGAGTCTTTAGAGACTATCTTGATCAGTTTGTGGTAGTGTTTATAGACGATATTCTTGTCTATTAAAGAGCAAGGAAGAACATGAAGATCACTTGAGAATTATATTGAAGACCCTAATAAAGGAGAAGATTTATGCCAAATTTACCAAGTGTGAATTTTGGCTTCAAAATGTTTCATTTTTGGGTCACATAATCTCAAATGATGGGATATATATGGATCTAGCAAAAACAGAGGTTATCAAAAGATAGTCGAGACCAACAAAAGTAACTGAGATCTGAATTTTTCTTGGTTTGTCTGAATATTATCGATGTTTTGTGAAAGATTTTTCCCAATTATCTAATCCACTCACCAAGTTGACTTGGAAAGGAGTTATTTTTGTTTGGAAAGAGGATTGTGAAGAGAATTTCAAGGAGTTGAAAAGAAGGTTATCCAGTGAACCTGTTCTCACACTTCCTTGTAGTGGAGAAAGGTTTGTGATCTACAGTGATGCATACAAGAAGGTACTGGGGTGTGTTCTTATGCAAAATGATATGGTGATAGCTTATGCATCACGACAGTTGAAAATCCATTAGCAAAATTACCCAACTCATGATTTGGAGTTAGCTGCGGTAATCTTTTAATTAAAGATTTGGAGGCATTATCTTTATGGAGAAAGGTGTGATATTTATACTGATCATAAAAGTTTAAAGTATATTTTAACACAAAATGAGTTTAATATGTGCCAAAGAAGATGGTTGGATCCGTTAAGGATTACGACCGCTCAATTCATTACAACACGGGGAAAGAAAACAGGGTGGCAGATGCATTAGGTCGACAAGACCATGTTATCTTATCCATAATGAGGATCACAAAAGATCCAATATTTATGGATTTACAAAGGATGGATCTTGGAATTATAATGAAAGGGGAAAAATCATATCTTTCTCAATTGAATGTTCAACCATCTATACAAGTGAATATTTAAGAGGCACAGAAAGAAGATGTAGAGTTACAAAAGAAGGTGAGAAATATTCCTGAATTCAACCTTGATTGTGATGGGATAATAATGTTCAGGAATCAGGTTTGTGTTCCTCCCATCCCTGAATTAAAGAAGGAGCTACTGGATGAGGCTGATAGTTCTTCATTCTCTATTCACCATGGAAGCACGAAGATGTATAGGGACCTGAAAGAGTACTTCTTGTGGGATGGCATGAAAAGAGATGTTGCTGAATATGTCTCTCGATGCTTGGTTTGTTAGCAAGTTAAAGCTGAGAGACAGAAGTCTAAGGGGATGTTACAACCATTACCCATACCCGAATGGAAATGGGAAAACATCACTATAGACTTTTTCACCGGACTTCCAAAAACATCCAAAGGCAATAATGCTATCTGGGTCATAGTTGATCATCTTACATCGTCTGCACACTTCATTACTATTAGAATGTATTTCTCTCTAGATCAGCTTTCCAGGATATATGTAAAGGAAGTGGTAAGATTTCATGGAGTACCAATTTCAATTATATCTGATTGGGATCTGAGGTTTACCACAATGTTTTGGCGAAGTCTTCAGCATACTCTCGATACAGAGTTGAGTTTCAGCACTGCTTATCATCGTCAGACAGACGGTCAGTCTGAAAGAACAATTCAAACTCTAGAAGATATGTTGAGAGCTTGCTCTATGGATTTAAAAGGTGGTTGAGATCAACACATACCTTTGGTGTAATTTTCCTTATAATAATTGAATTCACTCCAGTATTCAGATGGCTCCTTATGAAGCTCTCTATGGAAAGAAATGTAGGACTCCAACTTGTTGGGATGAGGTTGGGGAATGAAAGCTATTAGGACCTGATCTAGTTGATGAGATGACAGAAAAGGTCATATCTACTCAACAACACATAAGAGTAGCTCAGAGTTGACAAAAAAGTTATGCCGACAACCGAAGAAAATACCTAGAGTTTGAAGTGGGTGATAAAGTGTTCTTATGAATATCTCCATGGAAGAGGGTCATGAGATTTGGAAAGAAGGGAAAGTTGAGCCCTAGATATATCGGTCCATTTGAAATTCTGGATCGTGTTGGGATGGTAGCTTACTGATTGGCGCTTCCACCGAATCTTTCCCAAGTTCATGATGTGTTCCATGTATCTCTCCTGAGAAAGTACATACCTAATCCTTCACATGTACTCAGCTCAGAAGTTGTACCACTGGAGGAAGATCTTTCTTATGAAGAAAAGCCAATAGAGATTATGGATCCTAGTGAAAAAGTCATACGGAACAAGACCACTCGCTTGGTGAACGTTTTATGGAGGAACCACCAATTAGAAGAAGTTACATGGGAGCTTGAGGATATGATTAGGGAGAGGTATCCTCATCTGTTTTTTACAAAGTGATGAATTTCGAGGGCGAAATTCATTTGAAGGGGGGTAGAATGTAACACCCGAGACTTTTATGAGAATTATTTTGTTTTTATGTTATATAAATCATCAAATGAATCTTTCACTACACACAACACTAGCTTAGATTGCTTTACACGCAATCACGACCTTCCTCGATAGCTTGCATCGTACATAATACTGAGTTTTAGTAAACAATGATATGCTATTAAAATATTATTAAAACTAGCCGTTATGAATAGTAATACCCACTTTTTAAAATTTTGTAAATTTTATTTTTCAAAATGGACTTCATTTTTGGATTCGGAATATCGAAATTATCCTAGGGTGAAATTTTGGTATTTTTCTGAAAGCATTCAATTTTTGATAAATAGTGAAAACACTTGGTTACTATTTAAAAACCGACTTTTTATTTAAATAATTATTTATTTTATTTAAATTTATTTTAGGTCAAAATTGATACATAATACCTATATAAGTTCAACGCAATTCATTGGAGTCATTTTATAATAATTTTAGATATATAAAAATTTTATTGAACTTTTCACCGTCTTTTACCCACCTCCTAGGAGAATTTGCAAATTTGCATAAAACATAATTTTACCACTCTTGTGAGTGTAATTTCTAAAATCCGAGAGAAAGAATTAATATCAAGGACTAAAATGTGGTTCAATGAGATGAAAATAATTTTTGGTGAATAGTAACTTTTTACTTTCATTTCCACGGTTAAAAGTAAATAGGGAAATTAAGGGTAAAAGTGTAATTATTATTACCCTAACACATGTACTAATTCTTTTGGATATGTGTAATTCAACCAAAAACAACATTAGTAATAAAAATAGGGAAATTAAGGGTAAAAGTGTAATTATTATTACCCTAACACATGTACTAATTCTTTTGGATATGTGTAATTCAACCAAAAACAACATTAGTAATAAAATATGACCATTTAGGCCTACTTGGATTAGATTAGGACATTTATTATTAATTTATTTAAAGAAGGGTTAAAATAGTTAATATCAATGTTTAATAAATAAATCATTTTTAATATTGGTTTATACATAATATAAATTAGACAATAAATATTCATTAGAATTATAAAAAGATTTCGTACATAATGGTATTTTATTTGTAATTTTTAGACAATAAATAATTTAATTTATTTATGACACAATGATGATGCAGTAATTATCTTATTAATGAAATATTGACATAATTGATGTTATAAATACCCAAATAAATGTAATTTGAGACTTTTTATGAATTAAAATAATTTTATATGTTAATATGACATGTTTTTATTGTTTTAATTAACTTTGTTTTAACTAATCTATCTGTTTTGAGTTTCACAAAAATCAATTACCAAATAGTGTCAAAATTGACATAAAATAATTTTTAAAACAAATATTATATTATTAATTTTTATTTTATTCCTAAAAATATAAGGTTCGGAAAATGACTTATATAAGGTTATATATATTAATAATACAGAAATTGGGGTTCTTTTGGCTTGTTAGAGTATGTTTATTAACCTTATAGTGTAAGAAAACAAGAAGACGTGGTAAAAGTTAAATTATCTAACTTAAAGTTAAATTTAAATGATAAGGTTAAAATAGAAACCTAAACATTTCTAAATTCCATTTTATGAGAGGATTTCGACCCATCCCCACCTTATCTTCGAAATAAATCAATTTGGAGCTATTAAAAACCAAATATGACTTTATAATAAAATAATATTTTTAGTTTTTCATAAGGTGCCCCTCTCCTCCCTTATAAAAGGGTACCTCCTCCCTCTCTTCCTCACAACACTTTGAGCCTTCATGCTCGGAAGAAACCTGAACAATTCTATTCTATACTTCCATATAAACATCCTAGAGGTCCTGGTCTTCTCCAAAGACCAATTTTAGTTCCCTAAGAGGAGGTCTCAAAGAGGCGCTTCAAAGAAGAGGTAATGCCCGTTACCGATTCTTTCAACTTTATTTCTTCTTCCACTTCTTTTTCTTTAGTTGTTTCGTTATGAAGTAATAAAATCAGTATCACTAATATACTATTATGTTATTATAAGTATGAAACAACCATATTTCACCTTCTATCCATCCTACGGAAAATGAAATCACCGCGCGTGCGTACGTACGGAATACCGTCTCCACGCCGTGGTGTAATCTATTTTCCACCACCACCTTACTTGGATGGGTATAATGGTGTAAATAATAACTATATATGATTATTTTAAAGTGATATTTATTCTAAAATAGTATTCATACACTCCAATACAATTCCACGATCATGGGAATGATATCATCGCTCGTGCGTACGTACGGAATACCGTCTCCACGATGTGATGCGACTCATTCTACATGATCTTCATTGCATAATGATTATATAAATGAATTTAATGAATTAATATTATATATATTACATTAATACCATTGTGTAAATGAGGTATCTATAACTTAAATAGAAGAACAAGAATTTATTCGACAAAAGACACCTGAGAACAAAAAGTAATAAACACCCGAATAACAAGAAGCAATGAAATATTACAAATAAGAAGCTAATAATATGGCCATATATTATATCATAACAATTATTATGATTCTTGAATAAGTCAATGACATTATTTAAATCATTATACAGGAGTTTCAGATACTTACGAAGCAAATCGGACCTAAGGTAAGGGAAATTCTCGCAATCTCAATTTTTATACGTGATTGTTTATACTTCAGAATTTACTAGGGAATATTTATCATCCACATCCATGTTTCCTCAATATTTTATATTATTTATATCCTCCTACAATTTTTTAAATCAAATTTTACCCTTTGGTGAGTTTTTAGTAAAAGATATGAAAGGAATCTTTTGTCGTTTTTCGTACGAGGTACTTTTTGACTTTTCCGGCCAAAGTACGGGAAGAATATTTTTTTAACTTATACGACCTGAATGGATTTTTAGAAAAATATTTCCATGAATATTACTTTAAAAGTTTTCAAGTTTATTTTTAATCAACTTATTTTAGTTAAAAATTATATGACATGTTAATAAAGGAAAATGTTTTTGAAGTAGAAATGATATTTTCCTCAAGAATGGAGTTCAAGCATTTTATCAAAATTATTTTCCATCTACGATAATATAGGGTTCGGTTTCTATCCCTATTTTTACATTGATTTGATTATGTTATGATGGAATTATTTTTATGATGTCCTTTTATATGGATTATGTTGTGATGACATGATGTTTAAGATTCCCAATTTTATTACATGGGTTATGCTATGATGTATGATTTATTATTTTTTGGCATACATAAGAATGGTATCATTATGAGATGGGTGGGACCTATATCTCCCTCCAATGCATTGGGTAAATATTTATATATCATTAGATAGACATGGCTGGAATGACAGGTTAAACCGGTTCAGTGAAACAGGACTGAAACGAGGAGTGAACTCGGTTCCGAAATGGACTTTGTCCGCTAAGATAGTCTTGGAAATGAGTCTTGAATAATAAGAAATGATTCTCTATGATTATGTGTGTATGCCAAAAAGTTTCATGTTTTATGTTATGGTTATTGGGATTACATTTCACTACTATTATTTACCCCATGTTATGAAATTATGATCTCTTTTGCAGGTTAAGATTTCCAAAATGATATATTCTTATAAATATGATGTGATTGATATTTTTTTACCCTTACTGAGAATTTGAGCTCACCCTTTTGTATGTTTTCTTTCCCCAGGTCAGGAAGAAGGTTATTAAGTAGGATATTCCAAAAGGGACTCTAGATATGATGAAATAAGTGGGAGACAATGTAGATTCTTTGTGAACCAGTTGTTTATGTTTCCCAGTTTCTAAAGACACTATACCTATACGGTCCTTCAAGGTTTTGTTATATGTTGTAATAAGTGTACTTCAATTTTGAAGTATTAACAATGTATGTGAAGTATGGGTCATTATAGTTGGTATTAGAGGAAAGGTATAGTCAACCTTTAGAAACTAGGAAGTGAAAGCCTTAGTAAGAACCCTAAGGATAAGTCTAAGCATAGAACACAATCATAGTGTTTTATGAATTGGCCATGAATAACCTAAGATAAGACCTTAAGTGTAAAATTATATTCTTGATTATGTGTTTTTACTATGATAATTAGTGTTGATCACACAATTCTTCTTGGTTTTAGTCAATGGCTGGAACCCGAAGGAACCGTGTTAATGCGGAATGCGATGGTAAATGAAAGGATTGTCCCCCTGAGCAACCAAACCTTATGGGAGATGGAATGCAGAACCTTGTATCCATGCTCACACAACTTTCTCAAGCTATGAATCATGCAGGACTTCCAAACAAGCAAAGGAAGGAGCAAAATTCTGTTGAATCCTTCATGAGGCAGCATCCACCATCATTCAGCGGGTCTTCTGATCCATTAGTGGCTGAACAATGGATCAGTACCACAGAAAAGATATTTCCAGTTCCTCAATGTTTTGAACATGATAAAGCCATCTTAGCAGTGTATCGTTTGGAAGGAGATGATTATCAATGGTGTAATCTTATCAAGAATAGGAGGCAAAGAGATGAAATTGAGTCCATGGAATGGGACGAGTTCAAGAACTTATTTTTCAATAAGTACTTCCCTCGTATTCTTCGATCAATTATGGAGAAGGAGTTTCTTGAACTAAAGAAAAAGGATGATGAATCTGTTGGTACCTACGAAGCATGTTTTACAAGTCTTTCAAGGTACGCTTCTAGGATTATTATCCAACCTGAGAGTAAGATCGATCGATTCATTAGTGGCTTAAAACCAAGTCTTCGAAGGGCGTTAGCCATAAGGGACTTCAATAGCTACGAGGAAATTGTTCGATGTGATCTCAAGGTTGAGATGGAGATTGGAGTAACCCATCAGTCATATGGGTTTGATAAGAAGAGGAAAATGGAATTCAAAGGAAAATATAAAGAGAACACTAAAAGGAAGTTGAGTTTTCCCTTATGCTCAATGTGTGGAAAGAAACATGGAGGAAATTGGCTTAAGGGGACAATAAAATGTTATAATTGTGGAAAAGAAGGTCATCGGGCAACTGAATGTCGAAATAATGGGAAGAAAATGTCTAATGATGCAAAAAAAGGAAGGGATACACAGAATGAACCTACTACACTTCAATGTTTGAAGTGCATGGAAATGGGGAATTATGCCAATAAATGCCCTAATCCAAGGGTTGTTGATGATGATCGACATCAACAAACTCTTAAGGCTAAAGACAATGGAAAGTCACATGCAATTTCTATCAGCGATGTGGAGTACGATAACGAAGTGGTGAAAGGTACACTTACCATCCAATCTAAAGTAGAAAATGTTTTATTTTATTCTGGATCCACCCACTCTTTTATTTCTAAAGAATTTTTTAAGGGTATCACCATATTACCTCAACAATTAGATGTTGAGTTAGCTGTGACAACCCCTAATGGCACAACAGTCCCATCAAAAGTTTATAATTCATCTCCGATTGAATTTTGTGGGAAAGTACTTCCTGTAAATCTTGTGATCCTTCCTATAGTGGAATTTTATGTGATTCATGGCATGGATTGGCTTTCTCTACATGGAGATCATATCAATTTCCAAAGAAGGGAAGTCAAATTTCATATTCCAGATCAATATATGATCATCTATTGATGCAAGGATGAACATAACCTTCCAGTGGAAAATTCTTCCATATTATGGGTTTTGATTCCACTAAATGAAGGTTATTTATCTCAAATGGTTGGTGAGAAACTCACGATTAAGAATATTCCCATTTTACGGGATTTTGATGATGTCTTTCTAGAGGAATTGCCGGGTCTTCCACCAAATCGTGAAGTTGAGTTTTCAATAGAACTTGTACCGGGTGCTTTTCCTATTTCAAAGACACCTTATAGAATGACCCCAATTGAGTTGCAGGAATTGAAGAAGAAACTACAAGAGAATCTTGATAAGGGATTCATATGCCCTAGTTTGTCACCTTGGGGAGAACCTGTTTTGTATGTTAAGAAGAAAGATGGATCAATGAGACTCTGCATTGATTATTGAGAACTTAACAAGATCACTATCAAGAACAAATATCCTCTCCCGCGAATTGATGACTTATTTGACCAACTACGCGGTGCTCAATACTTTTCCAAGATTGATCTTCGTCCAGGGTATCATCAATTAATGGTCAAAAGGGAGGATATACCAAAGACGGCTTTCCGTACAAGGTATGAACACTATGAATTTACAGTGATGCCATTTGGTCTTACTAACGCCCCTTCTATCTTCATAGATCTGATGAATAGAGTCTTTAGAGACTATCCTGATCAGTTTGTGGTAGTCTTTATAGACGATATTCTTGTCTATTAAAGAGCAAGGAAGAACATGAAGATCACTTGAGAATTATATTGAAGACCATAATAAAGGAGAAGATTTATGGAAAATTTACCAAGTGTGAATTTTGGCTTCAAAAAGTTTCATTTTTGGGTCACATAATCTCAAATGATGGGATATCTATGGATCTAGCAAAAACAGAGGTTATCGAAAGATGGTCAAGACCAACAAAAGTAACTGAGACCTGAAGTTTTCTTGGTTTGTCTGGATTTTATCGACGTTTTGTGAAAAAAATTTCCCGATTATCTAATCCACTCGCCAAGTTGACTTGGAAAGGAGTTATGTTTGTTTGGACAGAGGAATGTGAAGAGAATTTCAAGGAGTTGAAAAGAAGGTTATCCAGTGCACCTGTGCTCACACATCCTTGTAGTTGAGAAAGGTTTTTGATCTACAGTGATGCATACAAGAAGGGACTAGGGTGTGTTCTTATGCAAAATGACATGGTGATAGCTTATGCCTCACGACAGTTGAAAATCCATGAGCAAAATTACCCAACTCATGATTTGGAGTTATCTGTGGTAATCTTTGCATTAAATATTTGGAGGCATTATCTTTATAGAGAAAGGTGTGATATTTATACTGATCATAAAAGTTTAAAGTATATTTTAACACAAAATGAGATGAATATGTTCCAAAGAAGATGGTTGGAGCCGTTAAGGATTACGACTGCTCAATTCATTACCACCCGGGGAAAGCAAACATGGTGGCAGATGCATTAAGTCAACATGACCATGCTATCATATCCATAATGAGGATCACAAAAGATCCAATATTTATGGATTTACAAAGGATGGATCTTGGAATTATAATGAAAGGGGAAAAATCGTATCTTTCTCAATTGAATGTTCAACCATCTATACATGTGAAGATTTAAGATGCACAGAAAGAATATGTAGAGTTACAAAAGAAGGTGAGAAATATTCTTGAATTCAACCTTGATTGTGATGGGATAATAATGTTCAGGAATCAAGTTTGTGTTCCTCCCATCCCTGAATTAAAGAAGGAGCTACTGGATGAGGCTGATAGTTCTTCATTCTCTATTCAACCTGGAAGCACGAAGATGTATAGGGACCTGAAAGAGTACTTCTTTTGGGATGGCATGAAAAGAGATGTTGCTGAATATGTCTCTCGATGCTTGGTTTGTTAGCAAGTTAAAGCTGAGAGACAGAAGTCTAAGGGGATGTTACAACCATTACCCATACCCGAATGGAAATGGGAAAACATCACTATAGACTTTGTCACCAGACTTCCTAAAACATCCAAAGGCAATAATGCTATCTGGGTCATAGTTGATCGTCTTACAAAGTCTGCACACTTCATTACTATTAGAATGTATTTCTCTCTAGATCAGCTTGCCAGGATATATGTAAAGGAAGTGGTAAGATTGCATGGAGTACCACTTTCAATTATATCTGATTGGGATCTGAGGTTTACCTCAATGTTTTGGCGAAGTCTTCAGCATACTCTGGATACATAGTTGAGTTTCAGCACTGCTTATGATCACCAGACAGACGGTCAGTCTGAAAGAACAATTCAAAATCTATAAGATATGTTGAGAGCTTGCTCTATGGATTTAAAAGGTGGTTGGGATCAACACCTACATTTGGTGGAATTTTCCTTATATTAATATAATTCACTCCAGTATTCAGATGGCTCCTTATGAATTTCTCTATGGAAAGAAATGTAGGACTCCAACTTGTTGGGATGGGGTTGGGGAAAGAAAGCTATTAGGACCTGATCTTGTTGATGAGATGACAGAAAAGGTCATATCTATTCAACAACACATAAGAGTAGCTCAGAGTTGACAAAAAAGTTATGCCGAAATCCGAAGAAAAGACATAGAGTTTGAAGTGGGTGATAAAGTGTTCTTACGAATATCTCCATGGAAGAGGGTCATGAGATTTGAAAAGAAGCGAAAGTTGAGCCCTAGATATATCAGTAATTTTGAAATTTTGGATCATGTTGGGATGGTAGCTTACCGATTGGAGCTTCCACCGAATCTCTCCCAAGTTCATGATGTGTTCCATGTATCTCTCGTGAGAAAGTACATACCTAATCCTTCACATGTACTCATCTAAGAAGTTGTACCACTGGAGTAAGATCTTTCTTATGAAGAAAAGCCAATAGAGATCCGGGATCCTAGTGAAAAAGTCATACGGAACAAGACCACTCGCTTGGTGAATGTTTTATGGAGGAACCACCAATTAGAAGAAGTTACATGGGAGCTTGAGGATATGATGAGGGAGAGGTATCCTCATCTGTTTGTTACAAAGTGATGAATTTCGAGGGTGAAATTCATTTGAAGGGGGGTAGAATGTAACACCCGAGACTTTTATGAGAATTATTTTGTTTTTATGTTATATAAATCATCAAATGAATCTTTCACTACACACAACACTAGCTTGGCTTTCTTTACACGCAATCACGACCTTCCTCGATAGCTTGCGTCGTACGTAATACCAAGTTTTAGTAAACAATGATATGCTATTAAAATATTATTAAAACTAGCCGTTATGAATAGTAATACCCACTTTTTGAAATTTTGTAAATTTTATTTTGCAAAATGGACTTCATTTTTGGATTCGGAATATCAAAATTATCTTAGGGTGAAATTTTGGTATTTTTTTGAAAACTTTCAATTTTTGATGAATAGTGAAAACACTTGGTTACTATTTAAAAACCGACTTTTTATTTAAATAATTATTTATTTTATGTAAATTTATTTTAGGTAAAAATTGATAAATAATACCTATATAATTTCAATGCAATTCATTGGAGTCATTTTATAATAATTTTAGATATATAAAAATTTTATTGAACTTTTCACCGTCTTTTACCCACCTCCTAGGAGAATTTGCAAATTTTCATAAAACATAATTTTACCACTCTTGTGAGTGGAATTTCGAAAATCCGAGAGACAAAATTAATATAAAGGACTAAAATGTGGTTCAATGAGATTAAAATAATTTTTGGTGAATAGTAACTTTTTTACTTTCATTTCCACGGTTAAAAGTAAATAGGGAAATTAAGGGTAAAAGTGTTATATTATTACCCTAACACATGTAATAATTCTTTTGAATATGTGTAATTCGACCAAAAACAACATTAGGAATAAATTATGACCATTTAGGCCTACTTGGATTAGATTAGGACATTTATTATTAATTTATTTAAAGAAGGGTTAAAATAGTTAATATCAAAGTTTAATAAATAAATCATTTTTAATATAGGTTTATACATAAGATAAATTAAACAATAAATATTCATTAGAATTATAAAATTTTTTTTTACATAATGGTATTTTATTTTTAATTTTTAGAAAATAAATAATTTAATTTATTTATGACACAATGATGATGCAGTAATTATCTTATTAATGAAATATTGACATAATTGATGTTATAAATACCCAAATAAATGTAATTTGAGACTTTTTATAAATTACAATAATTTTATATGTTAATATGACATGTTATTATTGCTTTAATTAACTTTTTTCTGACTAATCTATCTGTTTTGAGTTTCACAAAAATCAATTACCAAATAGTGTCAAAATTGACATAAAATAGTTTTTAAAACTAATATTATGTTATTAATTGTTATTTTATTCCTAAAAATATAAGGTTCGGAAAAATGACTTATATAAGGTTATATATATTAATAATACACAACTTGGGGTTTGTTTGGCTTGTTATAGTATGTTTATTAAACTTATAGTGTAAGAAAACAAGAAGACATGGTAAAAGTTAAATTATCTAACTTAAAGTTAAATTTAAATGATAAGGTTAAAATAGAAACCTAAACATTTCTAAATTTCATTGGATTAGAGGATTTCGACCCATCCCCACCTTATCTTCGAAATAAATCAATTTTGAGCTATTAAAAACCGAATATGACTTTATAATAAAATAATATTTTTAGTTTTTCCTAAGGTGCCCCTCTCCTCCCTTATAAAAGGGCACCTCCTCCCTCTCTTCCTCACAACACTTTGAGCCTTCATGCTCGAACAAACCCTGAACAATTCTCTTCTCTACTTCCCTAGAAACATCCTAGAGGTCCTGGTTTTCTCCAAAGACCAATTTTATTTCCCTAAGAGGAGGTCTCAAAGAGGCGCTTCAAAGAAGAGGTATTGCCCGTTACCGATTCTTTCAACTTTATTTCTTCTTCCACTTCTTTTTCAATAGTTGTTTCGTTATGAAGTAATAACATCAGTATCACTCATATACTATTATTTTATTATAAGTATGAAACAACCAAATTTCACCTTCTATCCATCCTACGTAAAATGAAATCACCGCGCGTGCATACGTACGGAATACCGTCTCCACGCCGTGGTGTAATCTATTTTCCACCACCAGCTTACTTGGATGGGTATAATGGTGTAAATAATAACTATATATGATTATTTTAAAGTGATATTGATTCCAAAATAGTATTCATACACTCCAATACAATTCCACGATCATGGGAACGATATCATCGCTCGTGCGTACGTACGGAATACCGTCTCCACGATGTGATGCGACTCATTTTACATGATATTAATTGCATAATGATTATATAAATGAATTGAATGAATTAATATTATATATATTACATTAATACCATTTCTGAAATGAGGTATCTATAACTTAAATAGAAGAATAAGAATTTATTCGACAAAAGACACCTAAGAACAAAAAGTAATAAACACCCGAATAACAAGTAGCAATGAAATATTACAAATAAGAAGCTAATAATATGGCCATATATGATATCATAACAATGATTATGATTCTTGAATAAGTCAATGACATTATTTAAATCATTATACAGGAGTTTCAGACACTTACGTAGCAAATCGGACCTAAGGTAATGGAAAATCTCGCAATCTCGATTTTTATCCGTGATTGTTTATACTTCAGAATTTACTAGGGAATATTTATCATCCACATCCATGTTTCCTCAATATTTAATATTATTTATATCCTCCTACAATTGTTTAAATCCAAATTTACCCTTTGGTGAGTTTTTAGTAAAAGATATGAAAGGAATATTTTGTCGTTTTTTGTACGAGGTACTTTTTGACTTTTCCGGCCAAAGTACGGGAAGAATATTTTTTTTAACTTATACGACCTGAATCGATTTTTAGAAAAATATTTCCATGAATCTTACTTTACAGGTTTTCAAGTTTATTTTTAATCAACTTCTTTTAGTTCAAAATTATATGACATGTTAAGAAAGGAAAATGATTTTGAAGTAGAAAGGATATTTTCATCAAGAATGGAGTTCAAGCATTTTATCAAAATTATTTTCCATATAAGTTAATACAGGGTTCTGTTTCTATCCCTATTTTTACATTTATTTGATTATTTTATGATGTAATTATTTTTATGTTGTCCTTTTATATGGATTATGTTATGATTACATGATGTTTAAGATTCCCATTTTTATTACATGGGTTATGCTATGATGTATGATTTATTATTTTGTGGCATACATAAGAATGGTATCATTATGAGATGGGTGGGACCTATATCTCCCTCCAATTCATTGGGTAAAGATTTATATATCATGAGATAGACATGGCTGGAACAGAAGGTTAAACCGGTTCAGTGAAACAGGACTGAAACGAGGAGTGAACTCGGTTCAGAAATGGACTTTGTCCGCTAAGATAGTCTTGGAAATGAGTCTTGAATAATAAGAAATGATTCTCTATGATTATGTGTGTATGACAAAAAGTTTCATGTTTTATGTTATGATTATTGGGATTACATTTCACTACTATTATTTACCCCATGTTATGAAATTATGATATCTTTTGCAGGTTAAGATTTCCAAAATGATATGTTCTTATGAATAAGATGTGATAGAAATTTTTTTACCCTTACTGAGCATTTGAGCTCACCCTTTTGTATGTTTTATTTCCCCAGGTCAGGAAGAAGGTTATTAAGTAGGATATGCCAAAAGGGACTCTAGATATGATGTAACAAGTGGGAGACAATTTAGATGCTTTATGAACCAGTTGTTTATGTTTCCCAGTTTCTAAAGACACTATACCTATACGGTCCTTCAAGGTTTTGTTATATGTTGTAATAAGTGTACTTCAATTTTGAAGTATTAACAATGTATGTAAATTATGAGTTGTTATAACGAGGATGTTGGGGCATTGGAATGGAAGGATTTATGGATAATGTTTTTTGATAAATATTTTCCTCACACACATCGACTTAAGATGGAAAGGGACTTCCTTGACCTTAAGAAAAAAGACAACGAATCCATTAGATCATATGAGGAAAACTTCACAAGGATTGTACCATAAACTGTTGGCTTTGTCATTACCTTCAAATGCATGGTTGACCACTTCTTTGGGGGCTGAAACCTAGACTACAAGAATCCATGGCGATCTGTGACTTCGATATCTATGAGGAAATTGTCTGATGTTCCCTCAAGGTCGAAATGAAGATCGAAGGATCTCAGTGGTATCATAGGGATAAGAAGCTTAAGGTGGACTTCAATTCTAGAAGTATGATGGATAAATCCAATGGTTCTAAGAAAATCCATCATCCCACTTGACAATGGTGCAGAAATAAGAAACCACGAAATTTCCTGAATTAGACGAGGAAATGATTTAGGGGTGGAAAAAAGGGCACCTAGCCATTAACTACTAACAAGAAAAAATTGCAGCTAGGACATAGGAGATGAATTCTCTGTTCTACCCTTAATTAATTTTTCATTGCTTTAACTATAAATAACTATGAAACCTTAAAATTCAGTTCCCTAAGACAAGGTATTTCGGAGGAAACCAACAACCTCCAAGGCAGTAAGGGCGAGATTTTTCCATCAGTACTACCGAAGTGAACCTCGAAAATGAAGTTGTGAGAGGTATGCTAGTAATTCATTCAAGAATAGTGAACATAATTTTTTATTATAATTCTATTAATTATTTTATCTCCATAATGTTTAGTAGAACAATCCCTGCACAACCACAAATCATGGAGGTAAAGTTGTTGGTGTGTACGAAAAATGGGGCAATCATTTCATCCCATGAATATAACTCCTCCCCTATCATAATTCGTAGATTGAACTTCCTGGAGAACATTATCACACTACCTCTGGTGGAATTTGAGTCAATTATTGGTATGGATTGGATTTCCTTATATAGGTCCAACATAAATTGACATGAGAGGGAAATCACTCTCCACATGGAGAATCAACCCCCGATTGTATACTAGTGTAAGGAGGGAGATGAATCTTCTTTAGCACCATCATCTCAATCATAAATATTACTTCCCTATGATCATCTGTATATGGATTAGATGATTAATTATAAGGAATCAAACATCCTTGAAGACATGCCTATTGTGAGGGATTCGCTGAAGTGTTTCCAAAAGAATTGTCTGGTCTTCATCCAAGAAGAGATGTTGAATTATCTGTTTACCTTATACCGAGGGAATTTCAAATATCCAAGAATCCCTATATAGGGTATATTGTGGAGTCTTATGAGCTTAAGAAACAACTATAGGAGAATTTTGACAAAGGGTTTATACACCCAAGTGCTTCACCATGGGGTACACCAGTCCTCTTCGTCATGAAGAAAAATGAGTCAATGCGCCATTGCATTAATTATCGTGAGCTCAAAAAAATCATGATAATTAAAAAATATCCTTGGCCAAAAATTGATGACTTGTTCAATAAGCTTAATCGAGCACAATACTTCTCCAAGGTGGATTTTCGGTCAGGATACTACTATTTAAGGGTGAAGAAGGAGGATATCCCCAAGACGGCTTTTCGTACAAGGTACAGGAACTATGAATTCATAGTAATGCCTTTCAGACTCCCTAATGCACTAACAATATTTTTGGACATGATTAATAGAGTCTTTAGAGATTACCAAAACAAATTTGTATTAGTCTTTATAGATGAGATTCTAATGTAGTCAAAATACAAGGAGGAGCACAAGGAGTATCTAAAAACTATACTAGAGACCTTGTGAATGGATAATCTCTATGAAAAGTACATCAAGTGTGAGTTCTGTTTGAAGGAGGTCTGATTCTTGGGTCATATGATCACATGAAATGGGATATCTATGGATCCATATAAGACAGCTCCAATAGAGGGATGTCTGAGGATAACATTTTTAACAGATATCCATAGCTTGTCGGGGTTAGATGGATATTATCGCTGATTTGTGATAAATTTATCATGATTGTCAAAGATATGGAGATGGCAGCGTAGGGGGATGAAGGGGAAAACCCTAAACTTGGAGATCCAGTTGATGGGGTACGAATCAACTCAGATATAACCTCAAAAGCGAAGAATTGGTCAAAAACTATTACTGAATGTCTCAGTCATCCCGTAATGTTTGCGATTACGAAAAAGCCGACCGGTGTTCTGGAATCCTCTCACAATGCTGCCGGTCCAGCACAAAATTTTGTGGATGTTTTCAAGGATTCCTCTAGGTCGTCCTTCTCATTTTATGCCCCTCCTCCTAGATGGGTGATCAAAAATGGGCGGATTGCTCATGTGTCGGAAAACCAGGAAGCAGTGGAGGAACGGGTTAATCTTTGTTGCTTCTAAATTATTGCTCACGTTGTGACACTGAAAGGTGTAAATCTTTAGAAATTCAATGAATTAAACAATAGGATTGCTGAGGCATGGGGTTTTTATGATTGTAAAATGACTGCAATGGGAAAGGGATACTACCATGTTGTCTTTCCATTGGATGACTACAAGCGAAAGGCATGGAGCATAGGTACCATCTCTCTGAAACCTAGTTTGCAGAATATTCAGGAATGGGACTGGAACTTGGATCCCATGAATTTCTAGAATACACATCCTCAATTATGGATACAAATCTGTAGGCTGAATTGGCTTTACTGGAATACAAAGATCCTATGGGACATTGCCTCTACTGTTGGCAACCCCATTCGATTGGATCGACAAAAAGATAACCTGAGGTTTGGTCATTTTTCTAGGATAATGGTTGAAGTGGATATAGAAAGAAATCTTGTTGAGGAAGATGTCCTCACAACAAGAGATGATAGTATGAAATTGGATATCATTTATGAAAGGAAGCCGAAATTCTTTATGAATTGTAGGTATTTTGGTCATCTAACCTTTGAATGTAAAAGGGATAAAGAATGCAGTGTTTGCAAGGTAAAATTCCATGATGATGAGATCTGTAGAAGGAAGAAGAGAATGGAAAATCTTCCCCCTCTGCAAAGAAAGGATGGGTCTTCAATGTTGGCACCCTCCAATGGTCTGGAAGGAACCTCCACTACTGCCCCTGTTTGTGAGGACAATTCTCCTCCTTGTGACAATACTTTGTTGGCCTCTGAGGAACATGCTGTGAACATTGTGTTGGTGGACTCACCTACACGGCTGGACAAGGAACATGTTGAACAGGTTGGTCTGAAATTGTTGGCTGCTTTTAATATGCTGAATATTGCTCTGGTGGACCCTCTTGTATGTCTGGATAAGGACTCGGTGAAACAAGATGCTCTGCAATTGCTGGAGGCTGCTTCTAATATGTAGGATGCTACTCTTCAGACTGCATCACATGATGACCAAGATAGGTTGGTTGTTCTCTGCCTGGACAAAGACCCTTCTGAACAGGAGGCTTATCATCCTCTGGAGGTATCACTCACTGTGTAGGGTATCATTACTCATACTGTAGCATCTGATCCATCATCCCATGCGGGTGCTGGTGAAGGTGATCAAGACAGGACTCTGGATGTATCTGATTTGGGGGGGGGGATTTGTGCAAAAAAACCCCTCCAAGTCTGCCTGAAGGAGCATTCCCTCAAGTAGTGACCCTGCTCACTTAATATCTCAGAACAAATTTTCACCCTTGAGTGGCATCCTTTGGTCAAATGATACTGAAGACCCTCTGCATAATGAGCCGGAGCGGGATAATCTTACTAAAATAGGGTCTCTCCTCCCTGGGCAGTCAACCTCACCGAGTTCCTTGAGTAACAAGCTGGTTGATCACAAGCACAGCAGGATGAGGAGAGTTCTTAGATAGTTCCTGCAGACAGGGTCGATATGGATTCACCCATGAACATCGAGGCCAGCAGCCATCCTAAAGGAAAGGCAAGAATGGAAAAGGGAAGAAGGGCAATGCTTAAATGGCTATGGCATCAATGGGGGCCCCCAGACAAGGGTCATGGCCAAATTTTAATGAATATATTCTTCTAGAACTGTCAAGGGTTGGGAAATTCCTGAACGGCCAAGACCCTTAGACAATTTATTGTGGCCCACAAAACGTTTCTTGTTTGTATTACTGAACCGAATCTTATCTTTGACAATTGGAATGGATTCAATTAGACCAATATTGGGTATCAATTTGTGTCACGAAATTTGTATGATTTTGAGATGGATCACTTGGGGGTTCTTTAACATGATTCCATTCAACTCACCTCCTTTTTAAAGATCCCAGAGTGTTTTTCTCTCCTGTAGTATTGATGATTATCAATTTTAAGCTTCATTCGTTTATTCTTCTACCTCTTATATTAGAATAATGGAGTTATGGATAGAGCTCAAAGAGGTTTCTGGGCTGATGAGTCCAATATGGGTATCCCTTGGGGACTTTAATACTGTGTTGAGGCATGAGGTGAAGACATGTGATACTTTTAATTGGATTGCGGCTGCTGATTTTTCTGCTTGTCTCGACCATTGCAATCTTGTTGAAGTCCCTCTTACTAGAGAGGAATTTACATGGCGTCGTCATACCTGGAATGGGAGGTAGAAAAGAAAACCTGATAGATTCATTGTTCAGATGGATGATCAAGGTGTTGCGTATGGAGTTTCTGGTTTTACACTACTGAAGCATCATTTGGATCATAATCCTATTTTTGTGGATCTTAATACGCAATTGGCGCGATTAGCCCCTATCCCATTTCGATTCAATAATGGGTGGATTTTGGAGAATAAATGCAGGGAACTTGTGCTTGAGGCACGGAAGCTTGAACCAATTGTAAGCCCCCTACAAAGGCTGGTTTTGAAATTAAAGCATCTCAAAATGCTTCTCAAGGAATGGAGCATGGAGTCCTTTTCTCAGCTTGGCTCTGACATTAAAGCTTCTGAGGAAAAGCTTTCATCTATTCAAATTTAGAATCAACAACAACCTTCCCCATCACCTGAGGAGATAATGGCTCATAATAAATTGGTTGATCTCCTGATGCTTCAAGAAGGGGTGGCTAGAAATCACCTGAATGTTAGATGGATCAAATAGGTAGATAGGAATTCTAAATTTTTCAACTGGCTTCATAAAGAAAAGAAAATCTAGGTAAGGGATAAGGCGATAAGAATCCAAGGGAATCTCTTTACAGATGAAAATGAGATATCTTTCACGGTCGTGGACCATTTTACAGAATTATACTCTGATGATGGGTAGGACAACATGCCTAGTATGGTTGGGAACATAAATGCATGCATTGGTGAGCAGGATAATCAATATCTTGTCACCCCTCCTATGAAGGTGGAGATTCATGAAGCCCTTTTCTCTCTTAATGTGGATAATGATACGAGCCCTGATGGTTTCACTAAAAAAATTTACACATCTTACTGGGACATTCTAGAGGATGATATTACTTTTTCTATAAAGGAATTTTTTATCACTCTTACTTTCCGTTTCGGATGAACTCCTCTTTCATCTCCCTCCTGCCTAAAAAAGGTAATGCTCTTGATTTCAAGGATTTCAGGCTTGTTGCACTTGGGAACACCATCCCCCAGCTCATTAGTAATATTCTCATGAACAGAATGGGATGGTTTGTTGATGGCCTGATCACTGTGAATCAATTTGGATTTGTTACTCGGAGACACATTCAGAATTTTCTTTTCACTGCTTCGGAGAGTGTCAACCTGATGAGGAGGAAGACGAAGGATGGATCTTTTTCTCTGGAACATGACATATCAAAAGCTTTTGAATCTTTAAAATGGAGCTTCCTTCTTGATGTTCTTAAACGGAATGGATTATTTGCTGCTCTCATCAAGCTGATCAACACCATACTTTGCTCTTCAAGGCTGTCCATCCTCATCAATGGCACACCACGAGGTTTTTTCCTTGCACTAGGGGTGTGCGGAAAGGTGATCCAATCTATGGCCTTCTTTCTAAGATTGCTGAATATTACCAT
>CAUJRU010001202.1:0-187500 GCA_963277665.1 Viscum album | reverse complement strand
TTTGTTCTGTAATTTTTATTTCTGTAAGTAATAAACTAGTTTGTTCTTTCTGGTGTTTGGTGTCATACTTTCATTTGGTACACTCTTTCCCCACATAAAGTGGCATCAGAGCCTGCATTGGTTTTCTTTTACTGTCAATTTTTTATTCATGTTTTTACATTACAGTTATGGTTTTTTTTAATTTCTATGCTCAAATCCCTTACTAATTTACCAATTTATTACTTACTATATTCGTATAAATCCATTGTCCCATCTCATATTTATTAGTATTTTTTATCCCTTTGGATAAGCATCATTTATCCAAGAGATCGGTCAGTTTTTGGGGGCATATGCTTAATGTTGTCCACAAAAATTCAACATATAATCTTAGGATAAACATGCCAATAATGAGATATGAAATCAAGAAATTTGATGGTGATAAGGACGTTAACCTATAAAGAATTAAGATGAGAGCCCTTCTTGTATAGAAAGACATCATTGTTTCCCTATGTGGGCCTAAGAAACCTACTATAACTATAAATGAAATTGTACTTCCCACTAATGAATACATATATGTTTCCCCTGATGTGTTAGTTAAAGAACATAGCTCTTTACTGCTTTAATTTGCTGATAAAATTCTAAGAGAATTTTCATATGAGTCTACTGCTGGTATTATTTGGCATAATCTAGAGACATTATACATGACTTCTTCACATGATGGTAGGATTTATACAAAACATCACATGATCACATTTAAAATTAAACTTAGTAGTTCTATTAAAGCGCATCTTGATGAATTTAACAAAGTAATATAGATTTAGCCAAAATCAATGTTACTATTAATGGTGAAGATAATTTAATGATCCTATTAATTTTTCTAGATAATACATACAACACTTTAGTTGATGCCATAATGTATGGCCAAGAATCATTGATCTTGATGTGGTAAAATCAGAATTATTTTCTAAATAACTACACTCTAAACCTAGAATCAAATGTGAGGCAGAGATATTATTCTCTAAGGGAAGACCACAATCTAAAAATAAAAAGAAACAATTTACTATGTATAAAATTAAAAACAATAAACACCCTAATCCTATATCTAATTATAAGGAAACGAATGCGATTTTCTTCCATTGTGGTAATCTTGGGCATATTAAGCACAAATTTAGGAAACTCGGACATGAGTTAGAATCTAAACAATCCATTTACCAGTCCCTCTTAGTTGATTTTGGATATAACAGTGCTAAAATTCCTAATGTGTCTAGACATGCACTCAATGATGATTGGTTCTTAGACTCAGGTTGTTCCTTTCATATGTGTCCTTTTAAAGATTCATTTTATGAATTTGTTGAAAGGGTAGAAGTATATGTCCTCTTAGTTGATAATAAGAGGTGTAAAGTTTAGGTAAGAGGCTCTGTTTTTCTAGAACTAGATGATCATTCCATCATCACTTTACTTTATGTAAGTTGGGTTCCCAAAATTCTTGGAAAACATATTTCCTTATGGATATTAGACCAAAAAGGATTTAATTTTAGGTTAAAAATATGTTTCCTTAAAATCCCTAAAGGCTCTAGAACCATTCTTAAAGGGTATTTAATCAATGGGTTGTATGTATTAAATAGAAAGACCCATTCAAGTCATTTGGGTAGTGTCTACAATACCAACATTGATAATACTATGCCTTGGTATAGGATATTGGGGCATGTTATCTCCAAGGGACTAGAATAACTCAACAAGCTGGGGTTGTTGAGTGACATCACACCTTCTAATCATCTATTCTGTGAGGATTGTATAATAGGAAATTCCAATAAAGTTACCTTCATTATGTCTATCTTTAAATCAAATAAACCCTTAATATATATCCATACTGATCTTTGGGGACCCTTTAGGACTTCCTCCCTTGGTGGGGGCTTCTACTTTGTCACGTTTCTATATGACTTCTCCAAAAAAATCCTAGATTTATATTCATAAAAATAAATGTTAGTTTTTCCAAACCATTAAAACGAAGAAAAATTTTCTTGAAAAATAAATTTGAAAGAAAATGAAAACCCTAAGAACTAGTAATGGGATTGAATACTTTTCCACTGAATTTATTCAGTTTTGTGAATCTGGAGAGAATAAAAGGTATAGAAATGATAGGGAAACTCCCCCAAAAATGGCCTAGAATATTTAATGAATATGACCATCCTAGAAAGATTATAGAGCATGTTTTCATGTTCATACCTCCCAAGTATTTTTGGGAAGAGGTTTCTAGCATTATTGTTTACCTAATAAATAGGTGTCCCTATTCTACTAATTAGTTTAAAACACCTAAATAATTGTAGAATTGTAATCCCCCATCCTATAACTACTTAATAGTATTTTGTTGTGCAGCTTATTCACATGTTAAAACTGATAAACTGGAACCAAGAGCCCTCAAATTCATCTTTATAGGGACCCCCGAGGTTGTTAAGGGGTATAAACTCTTGATAGATAAACATAGATAACAAAAGTGCATAATAAGTAGGGATTTTTCTATTTTATGAGTCTTCCTCTACTAAAACTAAGTCTTACACATTTGGATGTATTCAAGCATCATTAGAACATGCTGATGAAGATGAGAATCCATCTCATTTTGAGGTTTTTTTCCAACCCACTCCACATACACCTCGGCCCATTATTGGGGCTAATTATGAGTCATCTTCTAGTTCAAAGATTGAATCAAAACCTCCCGCCACCAATAGGAATTACTAGTTAACACAAGATAGAGAAAGGAGACTACCAAGACCTCCTGCTCGGTTCATCCAATATGACATGGATTCCTATTATTTCCATGTGTCCCAGGATCTTATAGATGATGACCCTAAAACCTATAGGCAATACCAAAATGGAAAAGTCTCGAAGTAGTGTGTTTTCTCTATGGATGATGAAATGAATTATCTAAAAAGTCACACTTAAAATATTTTTAATAAACCACCCATTTAAAATTTCATTGGTTCTATGTGAATTTATAAGAGAATATAAGATAACACTGTGGGAAATAAAATAAAACTCAAATCCAAGGTAGTTGCTATGTCATTCCTCCATAGAGAGGGTATTGATTGTTATGAAATTTTTTTCCACTATTTTCATAAATTATTATATTTGGATATTACTTTTTTTTCTCTTCATATAATGATCTTTACATTGAAAAAATGGATTTTAAAACTTCCTTCTTACACGGGGATTCAAAAGATAAAATTTATATGAAATTTCCCTATGGTTATTCTAATCATTTCAAACCGAATCAAGTATTCCTGCTAAATAAATATTTGAATGTCTTAAAACAAGCCTAAAGGAAGTGGTATATTAAATTTTATTCATTCGTGTTAGAAAACCAATTTTCATGGAGTCAATATGATGCATGTTTTTATTTTAAATCAACTAAAACCCACATTATTTACATGTTTCTTTTTGTTCATTACATTCTTATCATTTTTAAACATGAGTCTCATCATAGTTATAAAATCTCAACTTAAGGGTAAGTATTAAAAGAAATAATTTGGTGTAGCTAAGAACATATTAGATGTTGAAATCATTAGAGATAGTTAAAATAAATTAATATACTTATATCACCATGCTTAAATTATAAAGGTTCTCAAGATATATATATATGTTTGAATCTCTAAAACATATTAGTGTAACTCTTGAAAATAACTTTATACTTTCTTTTAAAACAAGAACCTCCCGTCAAAGATGATAATCAATTTATGTCTAAAATTATTTATGCTAATATTTTTGGTAGCATTATGAACTTTATGATTTTTACTCTACCTGATGTTGCAAATGAAATCTTCACTTTTATAAGATTTGAACTAGAACTAAGAAAAGTATCTTATTTATCAGTGTTTTCTTAACACCGATAAATATCAGTTGTTAATATAGTGAATTCTATAGTATTTTTTCTAGAGCATCCCACCTTACATATACATAGTCTGGGTCCTATTAATCACCCTAGGGTTTTCAATTGATAATTTTTTCAAACCTTCTAGAAGATTATTTTTGTTTCCTCTAGTAAGTTCGATAGATTATAATTATGGGTATCTTATTTCAATCGTTCCTTTCATGAAAGAATAAAAAAATACTACATATAGATTCAATTTTTTTCATATAGTCATAGCTATTATCTTCAAAAATAAAAAATAATGAAAAGAAACCCTGGTTTTATTCCCATAGTGATGTACTCAGGAGGTCCTTCAACTTTAAAATACGTGGACTGCCTTCAATGGCCAACGGGCACCAGGCAGCTGCTGTCTCCCTCCCTATCACCGGGTAAACCTCCTTCATAACCACCATTAATTGAGACACTAGTGACCCAAAGGAAAATGTGGAACTAACATACCTATAAACCAGGTAGAGATAGATGTCCAGGTCGGGACATGTGGTGATGTTGAGGCCGCTTTTGTGGGGCGAGTCCCAGCTCTAGAGTCGAAGATACTTTCCCACCTTCACGTATTCCCACTAGGTGTCCTTGACACGCCACTCAATCCACCGCTAAAATTGAATCAGATGCAATATGAGTGTGGTGGGGTCATTGGTGGTGGACTAGGGGTCGTGGTTACGACATCATTCAAGTTTACCATGAAGAGAAGCTTGGTGCCTTGGCTCTCCAGCCACTGTCGGAAGACGCAATTGCCAACACAGGGGCAGTCGAAGGACATAAAAGTTCTCGTCATCATGCGGTCATAGATTTTTGCGTTCATTTCATTGTAGATAAGGGTGTATAGGGCAGCAACAAGGCTGTTGATGGGTTCTTTTCCAGCTGCCATGTTTTGTGGCTGGTGCACTAACCACACCAGCCGCATGGCTACGTCAATATTTGGTTATGTACATGTTGAATGTGCATGATTCCATGTTTTAAGGTTTGCTGGGATTGGTGGGGGAATTGTGGGAGTTGTTTCAAACATGACACCTGCCACCATGGCTATAAAAGGAGTTACTGGGGGGCCTTAAAACATCATTAGATCAGATCCATAGAGTTCCTTTATTCTTGATATCCTTGAGTGCTCAATGTGAGAAAAAAAGGGAGGTGTGGGAGGGGTACATTGTAACTTTTGTTTTTGGTTAAATAAAAGTCAATTTCCCCTCTATTCATCTCTCTTAGTGGTCACTAAACCACAACAAGTGCTTTAAAAGGGAGTTTCAGTGCAACAATGGTGAGTAGTTCCGTTTTTTTGATGACTGGGAAATTCAAGTTTCTCAGACTCTTATTTTGAAGGAAGATTCTAAAAGTTTGTGGTGATATGATTCCCACAGTGGAAATGACATTGAAAATAGAGCTAAAATAAACTTCCTAGGCTCGGTCAAGGTTTGTTCAAACCTTGAGTCCTATAGTATCCCATTCCCAAAGAAGAAGGTATTATTCTGACATCAGCAACATTTTTGGCTTGTTTCTAGAAGCTGCTCCAATGTGCCACATCATCACCACATCATTGGTCGATCTCATCCATTGATACTGTTTTGATTGTACAATGATCAATTAGTGTATTATTTCAACGGTCCATGAGTCAGTTACACCATTTTTTACTATTAAAAACACAACTATGAGATTCATTTTTCTAGATTCTTCCCCAATTTTTAAAGAATTGAAATCCCATGGAGGGACTATCCATAATAGGTGACCAAGGGGCCGGAAATGGACGCCAAAGCCAGATAAGGTCTATAGATGGCAGGATACCATCATAAGAATGCTATCATTATGGAATGATGGGTCACATGAAGAAGAAATGTTAAAGGTTTCTATAAGAAAAGGGTCAAATGTCAACTGAAAAAAAGGAAATGGAGACACACACAAGACAGCCTCCGAAGAAATCATACTTTTCTCCAAATATGAAGATGAGACATGATTTCATACATTAGTCCAAGAAACAGAATGTGTGGTCAATACTACAACATCTTACAATGTCACTCCGTATCATGAGTATTTATTGACTTATCAAGATGGTGAATTTGGTGTAGTCTTGATGGGGAATACCAATTCAGAAGATATTTTTGGTATGGGTGATATCCAATTCAAGACATAATTGGGATACATAATAACCCTGAAGGATGTTCGAAATCTTCCAAGACTTTGACTCAACATGTTATCAGGTATATCCTTTGATCGAAAAGTCTATGACAACATCTTCATCAATAGATCTTGGAAGATGACAAAACGATCCATCATCATTGCCTGAGGTCACATATGAAGAACGTTGTACAAAACTCATGAGAAGTTATATGGATACATCCTCAATATGATGGAAGGAGAGACATCCAATATGTGGCAGAGGAGACTCAGCCACATGATTGAAAGAGGGTTATCAACCCTGATGAAGAAGAAATACCTCAGTATTAACAAGGATGCATCACTTGATCCTTGTAAATACTTCTTGCATGGGATGTATTATAGAGTATCATTCAATACTACTTTATCAAGGAGATAAAAGTTGCTATATCTGGTGGAATTTGATGTATGCAAACCCAAGGAGGTGGATTCACTAGGAGGTAAAAATTATTTACTTTTCCTTATTGATGATGTATCTTGAAGGGTGTGTGTCTTCTTCTCATGGATGAAGGACCAAGTACATTTCTACTTCAAGATGTTCTATGCCATGGTAGAGCGTGAAAATTGAAGGAAGCTGGAGTGTATTCATTTTGAAAATGGAGGAGAGTGCACATCCAGGGAATTTGATGCCTATTGTAGGAGTTAGGGCATTGGGAATGAGAGGACAGTCCCACGCACCCCACAACGCGGCAGACTTATAGAAAGGATGAACATAACCATCGTGAAGAAGGTCAAAATCATGATGAGTTTGGCTTATCTCCATAATCCATTCTGGGGAGAATCTATTCAGGTTTCATGCTACCTCATCAAAAGATCATCGTTGGTCCCAAACAATTTGGAAATTCCACAGAAGGGACGGTCTAGCGAACATCCCTCTTACTCAAATTTATGAGTATTTGGATGTTATGAATTTGTACATGTACCCAAGGATCTTAGTAAGAAGCTATATGGATATCTACTCCATGCATCTTCATCATCAATATAGATTAAGAGTTTAGATAAATGATTTGGGACTCGAAGGAGAAGAAGGTGATCTAAAGCAGAGATGTCATGTTCCATGAGAACCAGACAATCAAGGACATTGAAAATCCTAGAATGTGTCGAGGTATCGATTCATAATCCAACACCTATACTAGAACCACATGTTAATGAAGAGGATGATGTTAAAGAAAACTCATTGGTAGTGAACAAAGATGTTATGGATGATGATATTGAGTAGGGGGAGGCTCAATCCTCTCCACAAGAAGTCGCAGAACCATCATACGAGCTAGGTGATGATGTGCCTCCCAAACCTAACTTTTCACATGTTATAAGATCTTCATGAGGAAAGACTCTATCAACATAATATTTGGATTCAGAGTACCTATTTATAATTAATGAGGGGGATCCATAAGGATACCAATAACCAATGTCTCTTCTTAAAAAACTCTAGTGGTTGCATTAAATGGAGGATGATATGGAGTCATTGATGAAGAACCAAACATAAAATTTGGTAAAATTAACCAAAGGTAAGAAATCATTAATGAAATAATTAGTGTTCAGAATGAAGAACGATGGTAGAAAAAAAGAGGTTAAATACAAAGCTCAGTTAGTTTTTAAGGGATTCCTTCAGAATAAAAGAGTTCACTTTGATGAGAAATTTTCACTTGTGGTAAAGATTGATTCAATATGAGTCATTTTTGGAGTGGTAGATAGCTTAGACTTGGAGCATGAACATATGGATGTGATGAAAACTTTTCTTCGTGGTGACCACTTTAAGGTGATCTATATGAAGATGCCATAGGGTTTTGATGTTTTTGGACAAGGAAAACATGTCTTCAAATTGAAGAAGAGCTTGTACGGACTAAAATAAGCTCCCAGATAGTGGTACAAGAAGTTTGAATGAATCATAGAGAGTCATGGCTACAAGAGGACACAAGTGGACCAGTGTGTTTGCATCCAGATATTCCATGATGGTAACTTTGTTTCTCTTCTACTTTTTGATGATGGAATGTTGATTATTGGGAAGGATGCAGCGTAGATTAGATAGTTGAAGAAGGAGTTATCCACATATTTTGATATGAAGGACTTGGGATCAGATGAATAGATTTTGGTGATGTAGATCATTCATGATAAAAAGAGGAAGATTTTATGGATATCTCAGGAAAATTATGTTTAATGTTTTATGAAATGTTTCAACATGGTAAAATCAAAATATTTGAGCATTAATATTTTAGGAAATTTTAATTTTATCAAGAGTTCATTCCCATCATCCAAGGAATAAATCGAGGAGATGGAGATGATACCATAATCCTTGGCAGTTGGAAGCTTAATGTAAGCTATAGTAAATATGAGACCTGACATAGCACATGTAGTTGCAATCATGATCCGGTTTCTCTCCAATACCAGGAAGCAACACAAGGATGTAGTAAAGTGGATTATGAAGTATCTTAAAGTTACTTCAAAGATATGTTTTTTCTATGGGGGAGATGAACCTATCTTTGAAGGCTATAAATATATAGATATGGATAGAGATCCTGATAGTAGGAAGTTTACATAAGGATGCATCTATATATTTGATAGAGTAGTTGTATCATGGAAGTCAAGGTTGCATAAGTGTGTTGTTTTATGAACAAGGAAAGTATAGTACATTTTTACATTGGAATCTGGCAAGGACATGTTATGGATAATGAATTTTCTCAAGGAGTTTGGATTCAGTTAGAAGGAATACCATGATCATTACGATAGTCAAAGTGCTTTGGGCTTGATCAAGAACAACATATAACATTCCTGAACAATGAACACAGGTATTAGATATCATTGGATACATGATGTGATGGATCGAAAGCTACTACGACTTTTGAAGATCCACACAAAGGATAAAATATTAGGTATGTTGACAAATGTGGTTACTTGGGAGAAGCCAGACCATTGAAAATGCTACAGTGGATTGTAGCTGGAGGGGGATAATTGATGGGTTAGTTTCTAGCTTTCTTATTAGGTGGATGGTGAACCAACCTCACCATCCTCATGGATAATTCAATCTTGGTTGTTGTACATGTTGAATGTGCATGCTTCCATGATTGAAGGTAGGTGAGGATTTGTGGGGGATTTGTGGGTTTTGTGTCAAATTTGACACCTCCCACCATGGCTATAAATGGAGGGAATTTGGATCCTACCAGCATCATTAGATCCAATCCAGATAGCTCCATTATTATTTAGAGCTTTAGAACTCCATGTTATAAGAAAACGGAGGTGGGAGGGGTACATTGTAATAACTATTTTTGGTGAAATAAAAGTCATTTTTTCTCCTCCATTCATCTCTATTAATGGTCAGAGAACCAAAAAAGCTATGGCTAGTGAATGTTGGGCTCAGCAGTACATCACCATAAGTTTTGAGCAGCCTCCCAACCTTATTCGAGATCTTGTCCCGTAGGCTTGGCCACATGTCTGTGTGGGAGGTGTAGAGGCTCATCAACCCGGATTGAGCCATCAGACCCAAATCTGTACTCTGGTCCTCAGCATCCGGCAAGGGGGATAGTGCATCGTGGAGTTCGTCGAGTCACTTAAGGAAGGTGGCAGTGCCTTGTAGGGTGAACACAACATCGTGGCGGCCCAGCCGATCAATCTACTCATGATATTTGTAAACTACCACAAAATAGATCTATCTAGACAGAGTATTCATCCAGGGGGATTCTTGAGCCACTTGGGGAGGGCGATGCCTAACGTGACCCGGTGGTTTCGACTGAGATAAAACTTGGTTTGGGCCAACATAGACCATTTTAGGAAGCACCTATTATCGAACCGTAATGTGGCGTAAGAGGGGGATGATGAGTCAAAATCAAAGGAGTTTTAGGTGGTGTCAAAGAAGTGGTCATAGCATTGGATTTTGGCCCAGAGTGCATGGTCGAGCAGGTTGAGTAGGTTTTCCCTGTTGGAGACCCCCTTCTACTCCAGCCACCACTTCCTAATCCTTGTCACATGTGATTCGTTGGCGGTCGGTTGGTTCACCGGAGTGGTTGTGGAAGTATGGTCGAGGAGGCAATCCAAGGTGGCCCTTGTGGGAGAAACTCCCAAATTTGGGAGTCATTTGAGGAGGATTTTTCATTGGCAGAAACAACTCATGCAGCAGCATTCCTTGGTTGGCAGTCAACCCAGCCAACCTAGCCAAACACATCTGACTTTGTATATGGGCAACATGCGATGGGAAATTTTTCATGGGTAGTTGAACTACCCACCAACCTCTGCCCAAGGTGGTTTGTTTTCATATATTTAATGGGATGTAATTCCTTGTTTGTATGTTTGTAATCCTCATGTATTAGTAATCCTCCTATAAGAACTAGAGAGAAGTGAAATAAAGAATCAATCCTTTTCTCCCATGGATGTAGGAAACTCACCAAACCACGTTACATTTTGTGTTGCTCCATTCTACACCTGTTTTTGTGTGTTTGAGGTACCACACACCTCCGCTGTGTCCCAAAAATTGGAATCAGAGGCGAGTCTGAGTGAACAATGTTGAACAGGAAAGGCGATGATGAATTTTTTGGTGGCTGGAAAATTGAAAGTGGTCGGAAAAAATTTTCATGGCCAGATCCGTGAAGAGGACGGTGATATGATTCTGACGGTGTAAGCGGCGATAAAAACAGAGATGAAATGATCTCGGTAGGCTCGGTCAATGTTTGGTCAACCTCCCAGGTGAACAGTTCCCATGTTCCATAGAAGAAGACACTTTTCATGCCACCATCAACAATTTCGGTGAGATTCCGGCAGGTACTCCGACATGCCACGTCACTGCCATGTCAGCAGGTGATCTAGACCATTGAATGTGTTTTAACCATATCTTGGTCAATTGGTGTCCGATTTCGACGATACAGGATTCGATTCCAACTATTTAGACCATTCTAGTAGCATCTGTATGGTTATTTTTTCAAAATTATCAATTCATCTGGTGGTGAAAAAGAGGTGCGACATCGATGGTGTTGATCGTGTTTTGCGACAAGGATGATGGTTGGTGGTGGAGCACTACCAATATTGGATATCAAGAAGTTCGATGGTCAAAACAATTTTGGCTTGTGGAAAAGCATGGGGAAAGATATTTTGGTGCAACAAGGCATAATCAAACCATTTATCAGAGAAAATCCCGAGACAACTAATGCATATAATTAGGAAGAGCTCGAGATGCGGGTCATCAACACAATTCGACTGTGTCTAGAGAATGAGGTAAAGTACTCGGTGTTGGATGAGACCTCACCGAAGGAGATCTGGATGAAGTTAGAGCAGTGATATATGGTGAAGTCACTGACCAAAAAATTATTCTTGAAGAATAAACTGTACCAGTTTCCCATGGATGAGGGAAAAATTTTATTGGATCACACCAATGAATTCAACAGGATCATGAAGTAGTTATTGGGGATCGGTGTAAAGGTTGGAGAAGAGGATAAAGAACTTTTGATTTTATCATACCTAACAAGCCCATTTGATGGGCATGGGAAAACATTTCTCGTGGGGAAGGAGACATTGAAGCTGGATGAGGTGATGGAATCACTTCAAGATTCGGAGGCATTCTGAAGACCCGTGATGCATTCAGGTGAGCAAATCATGGTGATGTGAGATGATCAGTGTGGGAGGATCCGACATCGATAGCCAGGAGGTAAATATTCGCTGCCAAAATCCAGCGGACGTGATTGGAGTGAAATCACATGTTTCTGGTGCAAGAATAAGGGTCACTATAAAAGTTACTGTGGAGAGCGTAAACGGTACGTTGTAGGGAAGAAAAAAGTTGGACAGGAGAATGTGAACATCACAAGATTATCAGCAAATGATGAAATCCATGGGACAATGGAAGTATGCACTCATATGGGAGAGTTGAACGGGGAGAAGTGCAATGTCATTACTGCAAAAGATACAAGCACATGAAGCAGGAATGTCGATTTCTAAAGAGGAAGAATGATCTAGCTCAAAATACAATGGAAGACGGATGGGTTTTGGATTCGGGGAGCTCAGTACACATATGTACGATGAGAGGTACATTTGATACTTTTCAGTAGGTTCTAGACTCGGTGAGAATTGGTGATGGGTCAACAGGTGATGTTCTAGGAGTCGGGTCCATGAAATTGAAGATACCCGATGGAGGAATTAAAAAACTGGCTGACGTGAAATTTTTTCCAAGGATGAGGAAGAACATGATATCATTAAGTAGGCTCGATGAAAAAGGGTTCAAGATTTCCATAGCAGGTGGAATTTTGGAAGTCTCACATGGGGATGAAGCGATGTTTACAGGGAAGGAGTCCCATGAGTTGTATCATTTGATGGGGACCATAGTCAGCCCGAGATCGAGTGAAGATGGTGGAAGTGCCATGTCATCTGGCATGAAGAAGCATGTTCGATTTGCTGAGGAAGTTTTCACACCCTGCAAAGAGACTGCTGGTCAAGCTCTTACCCCAAATTCGTCGTGAGGGGAGATTTTTTGGGGCCACTCCCAAATTTTGGATTCTAATAGGGAGGAGTTTTCGTTGGTAGAAACAACTCCTACAGAAGCATTCCTTGGTTGTCCGCCAACCCAGCCAACCCAGCCAAACACAGCTGCCTTTGTAGATGAGCAGCAGGTTGCGGGAGATTTTTCATGGGTAGCTGAACTACCCACCAACCCTTGTCCATGGTGGTTTGTTTTCATATATTTACTAGGATGTAATCCCATGTTTGTATGTGTGTAATCCTCATGTATTGGTGATCCTCCTATGAGAACTAGATAGAAGTGAAATAGAGAAGCAATCCTTTACTCTCGTGGATGTAGGCAACTTGTACAACCATGTTAGATTTTGTGTTGCTCCGTTCTACTCTTGTTTTTGTGTGTTTGAGGTACCACACACCTCCTTTGCGCCCCAACAGCCCTATGGTTATGTGATGATTCCATGGGGATGGAAGGTGATGTGATAGTGGGACTTCATCGGAAGTGAATGAGGGCGAGGTTGGGGAAGGAGGATGAATAAGGAAGTTCTATTGGGGTTTAGAGTTGAGAAGGGTGGAGAGGTTCATGGTGATGGTCAGTGGTGCATCAGGAGTAGTTTAGTTAGTTATAGAAGACATTAGATATATAAATTGTAGGGAGAGTGAGGTGGGAGACTGGGTAGTTTTTGTTTTTACCACGTTCCATGTTAATTTTTATCTTACTATATACCATGTTAATTTATAGATTAATAATGATAATTATAGAAGTTTCCTGGGTTTTATATGAAGTAATTTTTTTAAATGTTTTTTTAAATAATTTTTTAAAATTAACTTCAGTACCTAGTAGGGATACCTCAAATTCAAAAATACTACATAATAATTTTCTATTACTTTATTATTTACTATATTATATTTATTTTATATTTAAATAATTATTTTTTGAAATATATAAACACATAATAAATAATTTGTGATATAAATTTTAATATAGTATATTTGAAAAAAAATAGTTATTATTTCTAATTATTAATGAAATCAATTAATTTAAAAATAATTTTTTTTAAATAATGATAAAATTCAACATATAACATAGATTTTATTTCAAAATTTTTGAAGAATAGAAAAACACTACCACAAAAATGGTTTTACGCAGCACCACCCATTAACAATGATTTTTTATAAGAACTGGTAATGATCTTTTGGATGGGGGCCCCAAAGATAGTAGAATATAGTGTATTGGGATTTTTTGGAATAAATTTTGTAATAAATAATACATAACAATGTAATTGTACATATCGATGATTGAATTTAAATGATTATAAGTATTATACAATGTTTTTTTGTTATATTGTGATGTAAATTTATTTGAAATTAAATAAAATTTTTATTTCATTACTGTGATATAAATTGTAGTATCACACTACAATAATAGGCCTCTATTAGTTATATTTATAATGCTGATAAATGAACCCTTTATAAGTTCTCTTTTATCGTAGATAAAATCCATTAGATTTTAAGGCTCTTACAACATTAATGTTTTTTAAACTCTAATAAAATTTATTTCCAAAACCAATAAAATATTGGTCTTTAGTAGTGTTAATGAGTACTAGTTGTCCTTTATGAAGGATATATTCCCAAAATAATTATATTTACATGATATATTTTTTCCTGTGTGTGTTAATTTTGTGATTGATGAAAATTATGATTTTCATGGATGAGGTGTATCATTTAATAGATCCTAAAACTTCATTATTATTATGCCACATATTTTATAATTAAAATAACTTTTTCAAAAGTTGAAACAGTGTGGAGGAAATTCATTTGATGCATTTATACATGAGTTGGATAAATAATCATTTACTCGTGCATTATAAATTCATTAGTAAATGTTGTAGCCCATGTTGTGTTCTCTTGAATTTATTTTTCATTTCCATTCAATGAAAAGTGAGTGTGTGATTAGTTAATGTTTTGAAAAATATTGTTTTTACATGAATCTCTCTTTATATTCCTCCTTTTCATTTTAGACAATAGAATGTCATGGATGAAGTATGGATCTCATTCGTGTGATGGATAATTCTGCTCAACCCATGGATACCTCTGGAGGTGGGATGTCTTTTGGTCGTCACTCCTGTGATTTATCTCAAACCCATACGATATAGATTTAGATGTTTCATATTATATTAAGTGTATGTTATCTTATATTTATAGTGGTTCATCATTTCATTTTCATCTAGGTTTCATATTTCATATATGGGATATCTTGTACAAGGGATTTGATTGCTTTCGCATGTTCTAATAATCATTATTAGACTCATTTAAATCTTAACATTAGTATAACAGTGATTCCCATGTTTAGATATTTGGTATATTGCATGAATTGAAAAATAACATGAAAAATAGAGTATCATTTTTATGTTTCTATAATTTTCTCAAAAAAATTCTTCACCCTACATAGATCGGTCTACATAAGTGTTAGCCCATTTTACACTTACGTAGAGTGGTCTATATAAGGGTCATCCCTAGATAAATTTATATAGAAAAGTTCTATGTAAAGGTGATTGGTTTTTCACCTTTCTATAGAGGGGTCTATGTAATGTTCAAGGTAAATTACCATTACATATATGGGTCTACATAAAGGTTGTCCTTATTTAATTTCATGAAGAAGGTATTGCGTAAAGGGCGTCATATTGAACCTTTACGTAGTGGGGGTGTATGTCAAAGTAGTCATTTATACCTTTATGTAATGGAACTATGTAAAATTAGTTTTCTTACCATCACATAGTAGGTAACTCACATGCTTTCCTCTAAATAAGAATCCTAAGTAAAGTTAATGTCTTTTACATTTGAGAATGTGACCCCTTCTGTGTAAGGGTAAAGAAAAATTATGAAATTTTATATTTTGTTATGTTTTCATATAATTTATAAATTATTAATAAGTTATATTAAAATTTAATTTGGGGATATTTATTGACTAATAAAAAATTTGTTAATTTATTAATTAAAAATGTTTCATAATTAATTATTAAATGTGTATGAAACATTTACTAATAAATATTCCTTAAATAATAAATGTTAATATTTAAAATAAATTTTAAAAAATTATATGGAATTTTTTAGGGTCTAGAAATAAAAGTGTTTATTTATAAGTCCTAATAAAAATTTATAATGTGTGTATAAATTTAAAAAATAAGGCTAAAATATAAAATTGTATATTTATAAATTATGGATTATTCCTAATTAATTATTTTTAATTGTTCTAATAAAAGAAACATTATTTGGGATATTATTTAAACCACATGTAATTTTTTTGATGATATATATGATAAATGTTTAAATAATGAAAAATGTATTATATTTTGATAATGTAAATTTTTTATTAAATTGAAATTGTATAATAAATTGTTTATAATACATAAAATTAATATATTTAAATTAAATTCAATATAATTATTAATATGAAAGAGTTAATATTATAATGAATATAAAATGTTTATATTTATGATTATGAAACATCCATAACAATAATCTTAAATTATAAAATTTTTATATTTAGATTTCATTTATGAATTTTTTGTAAATTCTTATCCCATGTTTGAATATTATAATTTTTCAATTATTTAAAGGTTATTCACAATTGTATTCATAGTTATAATTTTTTTATATTTTGAATATTTTTATGAAGAAATTTATAAGATAAATTAATGTTAGGACAGTGCCATGCATTTTCTAGCTAGGAATAACTCTAAAATAAAATCGGTTTCATAATCTATCTTGGCCTCAATTTGTAATTAATGTTATTAGCTTTACCTTTCTTTAATATAGTTTATGCATATTAATTTTTATAGTTATGATAAGTTTAATTCTCTCTCGAGTAAAGTATCCTCGGGTATAGAGAATTGGGATTGGACTACCTACCAACATAGAGGCTTCTACCTTGTCTAGAAATGTGAATGGGGTTGGTTGTTTATTTCTCCATGTTTACTCATATAGACATTGTTGATCTCATATTACTCTATGTTTTTATATAAAAATTTCATGTACCTTATCCATGTTAGTAATGGAGATATATATGAATATACTTGAATTCTATTTTTTTGGGTGTAACACAAACTTGTGAGTTGTGTAAATCATTACTCATCAATATGGATTTAAATCACCTTTAAATACTAATTGTTAGATTCCTTCTAAAGAAATACTTATTAAAACCTTGATCATCCAAACAGGTAGTTTCATGATAAAATGGGAGACCCTAGATTATATTGTGTAACGAGATAAAGTAAAAGGTGACTCTGGATTTTCTTATCAGGTGGTTTATTGAAAAACCAACTTCCCCTAGATTATTCAATGTTAACTAATTTTTTTACATTTTCTTTGGGTTATGCTAAGATTAAGATATCAGATAAATAGAGTTGTGTTTATCCATATGATGGATTGAATGAATATTTATCTTCTCAACTATCCAAGATTCATATATAATATGATTGGGATGATTCCCTACCTAAATAACTATGTAGTGAGATGAATGCTACAACAAACTAATTACTTAGTAAAATATGGATCTTGGCCTAATAATGGGTATCAGGAGTTTTAAAAGGGTTCAACATTTTAGTGGGATTATATTTAATAAAATCATTTATTAAATGTTAATCAAACATGATACTCATCTGATAAATTTTTATATTTTATATGAATAACATTATCATCATTAAACAAAACATTGATGTTAATCATTATAAGGAAAATCATAATGTAAGATACACCTAGACTGATATCTTAAAATTTCATAAAGTATAATAAATATTGTATGTGTTATAGAAATACATATTTTTGATTAATCAAGTGTTGATGTTTTTCAATATATGAATCTAGATATTTTTGGATGTATAGAATAATTCACTTAATGTTTCGAAACCATTATATGAAAAGTGTATAGGATTATTAGTGATAATAATATCTCATGCATACTTTTTAGCATGTTATATGTGTTGATTTTTTGTATTTAATTGAATAATATTTAGAATTTTGGATCTTATTGACTCGTTTTATGATTATTTCAGGAAACAATGAATATTTTAAGAAGGAATGAAAAGAGGTAGAAATAAGCTCACAACACAACAGTGGATTTCTAATTATGGTGTGGATTTGGAGAACCGAAACAACATGATTAAATTATATATAATATCCTTACATGTTGTGACTTCATCAAAGAGGAAGGTTGCTGCTAGGATAATCTATTAAGTCAAAACATGTTATTAAAGATCATTATACGTCATTTAGCTACATTAAACGGTGTGGCCTCTTTAGAGATAAGTTTTCGGAGAATAAATATGCCAAGATTTGTAGAATATGAATATTTAAAGGTTACATGTTTTGAGTCCCAATTATACGTCGTGAAAGCAGTCAATGATTCAAATATTCATATGAGATTTGTGTAGATAAAGAAATGTGGAGGCAAATACATATTAGGATCACAGGACATGTAATCACATTATAAATCATGAAATCAATCGATCAGAACCAATTTGAAGGCTATAAATAGAGTGCTTACCTACTATTAAAAAAAATTCTCGATGGATCTCTATGATGGATGACACCAGAAAAAGGAACCCAGCTCTTCTTAAACACATTCTATAGGATTTTACTTTATTATTTTTCTACGCCCACTCATGGTTACCATAAGTAAGTAATTTCATTGTGACGGGGCATGCATTATGAACAAGAATTGAATGTGTGAGGTATTTTATAATTTAATTCAATTGATGTTGGGATTTCATGTTCTCTCTTAATTTCAATCTCTTTCCCTATTCTTCTTGCTTGACCATTGTGAGTGGGGGTTGGAAAAGGGTGTAGTTTCTTTCTTTCTTAGTGCATGGGAATTTCTTAAGATGACTGAATACATTTTCTTAATGTGAGATCTGGGGTTGATACTTCAACCATGACCATTGGGTCTGTCCTTTACCTATGTTTAAATTAGATTTAGGGTTACCCATCATTTGTAATGTGAAGTACTTGACCAAGAGAAAAGAATAACTTAGTATGTAGAGCATTTTACATTACCATTGTACTCACTAGGACCCAATTCTAACAACGTCATGACTGTTAATTGATTATTTCATACCTTGACATCTCATGAACATAGAATCATTGATGAATGACACCCATTTTATATTTTATTCTCCCATATTCTCCACAAATGCAATTCTTAATATCTTAGATTTAATTCCTTCATATCGTCATTATTTTAGGCTTATTTTTTTAATTAATACTCTCTCCAACCCTCTCTCTGGGTTTAACCTCGGACTAAAATATCTTATACTACCTTTTAGTTTAGAATTCTATTTGTTTTGTGTTTCTAAATTTCTAAATTCAGAAACCTTGTGGGAATTAATGATGCTCATGGTTATATCACTTAGTATTCACTCTTGTACTCAATATGATTAGGAACATCAGAGATTTAAGGAATTTTAGTCCCATATGATCAATATGATGGGTGAATTACAAATGATATTAAGCATGATTGAGTTTGTTTATGGATTTATTAAACTAAAGGTTTCCTTAAAGCATTATTAGTTATAGAATTCAATTATATTATTCTGGTAAATATATTTTATCGACTATAAGATTTAAAAGTATTGTAAATATACAAAAGTTCATAAATATAAATGAATTAAAGAATCTTTATTGAAGTAATAGATCAAAGGAGTTCGTGTATTAAAAACATGGATTCTTCAATATTAGGTGAACTTGTCATAAGATGCGTATTATGTCATTTTTCACTTGGAAAGGTCATGCAAAGAATTATTGTTTTATAAAATGAGAATGTTATTTTTAATACACATAGTTTAAGATTTAGTTAATTATATGTCATGCTTAAGGTGAGGTTAAAATGGATTTCCCCGATTATAGATTTAATCTTATTCTCATTTGTGGAAATGTTCCGACAATATGAATGAATTCAGGAAAAGTTTACCCAATATTCTCAAAATTTAGTAAACAAATAAACTAGATATATGATTTCTATGTACTAGTAATATATAAATAGTGTTAGTGGGTAAAAGTTAAAATCAAATGAATAATAAAATTAGATTCAAAATTCAATAATATTTTTCCAAAATCACAGTCAATGTCATTAAAACATAGGGTTATGAGGAAGAATGAAAAACTATTCTACATTACAAGATTATCTAGAATACATAACAGGTTTTAAGAAACTCCTTCGGATGTCCATGTTAGGTATAGATGTTTTGGAAATCAATTTTTTAATTTTTAAGGGTATGTGACACTGAATATATATTTTACAAGTGCTGTAAATATAAAAGAGTTCAAAATAAAGGAAAGAATTGACAGAACTTGTAGTTTATATTAAAGTGATGAAGCAATGGTCTTCTACATCAATATATTAAATGTAAAAGAATCTATCTTGCTTTGGTGGGTCTAAATAAATGAGGTTTTTCTAAATATAATTTCTCTTATGTGATAAGAGAGGTGGTTTTCTAACAAAGTTTTTTTGTGAAAAAAATTATGATGATTTATTGAATACACATGGATTATGATTCATCGAATTCAACAAATTGTTTTGAGAAGAATATATGGACAAAAATTTTGATCCATGATAAAGTGTTTATAAATCTATTTTTTAAAATATAAGGGAATGTGTTCCTAGCTCCCATCGATGGTATATTTTAATAGATTATTCCTGTCAAAGTTATGTTCTGCAAAAATTAATAATACCATATAGTAATAATAGTTTATTTGTTAAATATTCCTAATAAAAATACATAAAATTTATTTAAAAAAAAGTTTTTGTGTATCTTAGGGATATATTTTAATGCTAATATAATATCTAAGAGGAGAGAGAAAGTATTATTAGGATTAGAAAATTTAGAAATTAATAACTAAATGATTACACTAGTCAAATGTTGAATTTATTTACACTTAATGTGGTATAGTGTTTTGGATATGCGATGATAAATTTTTTTTAAAGAGTTACATTTATTTATCATAAATAATTGTATATAATTACTTCCAATAGGATTGTACAATTCTAAAATTAAAGTGATATTTTTACTTAATATCCTAAAAGGTTTAGTATATATCTTGATAATTAAAAATGGAGAATTTACATTTAGTTATCGTGAAAAGTGAAAATCACAATTTTCTAAAGGATTGTGCTAGTCAAATTATAAAGTAAATTACACTCAATAACATGAAAGATTTTAGGATATGGTGATTAAGAGAAATATCAATAGTTTCATTAGTTATCATTACAAAGTAAATTTCATTTTTCCTAAAATGGTATAGGATGTGTGGGTAAAGTAATAATGTAAATTGTTAACTATTTTAAGAAACTAAAAGAAATGTTTTATGGAAATATTTCCTAGAATGATTATGATGGTCCAATTAGAAAGTGTTCTAAGCAGACAAAAGAGGTATAAATCATTATGTTTGGGGTGATGATGTTAATAATTTTAAATATTTTCAAAAGTTGATCAGTTAGGTATATGATTTCTAAATACCACCATTATTCAAACTATCTTAATTCATATATGTTTCCCACTAAATAGTTGGTGAGGGGTTTTTAACACATGGTTCTATAGAGATGTGGTAGGAATTTCATATGATGTAACAAGATAAAAAAACTACAAAAAAGTGAAACATGCATAAGGATGGTCTGGAAACCTTTCATATAAGTAATGATATAATGGTGCTTATTTTAGGTTTGTTAAAAATTATTAAAAGAGTTTTACGAATATTAAAATGTATCATATTTAATGATGTTTTCATTTTAGCATACTTTCACATTGGGTACATAAATATATATATATCTATATAGATGTATATTTCAGGAAGTGTAATGATAAAAAGCCTCTCAAAGTATGAATTTTTTTTATCCCTAGACAGTGTCCATCATGGAGTATTATAGGGTATAATGAAATGTTAGGGTTATTATGAGTAGGATTCTTGTATAGAGATATATAATATGATCATTAGGTACAGAATAAATAATTTTATTCTTAATATGAATCAGATGGCAGATGAATTATACTACATGGAGTTTCATATATATTTCATTGGTATAATAGGGGTTATGAATCATATTTGACTGTCTATTTCCTGAGGTTGGAAAGATATATATCATGCGAATCTTTATACTTTGATAACCTACTTATGCAAGTATATGCAGTGACTTAGATAATACGGGGTTGGATGGGTATGTTGTCGATCATGCCGTCGGTTGGAGATCAACCAAGATGATATGTTTCCTCTTGTATTTTGAGTATGACATATTTTCCACCGATTGAGATAGACCGTGGAGTAGGCATCCTTACCTAGATATTATATATCTTTCCAAATAAGGGACATGTGATGTGATTATATATAAGGGTGAATGACATGTGATGTATTCAATAAATAGTAAAATCTATACTTTGATAATATGGAATGTTATATTAGGGTATATGGGATTAACATATTTTTTATCCCATAGTCGCTCAATGTATTAAAAAAAGGGTAAATATAAGAATGAAAGTTTTCATATGATGTATACTGGTGAACACATTTTTTGAGATACATGTGGTTGATAGAGATTGTGCCAGAACCATTTATAGTTTGAGTATCATTGACAATTTTCTATAGGATGATCTTTACTTATTTATACGAATTTGGATATTCTTATTTATTGTACATGATATAATGTCCCTTGGGGTCAAAAACTCTGGTTGAATAAATGGGGATTAATTTTTATACAAATAGATACTCTAAAAGTGTTTTAGATTTAATCAAAAATTATTTTTAGATGGTTATTCACAAGGTATTACATACGATGTAATACAAGGAGAAAATAATGATTTCTTTTAAAAAATGTTTTGAAAGATATCTAAAAGGGGTTTTGGATATGAATTCATAAGTTATTTTATATGGTACAATATATGGTGAAATGGAACAAAGTTTTTTAGGCTTTATTACAAGTGGGATATTGAAGGATATATGTCCTAAAATATTATATATATATATATATATAATATAATTTTGTATTTGATTAAAATTAATATTTGTATGAATGAGGTGTATAATCTAATGAAGATTATGGATTTATTGTTAATCATTAATGAATGTTATAATTAGAGGAACCATTTCATAAAATAAAATAGTGGGAAAGAAAAGCATTCAATGCATTCATACATGAGTTAGTTGAAGCAACATTTACTCATGTGTTATAAATTCAGGAGTAAATATAGTAGCTTGATTTTTTTCTCATGGTTTTATTTATCACTATCATTATTTGGAAATTTTTGTGTGATTGCTTCTTAATTTTATGAACATGATTTTTAATTTAATCCTGACTTATCTTCCTAATTTCTGTTTGAGACACTAGAATGTCATGGCGGAAGGATGGATCCCATCCATGTGACGCACGATTCAGCACAACCTGTGGATACCTATAAAGGTGGGATGTCTTTTAGATTCCAATACTCTGATCTCTCTCAAACCCATGTAATGATGATTGAGACGTTTTATATGGTCTTTAGTGTACATTACATTATATTTATAGCAGTTCTTCATTTTTTGTACAGGTTTCATATTTCATGCATGGAGATCACGGACAACATATTTGATCACATTCGCATATTTTAATAATCATTTGTATACTCATTAAAATCCAAATAATATCTAGAGTGGTGTTAAAAATATGGGTTATTTTTTCACTACTAGGAAACCCCCATTTATTTTCCCTATAATTCATGTTTATCGATGCTAAACAAGTTTCAATTCTCTAAATGCCCTTAAAATCTGGTTGTATTTATCATCGCTAAAAAGTGTTAATAATGGAACCCTTTAACAGTTCTAAGAAGGTGGTGATAAAAGACCAATTTTGTAAATGCTTTTGTTAGTGCTGATAAAAGATGCCTTCTATAAGTTCCTTTTTAGCATTGAAATATATATATATATATATATATATATATATCTCACACTAGAGGAATTTCTATCAGAACTAGACCACCCCACCACCAACTTCTGAGGTGAAAGCCCCTCCACCTTTATCAGTTCTTCCCCCTTTCCACCACCGTGCATTTAGCAGTTCTAACAACCCTCCCTTCTATTAATCCATCTCAAGAAACTCTTAGGATTTGAACGTGGGATCTTCAGGTTCGTAGTGAATGTTTATTACCACTGCAATAGCTAGTTTTTATCTATATATTTTAATATATTGATTTATTTTTATATATTTAAAAATATTTTTGTATATATTTATTCTTATAATTATATATATAATAATTTTTAAATACAGTTATAACACATATTTGTTTGTGTGTGTATTTATGTGTATGTGTGTACATTTGTGTGTATTTATATTTATATTTATGTGTACATGTTCATATTTAAATTTATATATTTATATAATTGTATATAATTATATATATTCATATATTTATTTTTAAATACATTTATAAAATATGATTGTGTGTGTGTGTTTATATTTATATATACATGTGTGAGAGTTAATATATAAATATCAAAATAAATATTTATATATATTTACATATATTATATGTTGGTATTTATTTACATGTATTTGAATATATATGTGTGTGTGTGTGTGTGTTTGTTAATAACATTATATATACATTTTTATATGTATATACCTTTTCATATAATTTAATAACAGAAATAAAATGGATAAATTTTTATTTTAAATAAAATGTATAATTTATTTATTTAAATATTGTTTATATCATTATGAAGAAATTTAATATATAAATATATTTAAATAATTATTTGTAAAATTAAATTATTTACATGTAAATATAAGAAAATATGTATATATTTATTTATAAATAAAACTACATTATGAAAAACATTAAAATTTCAACCCTATAATAACCATATCGGTTTAATATCTATTAATAAATTCAATTTCCACTGAAAAAAGACAAGAATACCCTCTTAAAAAAGATGAAATTTCGTCAAATTTTTAAAAAAAAATTGGTATCACAACAAAAAAAACTCAATTTGGAAGGCTTTACGAGCCTGTTAACCTCAAAAAATAAGAATCATGTAGCACCCTAGTATGAGTTATGTCACTATTTCATTCCTTTTGTATTAAGTATGTATTCATCAGAATTCTTTGCTGGAATAGTTTAGGGGAATAAAGAGGAGAAATCCTAGAAATGGACTTCAAGAAATCTACACGGCCAATTTAGGTTATAAATCGGGGGTTTACGATGTAAATGTTGTGGGGTAGATGTTTTGGATTAGAAATTTTATGATGTAAAAGAATTTTTATGTCATAAATTGGTTCTATAGGATTTAATTAAGAGGCAATGTATTCTTTTGGTGGAAGTTACTCCTCAATGAATTTATTATGTAAATTCATTTATTACACTATAAATTCATCTGAGCCCAACTGGTTTTAACTCAGTAATATATTGTGACACCTAATTTATTACTTATTCCTTCCTCTAAACTTTTAGAGATAACGTAGTTGATTTCTAGGGACATTAAATGTTTGAAATTGTATTCCAAATAATCCTTGTGTGTTCATTTGTGGAGATCAATGTTTTTCGGTCTTGTTCTTCCTTCTTGTGTTAGATCTCCTTGGTTTGTATCTTATAGAACCATAGATCTATGTTATAATACCTATATCTATGGTTCCATATTTCTATTGATGAGATCTTATGGGGAATTTATAGAGGAACAAAAGGAAGATGTTTGGTCTGTGGAATCATCTTTTATCCATCAATCTAATTGAATTGAGGTAAGTGGTTTTTCCTTCTTTACAATTTTATCTGAACATGAAGGCTTATTCGGTTTCTAAAAGTATCCTTCTCTATTTTCAATGGTTTTTACTTGGTAAAAATCTACTGATAATTCTCTTATTGGTTGGCATGAAATAGGATTGTGGGTGTTTCCCATAATGGATTGTTGAACTCATTAAAAGTGTTTACATAAATGAAATGTGATTTTGGCACATGTTCTTGGAATAATGGGTTATGATTTACATTTGGAAAGGAATTGGTTGTTGTGTGATAATTATTTCATTGTACAAGTCCTTTCAGAAACGTACTTGGTTCTTGGTGTAGACTAGACATGCATAAGGGGAAATATGAAACCACGTGACGACTTAGTAGAAGAAAAACCACTACTCATGAGTATAGGGGTGTCACTTTAGAATTCATGTGTTTGTGTTTAAACCTAGTTGATTATGCTAAATATGTAATTATAAAACACTCATTTTTTAAATATAAACATGGTCATGACTTAAACTACTTTTGGAAACACTGTTATTATGAGATATTTTAGATTATGAATTTTTTTTACAATTTTGATATTCTTTCAACTAGCTTTTTTCTATGAGTTAACAAGTTTTTGGTCTTAGTTTCATGTGGGAAGAATCATTGGGGCTTCCTAGTGTGTATTATTACTCAACCCATACATATGTAATTTGGTTCACATACTAATGTTATTTATATGATGTAGAAATGGTACTAGTTTCATAATTTTCTAGCAGCACTCCTTGATGTCGAATTCATAATTAGTGGAGTTACAGGATGTATTTGGTTCATGTCTGGGTCAAGAGTGGTGACACATTGGTACCTAGGTCTTTTTTTCATTGGATTTTTCGTCACTATATCCTACTATTCTATTGTTACTCTGATATTTTCCCTATTTTAATTTTTTTTAGTGGATTGGTCACATTGTTTCTCAGACAGATTTTGGTGAATGCATTATTTATATAGATGTATTTGGTTTATTTACCAATACCTGGTTTATCTTGTGATTGATTATTATAGGGTAAATTGTTCCCCCAATATTTCGTGTATTTAAACCCCTCATATTTGTTTTTATCCTTTGGTTTCCAGGGAATTTCATCTATGGTTAGTGGAATTTTTCCTCTTCTCATGATAATGGGTTGGGGTGGGATGTTACATATGGTATCTAGCTTGTTCATTCCTTGAGTTTGGTATATACCAGGATATTGGAATGTCGGAACAAGAAATTTATATCTTTAAAAAGAAATATCTAACCTTTTTATATTAGAAATAAATATATCATCTTGGTTTGGGTAAAAACGTGTTCACAGACACTTCTAGGAAAGGTGTCAACTCATCATTGTGGGTTTAGCCAATGAGTATAACCTGCCATGCGTTATCACCACGAATTCCCCCTAGGACTGAATTGTCACATGGTTATTTGATTTTGATTTTGTGGAACAGATTGTAGTGTCTTAATATATAAAATATAACCTTGAAAATTTGAACAATGAACATTTTTAATTTATTGATTTCTAAAATGTTTTATGGAATCAAAATTCCACTAGTAAATAGAACAATAAATCAATGTGGGGGAGTATCTGAGAATGTGGTTTCACTAAGAACACAAAACAACCATGATTTAGTACATAATATAGCGGAATATTTTTAGGTTGTTGAAAAGGGACCTAGTACCGAGGAACCACATCAGGTAAACCCCTTAGCAGACTTACTAAAGTAGAATCTACCAACATTTCATGGTGATTCATGACTTGAGAATGTATTTGTATGGTTAAGCAGGATGACCAGTTTTTGGAATTCTTGGGGACACCATATGATATTAAGTTCAATATATTGATGTATATGCTTGAATACATGGATCTATAATGGTGGGACATAACTATTTAGGATATGTTGGATCAAGACCTCACTTAAAAAGGATATGTAAAATTTTTCAAAAAATGAATAATTCTAGAAAACTCTCAAATAGAAAAGACAGCAAGCTTCTTTCAACTGGAACAAGGAAGTATAATTGTAAATGAATATGTAAATGAATTCACTCACCTTGTCTACTTTTAAACATAGGTATCACTTTTAGAAATACTGAAATCTTGGATATTAGAGGCAGGTCTCCAACCTGTGGTTCACATAATGGTAATAATGTTCTATATTACAGACTATATTGAAATGGTGAATAAGGGGCAAGTGGGAGAAAGAGACCTGGTTGGGAATCATAATGGAGGGGATACCTTTTTTCATCTGAGTTTTTGTGGGACCTTCAATATGGGAAATAAAAACAAGGGGGATATTTACTCAAAGGGTGGAGATATAGCATAAAATCAGTCCATGAGATCAATATCTTATCCACCATGTTGAAATAATGAACCAGGTTGTTTCTATTGTAGCACACTCTTACACAAGATTAAAGAATACAGGATAACCTAATGAATTTTTTCCACTACAAAAAAAGAGTTCATCTCAAAAAGCATTGTCATAAAATTATGAGATCATCTGGTGGAACAGACTCAAATCAGCCTCAGGATTCATATTATAGGGAGAAAAAATCAAATTATATTAGTTCTCATCCAAAAACTAAGATGAACGAGGACACTTCTAGGAAAACTTTGGTCATTCGGATAACACCTCATTAGGAAAGAAAAAGATATCAGGTGACATCTATGTGAAAACATTATGGAGTAGAGAAGGCTATCAAAAGAAATAAATTGGGTCCCTATATAGTGTTAAGTACCATTCTTCTAAAGTCAACTATTATGCATGTCTTGTTTGATACTAACTCATTGAATTATTTTATTTCTTCATATGTTTGTAAAAAATTGGGATTACTTGTGGAAATTATTTATCATAACATGAGTACGATGACACACCTTAGACAGTGAGAGTGCATAGAATTCAAATACTTAGTATGCTCCATTAACATTGATGTAATAATTTTTTTTGGTAGTTTACAGTCATAGATATGGATACATTTGATGTAATATTTTGTATAGAATTACTGTTGGGATTTAAAGCTCATATAGACTGCCACACTCATTATGTGTTTTTTACATCCCTGAATAGATCACTTCATGTATTTTAGGTGTATTGGGATACAAATGATGGTAGATATGAGACTTTATAAATAGTGGATGGAACCATCTATATCTAGTTATTGGAGATGACCTTGGATGTTACTGATAAAATGGGAAACAAAACTCTTATAGTCATAGTAGACTGATACCTTGATGTCTTTTTGAAATACTTCTCTATGTTACCACCTGAGTGTGAAATTGAAGTTTCTATCGACCTACTCATAGGAATTAGACCACTTTAATTAATATTTTATATAGTGGCTCCAATATATTTAGGAGAGTTAAAGGTTCAACTAGAAGAGTTAGAAAGTAATGGCTTCATCATACCTAGTACATTACCTTGGGTTGCACCAACATTCTTCGCAAAGAATTCAGATGGTACTCTCTAGATATATATTCATTATCATATTTTGAATCAAGTTATGATAAAGATAGATATCTTATTCCCCGAATAAGTGACCTATTTGATCAATTAAATGTATATAAATGGTTATCTATGATTAAACTATGATCAATATATCATTATTTTAGAGTCCTGAGAGAGGATATTCCAAATACATAATTATAGAGTATATATGACCATTATGAATATGTCATCATGCCTTTTAGTCCGATGAATGAACCTGTATTTTATATAGACTTTATGAATCATATCTTCCAAAGGTACCTCAAATTCTTTGTAGTTGTATTTTCGGATAATATTCTTGTTTACTCTCATAGTATGAATGACCATAAATAGAACTTAGAGATTGTACTCAGAACATTACAATATCATCATTTTTATATTATGATTTCTAGGATTGACTTATAGATTCAAGAAGGTTGTTTCCTTAGTCACATTATTTATAAAGAAGGAATATTAGTTGACTTAGAAAAAATAGAAGCAGTAGTCTCTTGGCAGCCATGAAATATTGTTTTCAAGATACACCGTTTTATAGGATTTCCATGCTATTATCATCTTTTTTTCTTGATTTATCAAGACTTTATTATCCCATGACTACTTTGACAATAAAGGGAATTATATTCATATGGAATGATAATTTTCAAAAAATAATTCAAGTGATTAAAATGAATCTCTCCTCATCACCCTTCCTGATATTGTGAGAATTAGGTAAGGACTATGTGGTATATGGTGATGTGTCGAGATTAGGTCTTGGTTTTGTTGTCATACATGGAGATCATGTTGTGGGCTATGGTTCCAGGTAATTTCAAGAACATAAGAACAATTATAATATGAATGACTTGGAATTTTCTTCAGTTTTCCATTACATAAAGACTTAATGGAATTTCCTCTTTGGGAAAAAGTTCACAATTTTCACTACCCATAAATTCATGAAATATATCTTTTCTCAATGAGACATAAACATAAGGAAATGAAGATAGATATTGTACCTTGAGATGTTCTATTTTGACATGGTATACACACCCGGTAAAGGGAATTTTGTGGCAGTTTCATTGATTCAGAACTCATATAGTGATGTTGCATGAGAAGATCGTGATCAATGGAAGTTGATGAGAATGATTAGTAACTTAAATCTAGATTACATTGTACAAGGTGAGCATGTAATTTTATTTCCACTCAATATAGTTCCTAACATGTTAGATTTGGTAAAATAGGATTATATATCAAACCCTAATTGCATCATAGTTAGGTCAAACCTAAATTGTGGAGAAACTTTTAACAACTCAATAGATGATGAAAACTCTTTGTCATGTCTTTCTAATCATGTTGTATTTTCTCAGTCCTTCCATGAATTGATTCATTCTATATAGCACCATTGAAAATGTACTATTCACCTGGGTATTTAGAAAATGTACAAGGTGACGAAAAATCATTTCTGGAGGATGGGTATGAGACATGAGATTGCAGAATATATGACAGAATGCCTAACTTTCCAATATATAAAATCAAAGCATCAAAGACCATCCAATATGTTTCCATATATTCATATACCCATATGGAAGTTGGAATAGATTGAAGTGGACTTTCTCACTGTTATACTGAGTACATTGAAGAATCAAGATAATATTTGAGTAATTTTGGATCAACTCGCCAATTTGACATAGTTTCTTCCCAATAGAGTATCCAAAAGAGTAGACGAAAAGAAAAACATGTGTATCTAAGAAATAGTAAAGTTACTTGGAGTTCTAGTTTAAATATTATCTGACAAAGATCCTTATTTCACATAATGATTCTGGTGATCGTTACAGTAGACTCTCAAGAGTCAGTTGACCATGAGCACAACATATCATCCATAGACTGATTGATAGTCAGAGTACACAATTTTCACATTAGAATATGTGATTAGAGAATGTGTCATGTAATTTGGTGGTTCATGGGTGGATCATATACATTTGGTTGAATTCTGATATAGGTATAACTATTAGGAGATGGTAAAAGTGGCCCCATTTGAGGCTTTATATGCTCATCCTTTTCATTCTTCACTTTGTTGGATGGAGACGTAAGATACATTGTTGATTGGTCCTAATAATATTCATGAGACTATGTAGAAGATCCAAATGTTCTGTAAGAGGATGTATATAGCTCAAATATGACATAAGATATATATATATATATAATCATCACCAACCTTTATCTTTCGATGTTAGTGACCACGCCTTCTTGGATGTTTCACCAAGACATTGTCATCAATGATTTGGTAAATAAAGTAAGTTAGTATCATGATATGTTTGACCATTCTAAGTGGTGGAATAGATTGGAATAGTTTGGTATCAGTTAGCCTTACCGTCATGGTTCAATGAAGTTCATAACGTGTTCCATGTTTCTAAAATGAATATGTATCACCTAGATCCTTCGACATGTGATCAGTTAGAATCATTTTAGTCTTGCGCATAATGTGACATTTATCCATGAACTGGTTTGGGTTCTGGATAGACATGAAAAGACCCTACATGGGAGATCTATTACCATAGTGAGAGTTTTTGGATAGCATTGTCAGGTTCAAGATGAAATATGGGAACATGAGAATTTGTATTGGAGAAATGACCAGAGTTTTTCTAAGGCAACATTCTGATCTAGCTTCATAAGGATGGAAATCCCAATGGTGGGGAGAATTTAGCACCCCCCAGGTTTGAGTTACATCATTATTTTATGCCATTTATCTTGCATTTTAATTCTGAAGAATAACTTTCTAGAAGAGTAAAGGGTAATGAAGAGGAGATATTCTCGATATAAGATTATGTATATCGATAAGAAAAATTTATGTTCACAACTACACATATTCCCTTTAACAGCACACAAATTGAAATTTAACGGTTCCATAAAAGCATTGTTAATCCCAAAGATGATAGGGGTATCCTTTATTAGCGTTAAAAAATATCTCAAAAAGGGGGTCCTTTATACACACTAAAACAAGTGCTGATAAAGGACCACCATTATCAGTAGTTTCAATAGTTGTGAAAAAGGGGGCCCTTTATTAACACTAAAAATAGCACTGATAAAGGCCTAACCGCCTACAATCTTCTATTGATATAAGAGCACACCCAGAAGAAAAACCTATAATTTCAAATTCTAAATACAACCTGTAATTTCAAAAAATATTATAATTTTAAACAATGATATATTAATTTAATTGAAATCATGAATAAAAAATTGTACACCCTTGGTATATAAAAAACACTACTATTTACATTTCAAACAAAATGTTTTATATCATTACAATTACAATTATCCAACAAACATTCTGATACATTAATATTTCATCTTTCGATGCTCGTGATCCCCTCTCAAAAAATGTCCACCCATGGTATCAGTTACCGAAAAAATCATCACAACCCAAGAAAAACATTCCACCTATATACGAAAACAAATATTATGTTAGTAAAAATATAAAGAAATAAATTAAGCACTAATTTGAAATAATACAATAATAAAATGTCAATATTTAATAAAACGATATATTTAGAGTTATACCAGTCACACCATGCATCTTATTGAGGTGGGTTTGATTCCTACATTCCTCAAACGAGTTATGTATCATTTTCCTAAAATATAAAAATAATTTGAATGTGTTTGTTTGGATTTCAGTATGCCACTTGTTGTTTTTACTTAAATCTATGTCAATTTTAAATAATGGAATATTTGGATATATATTGGCCACGCCGTGAATCATATGGAGGTAAAACTTATTCCTAAATTCCATAAATTACTAATAGATCATTTTCCTAAAATATGAAAACAATCTGAATACATTTTCTTGGTTTTCAATATGTTAGTTGTGTTTTTTTAGTAAATGTCATTTCAAACTCAAAACAGGAATTTTGAGTCATAACCATCACATCATATGTCAGTTTGATGTGAAACTGTTTCATACATGTCAAAAATAACTTATGAATTTCTATTTTAAATTATCAATACAATCGAATTCATTTACATGGTTTTCATTGAGTGACACATTTTGACCTAAAATGTCAATTTTAAACCGACATCAGAAACTTTTAGTCATACTAGTCACATTGTGTGTTGGATTGAGGTGTGGTTAATGCCTACACATCAAAAATGACTCATGTATTTTTTCCATAATATAAAAAATAATCCAAATGTGTTTTCTTAGTTTTGAGTATGCCACTTGTTTCTTTTACTTAAATTAATGTCAATTTTAAATAAAAATGGACACTTTGTGTCATACTTTCCACAACGTGTGTCAGATTCTGGTGTGGTTGATTCTTACATGTCACAAATGAAACGTGGATAATTTTCCTAAATTATAAAAACAATACGATTTTGTTTTCTTAGTTTTTAGTATGTCACTTGTTCCTTTTACTTAAATTAATGTCAATTTGAAATAAAAAGACACAGTTGGAGCCATATCGGGCACACCGTGTGTTCTATTGAGGTTTGGTTGAATCATACAAATCATAAATGACTCATGGATCATTTTACTAAACTATAAAAAATAATCGAAATGTGTTTTCTCAGTTTTCAGTATATCACTTGATCTTTTCAGTTAAATTAATCTCAATTTTAAATAAAAAAGAAACACTTTGAGTCATACCGACCACACCATGTATTGTATCGAGGTGAGGTAGACTCCACACATCACAAATTACTCATGGACCTTTTTCCTAAAATATCAAAACAATCTGAATGTGTTTTCTTAGTTTTTGGTATGTCACTTTTTGTTTTTACTTAAATTAATGCCCATTTTAAATAAAAAGAGACACTTTGACTTATATTGGACACATCATGCACCATATTGTGGTGTGGTTGATTATTATATGTCAAAAATTACTTATAGATCATTTTCCTAATTTATGAAATCAATCCAAAAGTGTTTTATTGGTTTTCAGTAAGTCAGTTGTGTTTTTTTATTAAAATGTCTTTTCAAACTAGAGAAATGTATTTTGAGTCATACTGATCACATCATGTGTCAGTTTAACATGATTGAGTTGTGTGGGAATGGGTTGATGGAATCCATACATCCAAATAAATTTATTAATACAGTGGAACAAAACTATAAGAAAATGAATAAGAGGCATGCCACATATGCTTGAAGCAAGAATTGTTGTATAATAAAGTGAGAGACACTAGAGAACATGACCAATATATGTCATTCATGAATCTAAGAATAAAAAAAATCAATATACAATTAATAAAAGAAATAATATGTAATAGATAATAATATTCTAACCATGTAACTACTAATCATGTTCATTATCTTGCCGATGATTATCCAATGTAACTCTATAGGTTTCGATATAATATCTGACAATATTTTAATGTCTATGGGCCTGGATCCACCTTTAGATAATATTTTTGTAGATATAGTCTCATAATAAAAATTTACATATTTGAATTTCTCACAAGAATTATGGATTATGATTCCATCATCCACAAAGTGAATCCTGTATAATATCCATATGCAATGGTGTGAAAACATGTGGACCAAACAGAGGGATGCACTCTAATACCCTAATCTTAATAAGGATAACACATCCTATAATCTACATCTAATCGATGCAACATAAGATGTATAGTTATCTATATATATATATTAGATATGAAATCCTCGATCTATACCTCTTTTTCTGGTCTAGGTCCATAATTAAAGACAAATGAATTATATGAAAAAAAAAGTAGTAGAATGATTGATAAAGTTCATGACACCAATATGTCTCAAAATATATGTTCATGTAAATTTCTATAAAATGATCTCATCATCGTCATCTTTTAAATAGATGAAGTACAATTCTATCCATTACATGGATAGATGACTGCTAAAGATAGACCTACCATCACCCCAGACCTGCATTCCAAGTATCTTGTAAAGTAAATCAGAACCATCACCTGAAATAAACTTTTCACAGTCACAACCTCAATAGGGAGTCCTAACATAAGGGAAACATCATCGAGACCCTAAAACCCTTAAAATATAAGGTTTTATGATCCAAAATTAGTCTTAAAATCACTATAATTAAAATATCACACCCAGGAATCCATCATATGGCTGGTGTGCCTAGGCCAAATTCCTATGATATGTCTAGGTCCATCGGTTAGCCGGTGGGCTTACTGGCTAGCCTGTGGGTGATATAGAATTGTAGCATCCCTATGAACAATTTTTTACTTCATTTTATTAATAGAAAAACATATCAAGGATGAATGAAACCTCATATCCATCCAAAAATATTATATTTGGATGTTCAAACTCATAGAATCTCATTTCATGTCTATGTTTTCAAAATAAACCATCCTCTAAATAAAAAATCAAAACTCCCTCTTAAATGAAATGAATTTAATTACATGGGACATTAAAAACTCCCCACCATAATTATTATAATCCTCGTAAAGATATGGTAATTATTTAACCAATTATCGTGAACTATTGTGGACATTAATTCACTAAGAACCCACAACATTCCATCTCCAAATACCAAACACTCCTCCACATCACAACAACAACACCAATCATGGATACCTGAAATTCCCTCCAAAAATATCCAGTCTGATCCTTGGACCAAACCTATTATATCCTATACAACGTTCTCCACATGGTTCAAATCTCACCACATTCAATTCCATGTTAAAATAGTATTCTGACTGTCCACCCACTGGCCTCTTCTAAAAATGATCATCCATAACCACTAACATGCTCTCACATTTCCCAATCATGATTTCTTAAATAATGTATGAATAATGCGGTCATTCAAGAACCCGCACAAAATTCCAAACCTAGCTCTCAATGTAATTCCATGTTTGGGTCACAAATCCTTTTCTCTAGCCACCGTGTACCTACCCGAAGCACCGATGCACCTTTGATCTGACTCACCCTCAGATCATTTTTTAAAAACCCATGATTGATTCCAATGAACCAAATTCAACAAACATCACATACGATCCCAAAATATGATATTTTTCAAGGAACCAAGATTAATAAGGCCCATCCATGCATCAAAATTTGATTCCACCCCAACTATCCATGACTGGTCTTACCACACACCGACATCATTGTGTATCCATGACCATCCACTAACTGGTCATTACCACTCCATGACCCTTCTGATATGATTTTTATTATCCCATGATTAATATTATTCTCCCCACCATAGGGGCTTCATTATTATCACCCTTTGAAACAACTAACCATACTCCACATCCCATGATCCTTCCATCACACAATGCAACAACTAGACATGTCCAACCCTCTCATACTCGAGCACCAACTCCAACCACTAACCACAAATTCTCCCTAATTCACTATGAATTTCATCCCCATTATAGAAAAAAATCATCCCAAAAAACAATCACACCCTCTAACTATTCAATGTTTCAGTCTGTATCATATAGCTTTCCCTAACTACTCCATGAGTACCGAAACCGAATGGGTGCCAACATAGCCCGCGTATTGCTCCATACAAGCCATGCTCTCCCATCCCGAAAAATATTATCAGTGACCAAGCTATGAATGACCCTACCATGATACATCAATCCATTTCTAATGTCACCTTTCACAGCCAAGGGGTGTATCCCATTTATTTCAAAATTCATAGGGCTACCATGCCTGCATGCATCTATCTGAACACATTGTTCATGTCACTCTAAGAGTGACCCCAAAAATGAAACACCACAATTCCATTATCATTGCACCACTCAGGTTTATCCAAAACCTCAAAAATTCCAAATATAACTACACACGACCGATTCCATAATTCGTAGAACTACTAGGTTTCATGTTTACCCATCAATACTGTTTTGAAAAGCCTCTCCAATGATCACTCTCCTCCTCAAGGTAGACTGATCCACTAAGAACCCACTCACAAGTTCTTGTTCACTACCTAGCCTGATCTCAACTAATCTCAAGGACTACACACTCCCACAAAACTTGATCACATGACCAGACTCACACTCCCATGAGTCACATCCCATCTAATCTAGGATCACATGCTTAACCCACTGACCATTCCACACACACATGTCAGTATCAGCCCACAACTGAAGTCATATCACACACTAAGGATGACCACACAACCACAAACCATATAAGTATCACATCATGAATGATGATTTTCTACCACCACCCCAACATGCTACACAAAAGTGAATCAAAAACCATTAGGCCAGGAACCTAGTTAGTATTGCTTGTTGGGTTTTGTATAAATTTCTTCAGGTTCATCGAATAAAGTGTTCTCATAAGGATTTGATCAGATGAAAATATTTGAATAGACTAGACAAATGTTTTTTAAACTGTTTTGTTTTATAGAGTTTTTTCTTAAGAAGTTTTTTCAATATAATAGAATAATCAGTAGAAGGTGAGCATCATATAGTGTTTGAGTGGACACAGGTTTGTCAGATTCGGGATTTTCTACATAGAGGTTTCAATTATCATAAACATATCATTATATGAATATTTCTCTATTGATGTTCACAGATATCCTTACACAATAACTAATTAATTCATGGTGATGGACCGTTGGCGGTTTTATTGGGTGCTACTACAGTGTATCAACAGTTTCTCAAATCAATGGGTGGTTGACCATGAAACATAGAGGTTGACATAAACATGTTGATTGGAATGTGAAATCAATAAAGAGGGTGGTGGACTAGCTCTAATTTATAGATAAATATTTATTAAAAATTTCGGTCTCTAACATAATTTTCTAATACCCTACTTTAGAGAGGATGTGAGTGATTGTTTTGTAATCACATATATCTCTTGTATGAAAAATGCATTCACTGTTCTCCTGAGGATGTTGGAATTTTTTTAAACCATGGTATATATTTCTCCCTTATTCTTTAATATATTTGCAGTAAAATCATTAGTTATTTCGGGAATAGGTTTCTTATCACTTCTCAGTTCCAGTACACATTACATTGGATGATGAATTTATCAGAATAACTCTATATATGCAATAACATTGTGAAGTTTTTTCATTGAAGACCGGCTGAAGTGGTCATATGGATATACATCTCCATCCTGTGTACAATTTTTCATCACGTCCGTCCATTGGACTAAACCAAAGGTGGTTATTTCAAAAACGATTACTCCAGGTTTCTACCAACATGTGGTATCAAAGAAATTTTATTGGTTCATTAGTTGGTTCTACTTCAATCATAGTGTTCAGATGTCTTATTCCCTTGGATTTAAAGTTATTATATTTTAGTTGGTTTACTATTTTCGGGATCGTGACTTCAGAGTAATGAAATGTTCATATTGATGTGTTTAATGGAATATAATTTTCCTTTTATAGAATGTAGATTTAATATATTCTTATACATAAGGATCTTGATGCTCCATTTTCTAAAAAGAATCCTAATACAATGGATGATGTAGAATGGGGGTAGTTGGACTGTAAGGATTTAGCCTTAATCATGACATCTATTTTATGTAATGTAGTATTAAAAAATAAAGAGAAGACAAAAATCCAATGGTTATGAAAGAATTGGTTGAAATGTTTGAAAATAAAATAGTTCTTAACAAGTTTATCGCATTGTGAATATTATTCAACAAATGATTTTCAGAAGAATGGCATGTTTCCAATCATGTGGATGAATTCAATATGATTTTAGGGAATATTTAATTTTGAAGGTTACATTATGAGATGATATTTTTGATTTTATTCTTTTTTCCTCACTTCTAGAAAGTTGGGATATCATTTTGATAGCAGTGATAAAATCTAGTGGGAAGTAAGATCTTGTGTTTTATGATATTATAAAATTGATCTTGAATGAGGAGTTGCGTTGGAATGAAATTCAAAATCTATCAAAAATTCTATAAACACTACTAGATGTGAATGGTTAGTTCATCAGATAGACTTTCAAAAGAATATTTCTTCAAAAGATTAGTCCCTGAGGAGAAGATGAGGTAAATTGATAGGTTTAGGTCCTTCATGTTGGCTTTGTGGGAAAGGGGACACATCAAGAAAGATTATAGGAAATAGATAGAGGCTTCCACTTTTGGATGGAAAAACATGGTCAGTACAAAGGACATAGGGTCCATCTTGATACTAAGTATGATCATTTAAGAAGAGTCATGGGTTACTAACTTAGGGGAATCATTCCATTCAACTGGTGAGTGAGGGTGCCTAGTTAATTATTTACTAGGAATCTTGGTCATAGTACAACATGTGGAAGATGAATCACTAGATATATTTGGGAATGTTGATGTGAATATGCGAATGAAAAGTGGAAGTATCTTGGAATTGAATGATGTTATATACATTGTAGGTCTCCAGAAGAACCATATATTAGTGGGAAAGTTATATGATATAGATTTCAGAATATTTTTTTTGAATGGATCATGGAATTTCAGAAAAGGCTCCATAGTGATTTCTAATAGAGTAAAAAATGGTACCTTGTATCTTATTAGATATAGTGGTGAAGTCACAACAATCGAAATCACTTCATCAAATGGTTTGAAAAAGTTTCACTATATATTCAGTCACCCCAATGGGAAAAATATTAAATTTATAATATTGGAGGGAATACTAATAGATAATCACATAGACCTTGGAATATGTGACTGTTATATGATATGAAACAAGAGATTCCTTCATTTTGGATGGAAGAAGGAAGACGATTATGAAGTTAGAACTTGTTCATTATGATATTTGGTGTCCATCCCCAGTATGCTTGTATGGTGGTTCACTATAATTTACAACCTTCATTGTTGATGATACTCCTAAAGATTAGATATAATATTTGAAGAATAAATGTTATGCGTTTTAAGAATTTATTCCGTGGTTTTTATTAGTAGAGAAAGAGTGTGAAAGAAAGTTTAAATGTATCCAGACAAACAACGGTGGAGAATTTATAGGACAAAACATTCATCACTTCTATAATAATAAGTGAATTAGACATGAGAAAATTATTCCATGGACTCCAAAAAAATAAAATTACTAAAATAATGAAATAGATGCTGACATATAAAGATCCTATCACGAGGCTTAACATGGGAATTCCTATTTGAATTTGGGAATGATCCTTGAAAAAGAAAACATATATGGTAAATAGAATCCTAGATTTAGTTATGGGATAGGAACATCATAAGGAAATTTGGTATAATAAGAGAATATATGTCAACCATATCAAGATCGCTGGAAGGATTGTATATGTAAATATCGTTTCTAAAAATAGAGATAAGTTAGAGGTGAAATAAAAATTGTGTATTACTATTAGTTTTGGGGATGATAACATTGGTTATCACCTATGGTATGATGAAAAGAAAAATGTAATCTCAAGTTGAGACATTTTTTTAAATTAAGAACTTCAGTGGAAAGATAAATACCATGATAAGAATGAAGTTGATGAAATTTCAAAAAATGAATTTTAGAAAGATCAGACAAAATTTACCCAAAAAATATTCATTCTATAATAATAATAGGTTGGTGCTCCAATAGTCAGGGTATTGGACAAAGAGTTTTAGACTGATAAACCTATTTTTGTTAAAAGATGATCCACTCATATCAGGAAACCTTCTTAGATATTTGTGGATGATATGAACTTATTACTTCTAACAGTCACAGGGGAACTAGACAGTCTGGAGAAGGAAGCTACTCTCAAAGACTCTAAATAGTGGGAGTCATCCATGGAAGATTAAATTAATTAGTGAAATCCCAACAATACTTGGGAGTTGGCTAAGCTATTAGACAAATAGCGGGATCTTGAAAACAATTTTTTATTTGAAGGAGGAAACAGATGAAAGTAATAGATATAGAACAATGTAAGTGGTGAATGGTTTTTATTAAAACGAAAGGATTTAAATTTATGAAATTTTATCACCAGTGGTTAATCACATGACCATTAAGATGTTTCTTATAATTTTTTCATTTTATGTTCTACACTTAAAGCATATAGATGTAAAGACAACATTTTTTTATGGAGATTTAGAAGAATACATTGGCATGGTTCATCCCAAGGGTTTTCAAGTTCATTGGAAGAATGATTTAGTTTTTAAGTTGAAAAAAGTCCATATAGCATGAATTAAGAACTGATATAGTGGAATTGGAATTTTGAAACTCTAATGTTTAAAGAAAAATTTTGTCGATGTGATTATGATTATTGTTGTTACAAAAAGAAATGTGAATATGGATCACATCTCATACTACTTTTTTATGCTGTTGATATATTAACTGGAGGTCCAATGTTAAAAATTAATGAGAAACAGAATAAGAATATGTCAAAAGGTTTTAGATGAATTAACTTAGGAAATAAGAGAAATATTGATGTTATATCATGTCCTATGTAGAGATTCCACCTACATGTTTTCAGGTACTCTTTTACCCTTGTTTTGGTTATACCCTAGTTGGGTTTTCATATGGGGTTGTTTCAAGTCCAATTGGAGAAATATGTAATCCCATGGTGTTGTTCCTGGTAGCCACATGGTTGGAGAAAAAAATGTGTCTTTTCCTAGGAAACTGTGCCCCCTATTTTGGAGACACATGAGGTAGCACATAGTTGGCACATGGTTTGTACAGATTGTGCACCCTCCTTCACCAAACATTACACCCTTATATAGAGTGATTTTTCACAATTGGTGCACGGTTTATCCAACCATGAACCCACCTAGGAGTAACTATTAATCCCATGTGTAGAGGTATACAGTTAAGGCACACAGTTTTTAAAACCATGCACCCCTGCCTAAGAAAGCATGTGCAAATATTTTGATTCCCCCAAAAAATTTATAAAAATTCCCGAACCCCACGGTTTTAACCCAAAATCACCTTGGATCAACCCTTAACAAAATAATTTGAATTTGGAAGCTCCTTAGAGGATTCCAAGGCTCTTCAAACCCCTTTATTGGTGAATCAAATACCTGATTGAATGATCAACTCCTCATTAGTAAGGGATTTCTTCCCCATTTGATTTCCTCTCTCTCCTGACTCTATTTCCCGATGAAGAGGGATGGTTTTTCCTATATAGATGATGGTTTAGATATAGTTTTTAATGAATTTGTTTCCTTTGGATCTTGGATGTTTGAATTGGTCCAAGATCTTCTACGCTGTTGTGATTTCGATCTTTCTGCATCAATTTGGGGATTGCGAGTTGGAGAGAACTCATCCATGACCTTGAGGTAGGTGGTATAATTCTCAATTCTCAAAATCTAGATTAAAACTATGCGTATGAAATTTTTAAATTGAAATTTTTGTGTTGGGAAAATGAATTATTTTTTAATTGAAAAATTAATTAATTTTCCTACAAGATAATGAAATTGGTGGGATAATGAGACTATGAAATTGATTAGATATATAATTCTGAATTTGATTGATTAATGGGAATGTTAAATTTATAGCAACTCATGGGGTGTTTTCATATGATTGAAATGAGGATTTATGAATTATGCATGGTTGATAAATGAATTTATGAAATGGGTTGAATAATAATTTATGAATTGGATGATACATAGGATGTGAATTTAGAACCATGAGATCCGATGTTTATGATCGAGTTAAATGACAGGGAATGCTGCTCTAAATACCCACAGGGTGATAGACTATCATTATAGGCCCTCAATATGTATGTATATATATATATATATATATATATATTTCATGTGATCACTGAGTTGTGGGACAGGGACTGCTGCTCCAAATACCCCTAGGGTGCTATACTTCTACTTTAGGCCCCCATTGTATGAATATTAATTTGAATTTAATGATTTATGAAAACCCATTATTGAATGAAATTTGATATCCCTTTTCTGGATGGTTCAAACATCGGCATAGGCTAGAGTATATATTATTGGTTCAAGTATCACCATGAACCTAAGGATTATACAGTTAGATAAATAATAACTTAATATGATAAATGTTCAATTTATCATTGTAATTTATTCTTTATAAAACTACATACACTATTATAGACTTGATATTGTTTTTTATGTCATTTTTGGTGGCCTAATGTGTTATACCCACACCCTACATAGGCAACCTGATCAGTAACCAAATAGATATCATGCTTACAAAACAAGATAAGGTCAATATCCTTATGCTAAATGGATGAGTGGGGATACTGTAACACCCCAAGCTTCCATGGCACGCTTCTCTTTTAATAATACAGTAGCGTGTGTTGTACGCAACCTCGAGTTCTAACACACCGCGACCAATCAAAGTAGCAATTATGAATAGTAATACCTACTTTTTGAAATTTTACAAATTTTATTATTCAAATTGGACTTCATTTTTGGATTCTTAATATCGAAACTATCCTATGTTGAATTTTTGGTATTTTTCTGAGAACATCCAATTTTCGGTGAATAGTGAAAAATACTTAAAAACAACTTTTTTAATCAAAATAATTTATATTGATAAATTATAATATTAAGTGGTTTTAATGTATAATTAGAATATAATTTTACCATTTTATCCAATGGTGGTCATTAGAATTAATTTCACTTTGAAATTGGACATAAACAATTGTCAATCTTTTGATTGATATTGTTTCATAAAAACACGCTATTTGTTTTGACAACGGGAATTATTTATAAAATTAATTAATGAATCTTATATGTTTTAAATTTTTTAAAATAGACATAAATTTTTAATTAGTAATATCAATTATAGATTAGGGTGGATTTTTGATATTTTTCTGAAAAAAATAAAATTTTGATTAATAGTGAAACCACTAAGTGGAAGTTAAAAAACTAATTTTTCGTTTAAATGAAACATTAACACTTATGTGTATTGAATTTAAAAAATCTTAAATACATGGTTTTCATTAGTAAGAAATATGTGGTTCAATGGTATGAAAATAATTTTTGGTGAATAGTAACTTTTAAGTTTTATTACTCGCGATTAAAGGTAATTAGTGAAATTTAAGGTCAAACTGATATTATAAAAATATGAAAATATCTTGACACTTGTCCTACCTATATTGGATGAGTCATGGCCGACCATTAAAACACATGGGTAAATTTTTGGGACCCCATGGGGCCACTTGGGTAAGACAATGAAAATTATACCTTTTATTTAAAGTTAAAATAAAAATGTCACAAACATTTATTGTTTTACTAAAACAATTATTACATAGGGTTATATAAGTTAAATTTTAGACTATAAATATTAATTGGAAATATAAATATAAATCCTACATCATGATATTTTTTTTATAATTTTTAGACATTAAATAAATTAAATGTTTTATGACACCGTGATGATTCAGCGATTACCTCATTAATTAACGATTTAAATAAAATGAAACGATAATGTAAAATATAAGACTTACACTTGTAAAAAACCTATTGGATGGGTAAATTTAGAACCCTCTTCAAAGTATCCTCTAAATATAAAATTGTGGGACCTTTAAAATCTGAAACTCATTATATAATAATGTAACATTTCATGACATTCCAAGAGTGTCCCTCCTCTCCTCTTATAAAAGGCCCCCACCTCTACCACCTTATTTACACCTTCAAATCCATTTGGATTGGCCAAAATATGCCCAAATACTCTCTCAAATTCCCTCTATTACTCATAGAATCTTCACTTTCTGCAGAAGTCTTCCCAAGGAAGCCTTTGTCTCAAATCAAAAAGAGTTACCTGATTTTAAGGTAATGTCTTCTCTTATGTTCTTTTGTTTTATTTTGAATCTATAACCCCTTAAACTCTTTTTATTCATTTAAATTGTAACAACACCAGTATATTAAATATAATAATATGTTTTTATGATAGATATTTGATTTAAACTTACACACATCTTCGTCTAATGGTTAAAGAACATACTGTTTCTGTGGGTGGCTAATTACTGTCTCACGAAACGATGATTGTTCAATCTTATTTTAACACCTCTCATGGTGGCCATTAAGATTTCACTATATATATATATGATATATATATATATATTATTTATATGTTTTCCTTATGCTTCTGTATTTTTCATTTATGGCATACCTTTATGATTTCCCATTATGGGTAAACGCGATAGTTTCATTTTATGAAGTGCAGACTACCGCCCCCTCAAAGTGATTTGAATAGTTAATGCCATATATGGGACGTATAAAGGATAGAGATAATGATATTATATGTGATATTATACTGGAATTATAATATACCATTATATCATTATGATTTCATTCCATTAAATATGAAATAGAAATGAAAGTAGCGTTCATGCGTACGTACGGCTTATCGTCTCCATGAACGGTGCATTTCATTTCTTACCTACAAATGTTATGTAATATTATAAATCCATGTATATAATGAATATATATGATATATAGGATATCTACATCATGAATATACTTCTATAAATAATGAATATTTTACCACATAAACAACTTGTAATTATAAGAAGTTTATTTTTGACTCAAGTACCAAGGATCGACAAAACGACCATTATTAACTTAAATAATTACACAATGTTCATAAAATTGTAATAAGTTGTATAAAAGGGATAATGAACTTGAAAAGGGTTCTTAAGAAAGTAGAAATTAACTATAGTTTATTATTCATGAGGTTAAATAACGATCGAGTCAAGTCGGACATAAGGTAAGGGACTTCGTCTCAATCTCCTTTCATTGAGGCATATTTTGTTTTAAAAAAATCATTCATTTATACGGTGTATAAAACCCTTTGGATTTTATGTTTATTCAAAAGTAATATTTTTTATACAAATCGTTTTAGTAAACGACAAAATGGAATGTTTTTTTGTAGTACGTATGCAGCGACAACGGCTTCTCCGCCGCCGTGACCATTATTTGAGTTTCGGCTTCCTCTACAAGCCATAACTATTTTTAAATGAAAAATAAATAGCACATTTTACTTTTATTTTTTGTTATTGAAAATGGTTTTGATAATTTTTTTATTATATCAATGTGTTGTATTGATTTCTTGTGATTGAAAGGATGAAATTTTATGTTTCATTTATGCATGTTTTATGTGATACGATTATGTTATGGTTTATGATATGTTTAAACCTTTTCATATAATGAATGCATTGGAATTAATAAGTGATGGGTAGAGCCCGATATAGCTCCTCGATGAATCGGTAGGTCTCATGAGACAAACTAGTGTCTTGGCCCGAGGCCTTGACAAAATCTTATTTGTAGTCTTGGCACGAGGCCTTGGCTACGTGGTTTTGATAGTCTGGCATTATGCATTCCATCATTATGAAAGTGGTTATTGATATTGCATGTGTTTATTCGACTAGTAGAATATCCATGTGAGTAAGTAAATGGAATTATATCATTTAACATTTTCTATATTAAGATGAATTTCAAGTCTAAGAGGCTTTTTTTTAGTTATACATTGCCTTTAATGTTTATGTTTATTTCTGAAAGTTTCCACTATATTGTTATCCTTACTGAGCATCTAAGCTCACCCCTTTCTATGTTTTATTTTTCCCAGGATTGGAGAAATATTTTATGACTAACCTGCAAGGATAGTCTAAACGGGATATGAGTGTGCACTATGGAGACTATTTTATTGTAGTTTTTCACTTTATTATGTAATGCAACATTTATGAATGTATCTTGTGTTTCCAAGGCTACTAAACTGATCGGTCTTTCAAGACATGATATTTTGTGATCATGCCAATGTTATGTAATAATGCACTGACTCTGGGTAACTGGGGTCGGGGCGTTATAGTTGGTATCAGAGGTAGTTTAGTACTGACCTTGAAATCTAGATTTAGATAAACTCTGATTAGAGCACATAGCCCTAAGATAGACTTTGAGGATTAGTATAGAAGAACTTCCTAGAATTTTGGTATTATAGAGATTTTGTGAGTTTTCCAAGAAATACATCCCTATCAGGATACGAGCAGGTAGAGGCGGCTCTGGCACAGATGTACCTAGGGGTAAAACCCGAAAACATCGCTTTGAGATAGACTCGAATGGGAACTGGTGCACGACAATGGGTCTTGCTGCACTCTAGGTTACGACAATCCCGGGGGATATGCTTAGGATAATTCATGATTTCATTAAAAACCATTATGAAGGGTTTATTAGTATATAATTCCCCAAAGAAAACATTTTTATGATTATGGATTATATCCATAAACTATGCAATTTATGTTAAGTGTTTTTCAAGTTTGTTATTATGTATTTTGATTCGTAAACTAATCTAGTTTATGACATTGTTTAGAAATGGCGCCTAGTGGAAGGAATGGAAACTGTATCAATGCATGCAATCCATGTAGGGATTTCCCTCCTGCTCAAGATAATTATAGTGGAGATGGTGATGCAACTGGTGCTGATCATCTTATCACCATGCTGGGACAACTCACTCAGGTTATGAATAATAACCTTACTCGTATGGAGCACCCTGATCCGCAATGTGGAGGATCAATGTTAGATCTCTTCATGAGGTAGAAACCACCAATATTCAATGGGATTACAAATCCATCAGTAGCTTAGAAATGGATAAACTCCTTAGAGAAAATATTCTACGCCTTGGGCAGTAGAAAAAGGGAAAAAGTTATCATGGCAGTTTACCACCTCACTGGAGATGCTGATCAATGGTGTTAATTGATACACAGTACAAAGGAAGATGAAGAAATATCCAGTATGGAATGGGGAGAGGTCAAAGATCTTTTATTAGAAAAATAATTTCCTCATGACCATCGAGCAGATATGGAAAGACAATTTCAGAGTCTGCGACAAAAGGAGGATAAGAATGTCGCAATGTATGAGTATAACTTTACAAGGTTAGCGAGGCATGATAAAGATTTTATAAGTAACCCAAGAAGTAAGATTGATCATTTTTTTTGATGGGTTAAAACCATTTCTCCGTCGAGCCTTAGTGTCACAATCTTTCTCATCTTATGAAGATATAGTCTCGTGTGCTATCAAGAATGAAAATGAATTCTCTAAATATTATGACAATAAAGTAAAGCAAGATAAGAAGAGAACGGTGGAACAAGAGACAGATAAAGGGAAAAGGGGAAAGAATGATTTTCCATTATGTGATAATTGTGGGAAGAATCACCCTGGAACATGCCAAAAAGGAATTGGAGTTTGTTATAAATGTGGAGAAAAAGGTCACTAGGCTCATGATTGCAAGGGAAAGAAAGAGGCTATCAATGTTGAATGCTACAATTGTAGGGGAATGGGGCATTACGCAAATGAATGTCCTATGCTTCAGGGAAACATACCATAGAAAAGGCCAAGGGATCAAGGCCAATCTTATACTGTTACGATAGCTGAAGTGGAATAATTAATGTATTGGTTCTTTTAGACTCAAGGATTATATTCTGGTTATAAGAATATTGTGATATATATAAGTATTTTACTATAATACATGTTGTTTTAATTAAGGTTTTAATATGATGAAGGTAATAATATTTTTAATATGTGACAATAAGAGAAACTTTACTTTGTTTGGGGAATCTGATGTTACAATTGATTTTGGAATTTAGAGACCTTTTAGAGAAATTCTGGATAGAGGAATTTTGGATAACTATAAAGGTTAGAATGGATTAATTTGATATTTGGATAGTATTGTTTAAGGTTAAAAAATTTCTGATGATTATTTTTGTAATATTATAATACTATTGTTATCGGAAAAGGACAACATATAGGTTAAGGGATAACCAGTCACGTCGGACAAAGCTGCAGGAATCGAACCCACAACCATAGTACGACATGCCTTTATTACCTACCACTAGCCTACATGAAGTCCCTGGTTATTAAAAAATAGTTTTTTAATATAAATGGTACGTTTTAATATTTTGAACCTTGTACAATTAGGATAAATATAATATTTTTTAGTTCTATTATCTATTTGAGTGAAAGATGAGTTTGTGGTAGAAATTAGTTGAAGGGTGAAAATATACTTGTCAAGCATATATATATATATATATATGTATTCTTATCTCTTATTCTACGAATAATTTAATTCTTAAACATTAGGAAAGTGATATTAAAAAAAAGTGTAATCCTAATACCTTATGTTTTGATGAACTGATGATATTTTAAATCACCATAGATTGAATGTTTTGAGGCCCTCAATTTTACAATTGTTTGTGATTGATGACCTCAATCGCTCCCTACAAATATTTAATTTTTCCCTCCAATTATTTGTCTCTAATTTCCACCAATGTTATCCTAATAAAGATCATAATTTGGTGGTGACTTTTTCATTTCCATTTCCCTCTTATTAAGGCTAAATTTTATTAACCTTATTTCCAATGTGGGTTTTCCAGAAAAGTATTTTCTACTTTCAACCTTTTATTTTTGAAGAACAATTTCAAATTGAGAGGATGCAATTTATTGAAGGAGGGGAGATTTTAATACCCCATGCTTCCATGGTACGATTTTCTTTGAATAATAAAGTAGCATGTGTTGTACACAACCTCGAGTTCTAATACACCGCGACCAATCAAAGTAGCCATTATGAATAGTAATACCTACTTTTTGAAATTTTATAAATTTTATTATTCAAATTGGGATTCATTTATAGATTCTTAATATCAAAGTTATCCTAAGTTTATTTTTTGGTATTTTTCTAAGAATATCAAATTTTCGATGAATAGTGAAAAATACTTAAAAACAACTTTTTTAATCAAAATAATTTATAGTGATAAATTATTCTATTGAGTGGTTTTATAGTATAATTGGAATATAATTTTATCATTTTATTCAATGGTGGTCATTAGAATTAATTTCAATTTTAAATAGGACATAAACAATTGTTAATCTTTTGATTGATATTGTTTCTTAAAAATAGGCTATTTGTTTTTACAATGGTAATTAATTATAAAATTAATTAATGAAAATTATATGTTTTAAATTTTGTAAAATATACATCATTTTTGAATTCAGAATTACAATTATATCTTAGGGTGATTTTTTGGTATTTTTCTTAAAAACTTCAATTTTTAATGAATAGTGAAACAACTAAGTGGTAGTTAAAAAACTAATTTTTCGTTTAAATGAAACATTAAAACATCTATGTATTGAATTTAAAAAATCCGACATAAATGGTTGTCATTATTAAGTAAAATGTGGTTCAATGGGTTGAGTTTTTTTGGTAAATAGTAACTTTAAGGTTTTATTAATCGCGATTAAAGGTAATTAGTGAAATTTAAGGTAAAAATGATATTATAAAAATATGAAAATATCTTGACACTTGTCCTAACCCTATTGTATGAGTCATGGCCGACCATTAAAACCCATGGGTCAATTTATGGGACCCCCTAGAGCCATTTGGGTAAGATAATGACATTTATAACTTTTATTTAAAGTAAAAATAAAAATGTCGCAAACATGTATTGTTTTACTAAAACAATAATTACATGGGGTTATATAATTAACATTTAGACTATAAATATTCATTGTAAAGATAAATAGATTTCCTACATCATGATATTTTTTTTATAATTTTTAGACATTAAATAAATTAAATTTTTTTTGACACCGTGATGATGCAGTGATTACCTCATTAATTAATGATTTAAATAAAATGAAAATATAATGTGAAATATAAGACATAAACTTGTCAAAAACCTATTGGATGGGAAGATTTATAGCCCTTATCACCTTATCCTCTAAATATATAATTTTAGAACCTTTAAAATCTGAAACTCAATATATAATAATGTAACATTTCATGACTTTCCAAGAGTGCCCCTCCTCTCCTCTTATAAAAGGCCCCCACCTCTACCACCTTATTCACACCATAAAATCCATTTGTCTTGGCCAAAATCTGCCCAAATACTCTCTCAAATATCCTCTCTTACTATTAGAATGCTCAATTTGGGCATATGTCTTCCCAAGGAAGCCTTTGTCTCAAATAAAAAAGAGTTACCCGATTTTAATGTAATGTCTTCTCTTATGTTCTTTTGTTTTATTTTTCTTCTCTAACCCCTTAAAATCTTTTTATTACTTTCTTTTGTAAAACCACCAGTATATTAAATATACTAGGATTTTTTATGGGAATTATTTTATTTACACTTACACACACCATATTCTAATGGTTAAAGAACATACTGTTTCTGTGGGTGGCGAATTACTGCCTCACGAAACAATGATTGTTCAATATTCTTTTAACACCTCTCATGGTGGACATTAAAATGTCACTATATTTATATATTATATATAAATTATGTTTATGTTTTCCTTATTCTTATTTATTTTTCATTTATGTTATACCTTTATGATTTCCATTATGGGTAAATGCGATAATTTCATTTTAGGAAGTGCGGACTACCGCCCCCTCAACGTGATTTGAATCGTTAATGCCATATGTGGGATGTATAAGGGATGGAGTTAATGGTATTATATATCATATTATACTGGAATTATAATATACTATTATATAATTATTATTTCATTCCATTAAATATGAAATAGAAATGAAAGTAGCATTCATGCGTACGTACGGCTTACCGTCTCCATGAACGGTGCATTTCATTTATTACCTCTAAATGTTATGGGATATTATAAATCCATGTAAATAATGAATATATATTATATCTACAAAAGGAATATAATTCTAGAAATAATGGATATTTTACCACATAAACGACTTGTAATTATAAGATGTTTATTTTTGACTCAAGTACCAAGGATCAACAAAACGACCATTATTAACTTAAATAATTACATAATGTTCATAACATGGTAATAAGTGATATAAAAGGAATATTTAACTTGAAAAAGGTTCTTAAGAAATTAGAAATTAACTCTAGTTTATTATTAAAGAGGTTAAAGAACGATCTAGTCAAGTCGAACATGAGGTAAGGGACTTCGTCTCAATCGCCTTTCATTGAGGCATATTTTATTTTATACACAACTTTCATTTATATGGTGTATAAAACCCTTTGACTTTTATATTTATTCAAATGGAATCTTTTTTATACGGAGATTTTTTGTAAAAGACAAAAGGGAATGTTTTTTTGTCCTACATATGCGGCGACAATGACTTCTCCACCGCCGTGACCATTATTTGAGTTTCGGCTTTCTCTAAAAGCCATAAATATTTTTAAATGAAAAATAAATACCACATTTTGCGTTTATTTTTTGGTATTGAAACTGGTTTTGATATTTTTTTTATTATATCGATGTTTTGTATTGATATCATTTGATTGAAATGTGGAAATTTTATGTTTCATTTATGCATGTTTTATGTGACACGATTATGTTATGGTTTATGATATGTTTAAACCTTTTCATATAAGGAATGAATTAGACTTAATATGTGATGGGTGGAGCCTGATATAGATCCTCGATGCATCGATATGTCTCATGAGTAAAAATAGTGTCTTGGCATGAGGCCTTGACAAAATCTTATTTGTAGTCTTGGCACAAGGCCTTGGATATGTGGTTATGATAGTCTGACATTATGCATTCCATCATTATGAAAGTGGTTATTGATATTGCATGTGATTATTCGACTAGTAGAATATCTATGTGAATAAGTAAATGGAATTATTTCATTTTACTTTAGCCATATTATGCTGAAGTTCAAGTTTAAAAGGGTCTTTTTATTTATACATTGCCTTAAATGTTAAAGTTTATTTATGAAAGTTTCCAATATATTGTTATCCTTACTAAGCATCTGAGCTCACCCCTTTCTATGTTTTATTTTTCCCAGGATGTGAAGAAATATTTTATGATTGACCTGTAGGGATAGTATGAAGGGGATATGAGTGTGGACTATGGAGACTATGTTATTGTAGTTTTTCACTATATGATGTAATGCAACATTCATGAATGTATCTAGTGTTTACAAGGCTACTAAACTAATTGGTTATTCGAGACTTTATCTTTTGTGATCATTCCAATGTTACGTAGTAATGCACCGACTTTGGGTAACTGGGGTCAGGGCGTTACAGATACAAGATGAATCATGGATGGGGGAACTAAACATGATGTAAAAACATGCATGGGAGTTGTCATGAATATTTATTTTGTGTTTTTATTTGACACTTGACACATATATGGCATTACACATATACTTTTTTTGTATAAGATATTGTTTTCTAGTTTTGGGATTATCATGTGATGTTGGTATTTATTGTTATGGTATTCTTATGGTTATTGTTTACTATAATTTGGATATCAATCATTAATTTCCACTATTTAATTACATAAATAAATAATTTATAGTCTCCTAGAGATATATATTAAACCCTCACTGTAAGTTGGAAGCCTCTAGTATACAGGGTGGTGTGCCTGAGGTGATGTAATTAACCAGCTCAGGGCACCGATATGTGGCACCCATGTTAGGACATTACAAAGTGGTATCAGAGGAGTGTTTTATTTTATTTTAATGTAACTGTATATTTGGGAAAGTTATATAGGTTACTAGGATGATTCGGGCCCTATTTATGATCTCATTTATGGGAGTATATGATCTATGTATGGTGGAGGGTTGGACCAAGTCCCAAGGGTGGGATATTTGTTATTGATGGTTTCTATTACAGTTGGGTGTTATTTCACCAAGGGTGATGCACTTTTTTTGTGATTTTATTTTTTTCTATGATTTTACTTGTGTCTTGGTATGGAATGTAAGTTGAGTATGCAAAAATCATTATAGGCACTAAGTTTTTTTTTGTGAAAATCATTATTTTAGGCACACATGGAAAAGTAAGATTTTGGTAATTGTTATAATGAAAAATATTGTTCCTTCCTTGAGTATTTTAAAATTAATTAGTGGTTTATATAAAATTAATAATTGTAAAGTATGATAATTATGTTAATTTAAAATTTATATAATTGGTGTCTAATGGGATATAGTGAAATATGGAAGTGTTTACCCTATTTTAGCCATGACCCATATGGGGGGTAGTAGAACGTTGTGATAGTGCCTCAGTTATGACCATGTGGTGGGGTATGGGGGATAACTTGTAATGGATTTATGTGAATCCTTATTTTTAAAACGTTTTAATGATGTGTATGTATCCTAATATGTGTTTTTGACATTGAAGTGATATGCCTCCATGTTGAAATTTGTTGACAGGATGGCAGGATGACATGGCTGGAAATGATCCTTCACTGGTGGAGCCTATGGCCATGATAGTTCAAGTTGAAGAGTCGGGTGGGTAGTTCCCTGATAACATTTCTCTATTTTTGTAGTTTATGAAAAGAGACCTAGTGTGAGTAGTGTGGAATATGTTTTACCTAACATGCAGGTTCCAATTGCGTCAGCCTCCAACCTTTACTAGAGAGGGTGGACCTGAGGCAGCTAAGTTCTGGATTAAGTCTATCTAGATGATCCCAGATCATTTAGAGACTCTTATTGAAGAAAAGAGACAATTTGGATTCTTATATGTTATGTGGTCATGTGAAATGTTTGTGGGATATTCAAAAATGGTATGGGATTCCTGAGAACATGGTATGGAAGGAATTTTAGTAGATGTTTATGGAGAACTTTTACCCAGAGATTCTAAGGAATGAGAGGGAAGTTGAGTTCATGCATTTTTTCTATGGAAGTATGTTTGTGATGGACTACTCCAGCCACTTCATTAACTTTTAGCTCCTTGTTACAGTGTTAGTATAATATGGGTAAATTGTGATGAAACTTTTCCTAGATGGGATTAAATATGAGATTAAGTCCAAGGTTTACATCTTTCGATTGAATAATTCCTCCATGGTTGTGAATTAGGATCTCATTTCTAAGGGGAACCTGAAAGAGGCTTCCAGTGAAATGTAGGTGGTTTATACTGGATGACCTAGATGTATGTATTTCTAGAGTAGGAATCATTACTATGATAATTTCAACAGGGGAAATAGAAAATAGAGTGGCTAGAGTGAAGGATTAGTTACTCAGAGTAGTAACTAAATTCATGACCACTGGGTTAGTAGGATGGGTCACATCCGTAGCTAGTTTTCCCCATCATCATTGGAGTATCAGGACTACGGTAGGTTGTGTCACTTATAAAGGTATTTCAATGACCCTTGACCAATGGTAAATTATGGGGTAACTAGGCCGAACTTGAGTGCTGGAAGGGGATCTTCGACCCCATATCAGTTGAGCATTTGAGGTTCTTCTCGCCACGATTGTTGAGATAGTGGATGTGGTATGTCCATGAAAGAGAGACCATATCCTCATAGTGGTGTATCTTAGGGGAATCAAACAGAAGAATAGGAAATAGAGTTTGGATAGTTTCATGAAATGCATCCTACACATGTTGATGGCGAGGTAGGACCATTGCCAATCAGAGGTACTATTCATATAGATTTTACATTTTCAAGTTCATTGTTTGATACATGATCCTATCATTATTTTATATCTGGTAAAATTATGAAATGTTTGACTCTGGTGATTGAGTTTTTGAGTGGTTTTATGGCTATCGAAACATCATTATGATTATAGAAGAGGGACATCTATTTATGAAAGGGGTGTTCTCTTGGGGTTAAGGAGTATCATTTATGTTGGGATCTTTAGATACTTGACATGTCAGAATTTGACATTATTTTGGGTATAGAATAGATGGTATCATACTGATTACATATCAATTTTCACCATAGGAGAGTTTCCTTTATGTCTCCTAAGGTTAACATTTATATTCATCATTTGGAGTTTGATATCTAAGAAGGTCGTATAGGGTCAGTGCATCAACAACAAGGGGATATCACCACCCAGGTTTCAATTCTTTCGTTGGATGATGGGGGCGTGAAGCATGATGTCTTTCCACCCATGGTGGGATAGTTCCAAGACATGTTTAATGAGTAAATATTAGGAATTCCACTTGAGAGGGATGGTAGGTTTACAATTGAGCTCATGCTTGGAGCTAAACTAGATTCAATTTCACCATATTGAATGGCACCAATATCTGCATATGGGGATGTTGTTTTCTTTGATATAGGAAATGGTCTGACTTCTTAAATTTATAGCATAAATCCTTGATTTTTTTGTCATATTTGGTGTATTTTGAGCTTAGAGACAATTTATGTGTGGGTCAGCAGTGGTTCCATCTATGTTTTTGAGTCTTTTTCTACATTGGAGTTGTTAGTTTCTTTCTCTTACCATTATACTCTTTCTCTAATATTTTTCCATGTTTTTAACATCAATGAAAGTTCATTATTTATTATTGTTTCTTTAATATTGATAAGTGGTTAATGTATTTAATTTTTAAATATTTTTTTATCACACCCCACCATATATATATGATATTGGTGGCCTCACTTGTGTTCCTAGGTTATGTTAGTATTGTTTCTAGTTCACCCCACCCCATGTTATGCTAGTATTGTGGTAGTATTGTGAAAAAAAATTTATTATTGTTTCTAGTTCACCCAACCCACCCCACAAATATATATATATATATATAGTGGTAGTATTGAGTAGTATTGTGTAGTATGGTTTCTAGTTCACCCCACCGCAAGTTATGTTAGTATTGTTTAGTATTATATAATATTGTTTAGTATTGTTTCTTGTGAACCCCACCCCATGTTATGGTTATATTATGTTGTATTGTTTCTACTAGACCCCACCCCACAATATATATATGTTATAGGTTTCTCAAAAACTATGGTCGTTTGAAGAACAAGTCATCTTTTCAACTTATCTTAAGATATTAATTAATTAATTAACTTTTTCAACCTTAAAATTGTTATTAAATATCTATCACTAAACACTAATTCAAAAATTATTAATTAAAATTATTTTATAATTATTTTCAAAACAATTTTCACCAAATATATTATATATGAAGTGTAAATATCATTTGGCTTTTGGAGAAGTGTAAATAAATATTTAGTATTATATAAATCATATTTATGAAAACATATTTTATATATATAAATATCAATATATTTATATTTTTATATGTTATTTTTTATACTTTTTCATGAAGGTCACCTATTATTAGTGTTAAAAAAGCACTGATAAAGGAGATTTTCAATGGTGCTAAAAAACCCTTGATAAATGCTACAAAAAGTTGAAAAATTATATATTTACCAGCATTGATAAAATGTAATAAAAAACACGATAAACTGACATTAATCAACGAATTTTACTACCATCGGTAAAAATACCTTATTTAACATAATTTTTTAAAATAGGATAGTGGTTAATATAGTGAACTATTTAGTATTTTTCCAGCGCACCCCATCTTATATACATAGTCTAGGTGGCCTTTCTTGTGTTCCCATGTCCGGTTAAGAAAACTATTTTTTTCAACTAATATTTTTTGCAAACCTCTTCGATGATATTTTTTGTTTCCTCTAGTAAGTTTGACGGATTAAAATCTTCAGTATTTTTTTCTCCCATTACAGTCATGAAAGGATAGACAAGGCTACATACAAATGAAAAAAAAATCATCTAACAATCACGGTTATTATCTTTATAAGTAAACAAACAAAAGAAACCCAGATTTTATTCTTATAGGGATGTACTCAGGAATTTTTTGATTCGATGAACACTAAGAGATATGAATGGAGTAGAAAATATGACTTTAATTTCAACAAGAACAAATCTTACAAAAGACCCCTCCCACACCTCCCTTTATTTATCTCACAGGGAGATCTCAAGGATCTCTAAAACAATGGATCTCTTCTTGTCTTGGATTGATGATCATAAGAGGCACAACAAGGCCTCCTTATATAACCATGGTGGGTGGAGTCCATGTCTGACACAAGTCCTCCACCAATCTATAGGTTTTGGGCGCAGCGGAAGCGTGTTAGTGGGTGTTCCCCACATTAATTTTTGTCGTTAACAACGATCAATTTGAGATTCATCATGACAATAAAATGACGGATCTTCATAATATAATAATGAATGAAATAAATGAAGGGAGTCCTAGAACAGTAGAGAGGAGTATCATATGTTGGTTATAATTATTTTAATTAAAAGACAAGAATTACCTTAATGGAATTCTCTCTCTATTGATGTTTCTATTCACGATCTGATGTGATCTATTGTTGCATCATAGAATCCAAGTATAGGATTCCTCTAGAGGTGATCCACGTGTGCTCTATGTATCTCTGGACATCGCCGATGGGATCTGCAGTTGCCAGTGCGGAAGATCCTTCTCTTGCGATGTCCACTTTTGATCGCCTTGAGAGCAGCTTGCAAAGGGCTCTCCTTGATCTGGTGGAAGAGGATCTCTCTCATAGCTTGAGTTCATTCTTGGAAGAAAATAATTCTATCTTGGCTTGAGAGTTTTCTCTATATCCTTGGTGAAAACCCAAAAAAAATGGCTAGGATAATGAGAATTATATAATTCGGATTTTAATTACCTAGTATAATAAAATGAATTAATTACCAGAAATCATTTATTCATTTCATTTAATTATTAGTAAGACACAATGTCTAATAATAACAGTTGACTATTATTATTACTTTTCATGCACCTAGTGAATTAAACCTAATATTATTTAATTAATTAAATAATATTATTCCTCATAAATCCCTTGAAAATTTAAACGGTGTGTATATTAATATACATGGAATGTACCTTTTCTTTTCTATTTTCAATATTTCCTGCACCACATTTATTAGACCTTCAATAATGGATATTTATTTATCAAATAAATATCATTGTATTACTCACTAATAAATATATTATTCCTCCCACAATATATTCTATTGAATAACTACTGTTGAAATAAATGCGATCAGTCATCCTTGAAAAATTATTAAACCAAAATTGGGAATAATAATTCTTCAAGTTGTTAAATTAATATTTAATTCAGATACATAGACACACTTAGTGTGTGACCCTCTAGGCCTCTTTCTCAGTGGAATTAGGTAGAGCCTGCCTAAAGTCCAAGGTTAGCATATCGAAACATGACAAGGCACCCATAGAGAAATAATTTAACACTGTAATGGCGTGTCACCTCCTAGGAACGCCTACTGTGTAATGTAATCCCTTTGTCTCGATATCTCAAATCAAGTGGGTTTCATGCTAGTTCTATAATCCCATGTGATCGATTATTCTTTCATTGACTTCTTGGAAATGAACATGCCCATTCCTCCCCATGGCCATGGATATATTTTGGCTATATCAATTCCATCAACGGGCCTGATATATCTACTTCCATTGTGGATTAGAAGGGACAAATCCATTCTCGCATTATCTATTAATGCAGTATTACTTGTGATGCACCATACATATCCTACCTCGCTAAAAACAGTGTGTCATAATAGTTGTTCTCTATACATCTATGTGTGTGAGTTGTAATACCCATTAATAATATTCTAAAATTCTATGGACCAATACACACATCCGTAGATAAGAGCATCTAATGACAATATCAAATTTGGATTTCCCACTGGAGGGTCTCATTCCCATAATATCCTCCTAGATATTACCAAGGGTGCACACCATGAAAAGGTGTCTCAAAGTTTTATGAGTCCTCTCCCCAAATGGCTTTTATTATTTGTGTCCCTCAAATAACACCATCCGGCCATAGAACATATATTCAAGAATAGTGTAATAACACTTTCGAGTTCTCATCATAGCAAGGATCCACTATGACCATTTAGTGAAACATCTATTCATAGGAAATTATCACATGAATTGTCACACATAAGAATAATAAAGATGTGATAAGGTATTTATTAATGAATAAAGTACAAAGTAGTTGGTTCTAATCCACCTACTCCAATAGACTCCCACTTGGACTAGATCCAACTGCTAAAAACCTTTAACCCTCTAACTCTCACATGATATTCATGCTTCTAATGAGATATGCCTTTAGTCATGGGGTATTCCTTGTTCTCTTCCGTGGACACTCTTCTCACTGAAACATCACCCATTTGATAGAAATCCCTCAAGAGGTGATACTTTCGGAGTATGTGATTTTTCTGTTGATGTGACCTTGGTTCTTTTGCAAGAGTCACTATAGCATTATTATCAAAATACAATGTGATAGGATCTTTACTGTTAGGCACCACATCAAGCTCCTAGAAAACGTTTTGAATCCAGACTACTTCCATGGCTTCATCAGAAGTAGTTATATATTCAGACTCCATTGTAGAATCAGTGAAAATGGTTGCTTTTAACTCTTGCATCTCCCAAATCCTCCATTGAGATAGAAAAAATATCCATATTGCGACTTTTGATCATTCTAATCTGTCTAAAAACTAGCATCTGCATACCCTCTAATAAAAATCTCCTAGTCTCCTCCATACACTATGAACATATCCTTAGTTCTTGTAGCGACCCCCAAAACTGGGGTGCTTAATGAGACATGATATACTTTATATTACATCATTACAAGTTAAATATCATGTCCCATTTCTACAGAAGATCGCGAGGATCAGGATTCTGGGAAACCAGCTGCTTTCGATTAATATTCATAGGTATCAACCGTGCCTGAAGAATTTTAAACAAAACGTAGGGTGAGAAAAAATGCCCAGTAAGGGGTTTTAAAACATTTTAAGAAAATCCTTTCTTAAATAAGTCCTTTTGAAAAGAATAAAAAAATACTTTTCTAAAACAAAACATTATCATTTCTTAAAACATGAAATCCTTCCTTCTTTGAAAACCACTTGCACAAAGAAGCCCGTACTTGAAATGATATTTAATGTAAACATGATCAGAGTGCGCAATATACCAAGAATAAACAATGCATAATGTTAAAACCATGGTTACTTTAATTCTAAAATAATTCTATGACTAAGCAGGGAAAACATGCATATCATGGTTCATGATTAAAAAGCAGATCATCTAACAGTTTACCATATGAAAAACAGTTCTTGTCACATAAAGTGCATTTTCATGATCTTGGGAGCTTTCAACTAGGGGTTGTCCTGTTAGTTGAACAAACCCCTGGTTAACCATTATCATTACATGCAGAGGGAAGGTATAATCCTGGACTTTGTCAAGACTTTTCATCATGACCGTATAACATACTTAACGGGTCAAGGCTCACTGCCCATCCCATTTCCTTTGCTCAAGCCAAGGCTAACTTTCCAAGACCGTCGCACATGTTCGTCTCATGAGACTCTTTCTTTACCCAATGCATTGGAGCGCTGTATAATTCTGGGCGCACCCGTCACATCATTCTTGTTGGGCTATATAATTCCGGGTGCACCCGTCACATGTAAGTCCTATACATCCCTCACATATCTTGACATGGTAATTCGTTAATGGGGTTCCATGCATTCTTACATTAACCCCATTTTCACATACATATACATAACATGAAAACAGTTCTTTCATTAAAAACATTAAGACATGCATGCTCATGCTTCGTGCACATAAAAAGTTAACATTAAAAAACATGGGTTTTAAGAAAGTAAACATAACACTTAACATTTCATACATCAAAATTCCTAATTAAAGAATGGTCAGTCATAAATTACACATGTGATGATAAATGTATATCCTAGGCGTTTAATACAGACAGTTGAGGTTACAATGTGCATAATCAAGTTCATCATGTATATTTGTGTAAACTCTTCCATTATCTCTTTAAATAGACATGAGAACACACCTACTAATACATTAATGCATTTATAAAAGTTCAAGAAGCCCATACTATCCATTTTAATAAAAATCCTGATTATCCAAAGCAGTGATAAATGAAAATTCTCAGTTTTGAGAATGATTTTGAAATCCAACCAACCCATAAATTCATCGTGCTATACCGTAATACATTACAAAAATATAAGAAAAACAAGTACACGTTGGTGTACATACACATTGATATAATCGCATGTATGTATTTACCAATATACTTCGTATACTTGCATGATTTTGCATGTTTGTACAATTTCCCAAAACCTCCATGTTTATAGGTGAAATAAAAATCAGGGTTATAAACACGAAAGAATAATTGTATATTTGCATATATCCTCTTATACTTATGTGTATATAAATGTATATATATATATATACATTTATATACACAATGTGTATAACATTAAAACCGAGTTAAAATGAACCTCAAAAGAAAACTGCTCTTAACTTGGTCGAATTATGGATGATGAAAACAGTGGTAACCGGTTCTTAATGCCATGATGAAAATTCATATACACATATATATTTATGTAAGGTGTGTATAAATTATAGTGTACCAAGGCCGGAGGAAACTAAACATAAGAAGGGGTTTTCCCTTTTTACCCACTATTCAATTTATCAAGCTGAGAGAGATCTCAAATTCTGGGTTCGCACCCGGTTCACATATACCCAAAATATATACACACATAACATATATATATATATATATACTCCAAAACTCAAACACAACTAAAAAAACATTCCTCTTACCTTCGGAGAGGAGGAAGGGAAATGATAAATGACGCAAGTGGATCCAGTGGCTTCGGTTGTACAAACACCGTATGAATACATATATATATAGCACATATATATATATATATAAACACCGAAACTCAGGAACCTCAAAAAAAACTTCTCCCTTAGCTTAACTCGGAGAGGAGGAGGAAATGGGCGACAAGGCCGGGTGACGCCGGGTCGGAGGTTGGCAACCAGAAGAGCTCACTGCAGCGCACTCCTCAACGGTGCAGAGCCACTCATCTCCTTCGGTGAAGTCTGCGACTTAAGAGAAGACGTCGGGGTTTCTTTGCGTGAGGGAGACGACAGAATCTTGAGGCTGAGATCGGCGGTGCCAACCGTGTGGAAAGGAGAGGCTACGGTGGGTCCTCTTCGCCGGTCTAGGGGAAGAAGAAAAACGCAGCAGCTTGCTGCTGGTTCGGTGCGAGGAAAAGGAGCCCGACGTGGAGAAGGAGAAAACAAAAACGACGGATGAGATTAAAAACGGCCCGATCGATGGCTGAGGTTGACGTTGATTTAAAAACATTGGACGGCTATGATTGAAGGAGAAAGATTTGGTGGCTGGGGTGCAATGTGTCGCAAAAGAGGAAACAAAAAAACAACGCGGGTCTTCCCCCTACCCTCCCTGGTCCGCGTTTTTTTTATTTTTTTATTTTTATTTTATTTTTATTTTATTTTTTTAAAACTTTTTAATTTATCATTCTTATAAAAAAAACTTTATAATTATTTAACATTCAATTATTTACAACATTAATTATTAATTATACTCCAATTATTTGTAGCTTTTATTATTTTAACAAGGGTCAAGATTCGTTAATTATTCTCTACCCATCTTATCTTACATTAACATTGTTTAAACCATTAAACATTCAACACAAAACATTAAATAAACTACACCATTAAATGTGCATTAATGTAAATTTCAACATTAAACCAAAAAATTTGAAAAACAAAGAAACCGAAACATCGACATAATTTCAAAATATTAATTATAAAAGCAAGTTATAAACATTTGTATTATTATTACTTATATATAATTTAGAAAATAGGTATAATTCATTTAACATACAGTTTGTCACAACATAAATATATATACATGTACGTCTACAAACCGAGAGTTTGCACATATATATTTGTAAAAGAAGTAAAACCTCACCAAATTCAGTATAGTCAACCATTTTTATAAAAGAAAATAAATTAAACAAATAATTACTTTCTCAAGTTAAATGTATATATATATATAACAAATAGTGTAAAACTTAGTGTCAAATACCATTGTTTTGCAAATTAAAACTTTAAAATATAAGCAGTTAGGAGAGAGCCAACAGCTACATTTTTATCCGTTGGTGTTTAGCGGTCATATCGGGATGCTTATAAAAAGGGTTTGGTCTCGGGTGTCCCTTACTCCAAGTGACCGAAGAAGATAAAGGAAGATGGTTCGTGTGATCCCCTTGGTGCTGAGCACGGTGGCGGTGGCTTCAGCCATACTTATGTTCCTTATGATGGACACTCGAAACCCCTACCACATTCTCGGGCTCCTAGTAGTTTTAAGCAGTCTTCTCATTATTGTAATTGGGTTCTTGGTTGGGATCTTTGGTTAGTGATGTTTTGATCGTGGGGAGTTTTAATCGTCAAGGTGTTTCTTAATAAAGGAGTATTTCATTCATGCTTGTTGCTACAGTTCTTAATTTATTTTCATTTTCTTTTTATAGAAAGATGGTCCAGTTAAAGGGAAACATATCATTACGCGAAATATGAATTCTCGGTTTGTTACATCATCTCCCCCTTCAAAGAATTGCGTCCTCGCAATTCTATTCATAAAAAGACAAGAAAAAGACCTCGGTCTCACAACGTTACCAAAACTGAAGGCCTGGCTCGGTGAAAGGAACCCCTAAACTGGTACACAGCTCCGCTGTTTCCCTGACCCATATACACTTTGAGCAATAAGACTTGTACTCCTACTCATGGGCACTACACACAGGCTTCCACCAGGAGGCCCGTGCAATAAACAGCTCTGAGAGGTCCGAGCGGACGAATCCCCTAGTAACCCTTCGAACTTCATCATGCTCGAGTTAGTCGAGGGGAACGACGCGATTGAGAAGGCTGACGTTCAGGATCTGGAATATGTAGGCGGCATTGAGGTGGCCATCCTGAGCTGCTATGAGAAAGCAAGCTCTGGCGGAGAAGTTTCGTGCCATAGAAAAACACTGAAAAATCCCTTCATGGTATCTCCCCCTATGCCTATAGTAGGGGAGTTGGGTGGTGTCAAGGAGGTGAATCACATGTTCATTCTCCTGACATGCGCGGAGAATTTCCAGACTATTCTCTATGTCCAGAAGACGTTGACAGGACCCTCGTAGGTGGAGAAAAGAGGGAAAGTCCACCATACAAGTTCTGATCAAGATAACCTCTACCAACTCGTCAGGTAGAGACGAGAGGTTCATCTGACTTTCCATCTGGAAGAAAAGGTAAAAAATAGATGTCACTTAACAACACTAAGAAGAATGGGATCATAAACTTTTTAATTAAGAAAGTTTACACATTAAAGTCGGAGTTTTCCAGACGGACACCACAAAGAGAGGCAAAACTCTCTAACTCCATAAAACACACACTAGATGAACATACAACACTAAATTCATGGGAACATTTATAACGCCTCCTGAGTTTAGCGTGAGGGGTGTGGAGTTGGGAAACGTCGGTGTACACTTCTTGCCTAAGAGACACACGAGTGGACTCATTTTCCAACGCTCCGAAGTCCATTAACTGGCCCCAGAAGCCGTAGTGCAGGACCTGGCACAGATAAGCTGCTCGGAGTTCTCCAGCAGCAGCAGCTTCTTGGAAAGGGTTATCTATCATTGTGCCAAATTCCTCGCCGGTTGTAAATACTCGGAAGAGTCCTTCGTGATACCTTCCCCGACGTGCATACGAGGGAAACAGGGTCATCATCATTAGGAGATAGTCCATCCCCATTCCCCGGTAGAGACTAAGCACCCTAGATGAATTTGACACATCGTACAAGTGCTTACACGTCATGCGAATTTGGGCATAGTTTAGGAAGTTTTCACGGCTAACTAGAGATATAATGTTCTCTAGAGCCTTGGTGGGGAGTGACAAAAGTTCAGTAGGTACATCAGCCATCTGAAAATCATAACGTTTTTACTTAGTTAGTCTTAGTAATATATTTATATCACCTGGTTTTCCAGAGTTTCCTGAACCCATCCTCTGATACCAACTGTAGCGACCCCCAAAACCGGGTTTCTTAATGAGACATGATATACTTTACATTACATCATTACAAGTTAAATATCATGTCCCATTTCTATAGAAGATGACGAGGCTCAGGATTCTGGGAAACCAGCTGCTTTCAATTAATCTTCATAGGTATCAACCGTGCCTGAAGAATTTTAAACAAAACGTAGGGTGAGAAAAAATGCCCAGTAAGGGGTTTTAAAACATTTTAAGAAAATCCTTTCTTAAATAAGTCCTTTTGAAAAGAATAAAAAATAATTTGCTAAAACAAAACATTATCATTTCATAAAACAATAAATCCTTCCTTCTTTGAAAACCACTTGCACAAAGAAGCCCGTACTTGAAATGAGATTTTAATGTAAACATGATCAGAGTGCGCAATATACCAAGAATAAAAAATGCATAATGTTAAAACCAAGGCTACTTTAATTCTAAAATAATTCTATGACGAAGTAGGGAAAACATGCATATCATGGTTCATGAGTAAAAAGAAGATCATCTAACAGTTTACCATATGAAAAACAGTTCTTGTCACATAAAGTTAATTTTCATGATCTTGGGAGCTTTCAACTAGGGGTCGTCCTGTTAGTTGAACAAACCCCTGGTTAACCTTTATCATTACATGCAGAGGGAATGTATAATCCTGGACTTTGTCAAGACTTTTCATCATGAACGTATAACATAATTAACGGTTCAAGGCTCACTGCCCATCCCATTTCCTTTGCTCAATCCAAGGCTAACTTTCCATGACCGTCGCACATGTTCGTCTCATGAGACTCTTGCTTTACCCAATGAATTGGAGCGCTGTATAATTTCGGGCGCACCCGTCACATCATTCTTGTTGCGCTATATAATTCTGGGCGCACCCGTCACATGTAAGTCCTATACATCCCTCACATATCTTGACATGGTCATTCTTTAATGGGGTACCATGAATTCTTACTCTAACCCCATTTTCACATACATATACATAACATGAAAACAGTTCTTTCATTAAAAACATTAAGACATGCATGCTCATGCTTCGTGCACATAAAAAGTTAACATTCAAAAACATGGGTTTTAAGAAAGTAAACATAACACTTAACATTCCATACATCAAAATTCTCAATTAAAGCATGGTCACTCATAAATTACACATGTGATGATAAATGGATATCCTAGGCGTTTAATACAGACAGTTGAGGTTACAATGTGCATAATCAAGTCCATCATGTATATTTGTGTAAACTCTTCCATTATCACTTTAAATAGACATGAGAACACACCTACTAATACATGAATGCATTTATAAAAGTTCAAGAATCCCATACTATCCATTTTAAGTAAAATCCTGATTATCCAAAGAAGTGATAAATGAAAATTCTCAGTTTCGAGAATTATTTTGAAATCCAACCAACCCATAAATTCATCATGCTATACCGTAATACATTTCAAAAAGATAAGAAAAACAAGTACACGTTGGTGTACATACACATCGATATAATTTCATGTATGTATTTACCAATATACTTCGTATACTAGCATGATTTTTCATGTTCGTACAATTACCCAAAACCTCCATGTTTATAGGCGAAATAAAAATCAGGGTTATAAACACGAAAGAAGAATTGTATATTTGCATATATCCTCTAATACTTATGTGTATATAAATGTATATATATATATATATATATACATTTATATACACAATGTGTATAACATTAAAACTGAGTTAAAATGAACCTCAAAATAAAACTGCTCTTAACTTGGTCGAATTCTGGATGATGAAAACAGTGGTAATCGGTTCTTAATGCCATGATGCAAATTCATATACACTATTTGATTTATCAAACTGAGAGAGATCTCAAATTCTGGGTTCGCACCCGGTTCACGTATACCCGAAATATATACACACATAACATGTATATATATATATATATACTCCAAAACTCAAACACAACTAAAAAAAACATGCCTCTTACCTTCGGAGAGGAGGAAGGGAAATGATAAATGAAGCAAGTGGATCCAGTGGCTTCGGTTGTACAAACACCATATGAATACATATATATATAGCACACACACACACACACATATATATATATATAAACACCGAAAATCAGGAACCTAAAAAAAACTTCTCCCTTAACTTAACTAGGAGAGGAGGAGGAAATGGGTGACAAGGCCGGGTGACGCCGAGTCGGAGGTCGGCAACCAGAAGAGCTCGCTGCAGCGCACTCCTCAACGGTGCAGAGCCACTCATCTCCTTCGGTGAAGTCCGCGGCTTAAGAGAAGACGTCGGGGTTTCTTTGCGTGAGGGAGACGACAGAATCTTGTGGCCGAGATCGGCAGTGCCAACCGCGTGGAAAGGAGAGGCTACGGTGGGGCCGCTTCGCCAGTCTAGGGGAAGACGAAAAATGCAGCAGCTTGCTGCTGGTTCGGTGCGAGGAAAAGGAGCCCAATGTGGAGAAGGAGAAAACAAAAATGACGGCTGAGATTAAAAACAGCCCGATCGACGGCTTAGGTTGACGTTGATTTAAAAACATCGGACGACTATGATTGAAGGAGAAAGATCCGGTGGCTGGGGTGCAATGCGGCGCAAAAGAGGAAACAAAAAAAACAACGCGGGTCTTCCCCCTACCCTCCCTGGTCCGCGTTTATTTATTTATTTTTTTTTTAAAAAAAAACTTTTTAATTTATCATTCTTATAAAAAAAACTTTATAATTATTTAACATTCAATTATTCACAACATTAATTATTAATTATACTCCAATTATTTGTAGCTTTTATTATTTTAACAAGGGTCAAGATTTGTTAATTATTCTCTACCCATCTTATCTTACATTAACATTGTTTACACCATTAAACATTCAACACAAAACATTAAATAAACTACACCATTAAATGTGCATTAATGTAAATTTTAACATTACACCACAAAATTTGAAAAACAAAAAAACTGAAACATCGACATAATTTCAAAATATTAATTATAAAATCAAGTTATAAACATTTGTATTATTATTACTTATATATAATTTAGAAAATAGGTATAATTCATTTAACATACAGTTTGTCACAACATAAATATATATACATGTACGTCTACAAACCGAGAGTTTGCACATATATATTTGTAAAAGAAGTAAAACCTCACCAAATTCAGTATAGTCAACCATTTTTATAAAAGAAAATAAATTAAACAAATAATTATTTGCTCAAGTTAAATGTATATATATATATAACAAATAGTGTAAAACTTAGTGTCAAATACCATTGTTTTGAAAATTAAAACTTTAAAATATAACCAGTTAGGAGAGATCCAACGGCTACATTTTTATCCGTTGGTGTTTAACGGTCATATCGGGATGCTTATAAAAAGGGTTTGGTCTCGGGTGTCCCTTACTCCATGTGACCGAAGAAGATAAAGGAAGATGGTTCGTGTGATTCCCTTGGTGCTGAGCACGGTGGCAGTGGCTTCATCCATACTTATGTTCCTTATGATGGACGCTCGAAACCCCTACCGCATTCTCGGGCTCCTAGTAGTTTTAAGCAGTCTTCCCATTATTGTAATTGGGTTCTTGGTTGGGATCTTTGGTTAGTGATGTTTTGATCGTGGGGAGTTGTAATCGTCAAGGTGTTTCTTAATAAAGGAGTATTTCATTCATGCTTGTTGCTACGGTTCTTCATTTATTTTCATTTTCTTTTTATAGAAAGATGGTCCAGTTAAAGGGAAACATATCATTACGCGAAACATGAATTCTTGGGTCATTACAGTTCTTCTCAGATACATAAGGACAGTCTTAATAGCAGTCCAATGTTGTTCTCCTGGATCTGATTTATATCTTCCTACCATGATCAGTGCATAGGAAACATCAAGCCTGGTACATAACATGGCATATATGATGGATCCTATAGCCGAAGAGTATGGGATATTACTCATTATTTATTTCTCTTGTTGTGTCTGAGGAAACATTATCTTACAGAGATGTAGGCCTTGTGACACTAGGACCAATCCCATCTTGGATTATGCCATACTAAATCTCTTTAGTATCTGTTCAATGTATGTACCCTGACATAGTCCAAGAAACCTCTTGGATCTGTCCTGAATGATCTTGATCCCTAAAATGTAGGCCGCATCACCTAAGTCCTTCATGGAGAAACACTTGTTCAACCAGTCCTTAATTGACTGTAAGACCAGTGCATCATTTCCAATAAGTAATATATCGTCAACATATACTACTAGGATAATGACCACATTCCCATTAAACCACTTATAAACACATGGATCACATTCATTCTAAATGAAACCAAATTCCATTATGTCATCATCAAATCAAATGTTCCCTAACCTGGATGCTTTCATTAATCCATAAATGGATTTTTGAAACTTGCAAACCTATTTGGATTCACCTAGTGTCACAAAAACTTCTAGTTCTGTCATATAGACTTCTTCCTGAATGTTCCCGTTAAGGAATGTTGTGTTGACATCCATCTACCAAATCTTGTAATCATGGTAAGATGCAATGGAAAGTATGATTCTTATGGATTTAAACATGGAAACCGGAGAAAAGGTTTCATCGTATCAGTTCCTTGACTCTGTCTAAATCCTTAACCACTATCCTTTCTTTATAGGTTATAACTTGACCATCCATGTCCAAATCTCTCTTGAATACCCATTTTCATCCAACAGGCTTTACATCAACTAGCTCATCGACCAGAACCCAAACCTGGTTCTAATACATGGAATCCATCGCAGAATTCATATATTATAGTCATATTACTGCTTCTAAGCTATCTAATGCTTACTTGTAGGATATAAGTTCATCATTTTCCAACAATAATGATTCACCATCATATGTGACTTGTAACCAAATCTCTCTAGTTTTCTTACCTCTCTTGAGCTCCAAAGTAGTACTTCTATTTCTGGAACCTCTTCCATAGGGACCTGTAGAACTTGTTCCTATACCAACTCTTATGTATCTTTATAATCAACTTCATCGAAGTCAATCTTTCTCCCACTATCATTTTTTAGGATATTATCTCTCTCAAGAAAGTCAGGTTGTCTTGCGATAGTCACTTTACAGTCTGTAGAGTTATATAGGTAATATCATTTCATTTTCTTGGGATATTCTATAGAGATACACCTCATGACCGGGGGTGCTAGTTTGTTTCCCAAGAAGGCCTTAACAAATGCCTCTCATCCTCATTCCCCTGGGTGCGACAGAATGGGTTTCTTTTCATTCCATATCTTAGAGGGAATTTCATTTTTCACCTTAGATGGTACTCCGTTTCATGTGTATACTGTAGTTTGTAATTCATATCCCCAAAAGGATAATGGAAGATATGAATGACTCCTCATTAACCTCACCATGTCCAACAAGGTGAAGTTCCTCCTTTCACTAACACCATTCCATTGTGGTGTATAAGGAGGAGTGACTTGAGATAGAATCCCAAAATCGGATAAAAGACCGATAAACTCTTGGTTCAGATATTCTCCACCTCGATCTGATCGAAGATTCTTTATCATTTAACCAAAATGATTCTCTAAGTCATTCTTTATATCCTTAAATTTCTAAGGATTTTCACTTATACCTCATTAAGTAGATATAGTTATATCTACTCAAGTCATCATTAAAAGTAATGAATTAAGAATATCCACCTCTAGATTCTACTAGAAATGGTCCACAAACATCTTTGTGCACCAATCCTAGAAGATCTATGGCCCTTTCACCCTGTCCTCCAAAAGGAAGCTTTTTCATTTTACCTTTTAAACAAGCTTGACATCTATCATGTGGTTTTAGATTAGCAGTGTCCAAATAACCATATTGTAAGAGCTTTGTCAAGCACTACTCCTTTACATGACCAAGATGGTGATGCCACAACTGAGTGTTGTATGAGTCATGTGAGTTTGTTTCGTTGTATATTTCCAACACTTCATTATCATAATTTAATACATATATACCATTATTTAAATGTGTCACACCATAATATATGTTGTTCTTATCAAAGAAGAAACTCTTACTTCCAAACTTGAAAATAAATATATCCATATCCAAACATGATAATGAAATTATGTTTTTGGTAACACTAGGAAGATAATAACAGTTATGTAAAACCAAAATCATCCCAGTTGGAAGTGAGAGGTGGTAATATCCAATGGCTAACACAGCCAGCTTCAAACCATTGGTATCTCGAAGATCTGCCTCTTCTCTGTAAATCTTTCTAAATCTAATTGGTTCAAGCATTTGAATTCAGATGTGAGCCCCACAAGCTGTATCTAATACCCAATGTGTAGAAATGGAAAGATTACACTCGATAAAAAAATTACCTTTAGCATCCCCACACTTTTGGGTGTAATTTATCTTCTAGTTTCCTGAATTTCCACATGAAAAACACACCGCCTCCCCTTCCTTTCCCTACATATGGATCATCACCTACGTGGAGGGTGGTGCTCGGGGGATTCAAACAAATTATAAGTCCTTGGACCCGTTTCCTTATCCTTCCTTTACTTATTCACCATAATAATTATGGTTTTTTCAAGCCTCATGACCTTATCTACTTGGAGAATTAAGGTCAAATGTTTCGATAGAATCTTCTCATTGTTTCTCATGTTATAGTTGACAATAAAGATAGATAAGGTCTTGGGAAGTGGTGATTGGATGAGATCTATATGCAAATCATCTAGGAACATAATCCATAAGATTTATATGCATTCAATGTATCCAATAAGCTTGACTACATGTGGCCCAGCTGGTGCAGACTCTCCAAGCTTATTTTTAAACAAAGTGTTAGAGATATCATATATGTCATTTCTTGCCTTCTCTTAATAGAGATCCTTAAGGTGAGACATCATTCTATATGTGTCCATGTTTTCATGTTGCTTCAAGAGCTCATTAGAAATGGATAATAGCATGAAACATTGTACATCTTTGGCATCATCCCAATGTTTCATGTAGAGAGATAATTCCTCTTCTTTGTCTATTTTCTAGGCACAATTGGAACAGGCTCTTCCAGCACATATAATTTCCTCTCGGGGTGAAGGAAGACACGTAAACGCCTCTTCCATTCCTGGAAATTGGTGCTGATGAGAAGGATTTCCTTCTCAAGTATTGTTTTCAATGATATGTTTGAAGTCATTTTTCTCTTTGTTTATACAATTTAAAATGCGTAAAGTTATAGTACTTTGTCATTATAAAATGTAAACAAATAAATAATTTAATACTTATTAGTCTCCCACTATTTTATCAAAATCCAATATCCCTCACCATTGATATCAGAATATTTTGTAGCATAAATATTCTAGTGTAAAGTATCAATATTTCCCTTTGCATTAACCCAACTAGGGTTATTCAAGAAACTTGAAGGGTTTTAGGTCGGCATTCCAAATTCCAACTACATTAACTAAAATCTCCTTGATCAGTTGATTGGACTCCCCAATCCTAAAATCCTTTTATTTTGGATTTAATCAACCTTTGCCTCTTGGTCACACCAAGTCCAACTGTGGCAGTCAACCCTTGATGTCAACCAAGTCAAGTTAACACAAAATCTTGAATTATAATTCCTCGATAATTGAAAGCACCCTAACTAGGGTTGGTCAAGCACTTAGAACTATGGTTTGATTCTAAACAATATTATGTACCGTCTTAATATTTTCTTTTAGGGATTTTATCCTTATATGTAAATTTCCCTTTTATTATCTTTTCTTATATACTTTTTATTATTAAGTGGGATTTACTTAAGTTATTAACGATGTATAAGATAATATTTACGCATAAGATGGTCTTATTTTAGACCCATCTTCATGCTTGTTTAATTCATTAATTGTGTGACCATGACAACACCCCCAAAATAAATAAACAATTCAACTAATAGACATAAAATATATGGTAAGATCATGATATTTTTCTATTGGTTAGTTTATCTATCAGTTGATAAACTAACCCAAGACCTAGGGGAGAAAAACCTTGAATCTTTTGGGTTCGTATTTATAGATTTCTACCTATCCACCTTTGCATCTCCTTGGATTGGTTTCACCTTGGATCATAACTTGAGCTACCTCCACTAGCTTGGGAGCTCCATCCATTACATATGATTTTATCTCACTCACAGTTGAAGGGTAAAATGGGGTTTTAAATAAAATACTCTTTGGGCACGTAGTCCCTACAAATTAATGAGGAGAAGGCTCGAAGGACAATAAATTTAATTTAAATAAATAAATTAAAAAGAAACCATTCACATACAATGCTCTTGGTCTAGCTCATGATCATGCATACATGCAATGATATTTACACATAAATAAAACATTCATTCAATTAATTAATCATTATTTTTTAAGATAAATAAAGCTCAAATCAATTAATTATCTTTAACTAATAAATACTTTTATCATAAACCATTTTCTAAATTTCCTTGAGATTCCCACCCATCCTAATTTTAAACAAATAAATTCATTTAAAATTATCTTTTTATGTAACTTGTACCTTGTAGGAAACCCAGTGAATCCCCATTCAAAACTAACCAATGATTAGAAATGAACATTACACAGATGTTAAATTAAACACACATATATATCTAAAACACAATTCATGTATTGTGCATCAGCTTTACACCCACACGATGGTACATGTCTCAAGGGTTTGTATAATTAAATAATAAATTTTTAAAAATATGCATAATTAGGATGAGTACACGACATGTAGTTCAGACCACACGGAGTGTAATTTTTTTCACCATCCATCTAAAGTACACACTCGGGGATATGGAATGTAGATGTACTGTAGAAATATTTGGAGTACATGGTGTGTTCAGTGGGACACATACCATGTAGTATCCGTGTTACACGTTATCTAGCCCGGAAATCCATGTACGGGGTACATAGTCCAACCCTAACCTAAATGGACTACACACTATGTTTATTGGGTTACACAATGTGTAATCCAGAAATTGTGTGCCACCTTTTCTTGGTCAACACACGAAGTCTTAAAGACTTATAAAGAATCCAATGACACGACTTGGTTTGGAAGACCGTCCCGGTGCATTGAACCTATATTAAATAGCGTGTACTCCAGAGTACACACCATGTGTTCTAGTGTTGTACGACTAGGAAGCTTTGGCACCTCCGGATGAGATCCTCTATTTTATTTTAAAGAAAATTAAAAGAAAAAATTGTTTCTCTATGGTGAAAGAGAAACGAAAGAGGAGGAATAGATATCAAGATTTTGATTTATAGAATGATTAACTTAAATTGAAATAACTAAATTATTAATTGTGTAAATCACCAAGGAAAAAATAAATAATTATAATCAATGATATGACTGCTCTAATACCACTTGTAGGTTCTGGGTGTAGTGGAAGTGCCTTAGTGGGAGTTCACAACTTTAATATTTTTCATTAACAATGATCAATACGAGATCTTTCATGATAATAAAATGACAGATCCTTGGAATAGAATGAAGAACAATTGAAAGGAAGGGAGTCCCATAACCATAGAGCGGATCATTATATGTTTGTTATAATTAATTTAATTAAAAGACAAGAATTACCTTAATGTAATTCTCTCTTCGTTGATGTTTACAGTCACGATATGATGTGATTCATCATTGTGTCGTAGAATCTATGTATAGGATTTCTATAGAGGTGATCCACATGTACTGCATGTATCTCTGGAAATCACCGAAGGGATCTCTGAGTGCTAGTGCAGAAGAGCCTTCTCTTGCGATGTCCGCCTTCGATCGCCTTGAGAGCCGCTTGCAAAGCGCTCTCCTTGATCCGTTGGAGAGGATATCTCTTGTAGCATGAGATCATTCTGGGATGAAAAGAATTATCTCTTATCTTGAGATATTTCTCTAGATATGTCTTTAAAAAAAACAAAAATTTCTTGGATAATGATAATTACATAATTTTGATTTTAATTACATAGAATAATAAAACGAAATAATTACCTGAAATCATTTATTTATTTCATTTAATTCTTAGTAAGACCCATTGTCTAATAATAATAGTTGACTGTTATTATTACTTGACATACACCCAGAAAATAACTCTAATATTATTTAATTAAATAAATAATATTATTTCTAAAAAATCCCCAGAAAAATTACACAGCGTGTATATTAATACACACATTGTGTACTTTTTTCCCCATTTACTTTATTTCATCCACAACATTTATTAGACCTTAAAAATGGCTATTTATTTCTCAAATAAATATCATGGAATTACTTGCTAATAAATATATTATTTTTGCCACAACATATTCTCTTGAATAACTAGTTTCAAAATAAATGTGATCACGTATCCTTGAAAAAATATTAAACCACAATCAGGAATAATCTTTATTCAACATTTAAAATTTATATTTAACTGAGATACTTGGACATACTTAGTGTGTGACCCTATAGGCCTCTTTTATAGAGGAATTAGGTGGATCCTGCCTAAAGTCCAAGGTTAGCATCTAGCAACACTCCAAGGCACCCATAGAGAAAGAAGTTAATGCTGCAGTGATGTGTCACCTCCTACAAACACTTACTGTTTAATGTAATCCCTTTGTCTTGATATCTCAAATCAAACGGGTTGCATAATAGTTCCATCATCCCATGTGCCCGATTATTCTTTCTTTAAATTCATAGAATTGAAATTTACCATTCTTCACCATGACCCTGGATATATTTAGTCTATATCAATTCCATCAAAGGGCCTAAGATATCTAATTCCTTTATGGAACAGAAGGGACAAATCCTTTCTCACATTATCAATTAATGCGGTATTACTCACGATGCACCCAACATATCCTACCTCAATACAAATAGTGTGTCATCACAATTTTTTTCAATACATCTAAGTGTGTGAGTTGTAATACGCATTACTAATAATCTTAAAGTCTAAGGACCAATACACATGCCTATGGATAAAAACATCCAATGACACTATGAAATGTGGATTTTCTACTGGTGGGTCTCATTCTCATAATATCCTACAGGATATTACTAAGGGCGCACACCCTGAGAAGGTGCCTCAAATTTTTATGAGAGTTCACCCCTAACGGCCTATATTAATTGTGTCCATCAAATAACATCATACATCCATAGAACATATATTAAAAAATATTGTTATGGCACTTCCGAGTTCTCATCATAGTAGGGATCTGCTATGAAATTTTAGTGCAACAACCATCCTTAGGACATTATCACATGCATTTTCAAGTAGAAGAAAAATTAAGATGTGATAACGTATTTATTAATCAATAAAGAACAAATTAGTTGGTTCTAGTCTACTAACTCCAACACAATCCCCACCATTCATTGGACTTCAAATATGGCTTCCACCAACACCTTTGACAACTCCCATTGTTTCACAAACAATAGTTGATGAACATGTGAAATATTCAACCCCCAAAATGGAAGTCCTACATGGTGGGTGTAGTTGGTGCAACACCCACCAACCATGGCTGTTGGAGAATATTCACCAGGGAAGGGTGGCCAAGGTGGCATGCAGGTGCCGAATGTGGTCTTGATGTCACCGAAAGAAGGGGTTTCCAAGGTGGAACTGAGGCTGTGGTTGGTGAATGTTAGGGCATCATCGAGAAAATCAAGTAGGAATTGGCCACCCCCTGGTACTCCTACCACCACTTCTTGAGCCTCACCGCCCATGAGTCATTGGCAGAAATCTGGGAAACTAGTGTGGCTATGATAATATAGTCGAGGAGGCCCTCCAATGTTTCCATGTATATCATAAATGATTTTATGTGGAAGGATGACGATGCAACATCAGGACTTCTAAAGCATTGGAAGAAGGGTGGGGCAGGGACGAAGTATGAATAGGAAAGGTTGTGAATTGTGACATTCAATTATGATTTCATATTAAATTTTCCTTGATTATATTATGTTAAATTTAATTTATTAAACATGTTATGCATGGAAATTTTTTGTGTATTTTAAATTCACAATTATTATATATATGATGTTGGACCTTCTTTCATGCGATGGGACATTTTTTCGTATGAAAGTTTTCTGGGCCTTGGCCTTTAACCGACCTGCTACCTGAATTCCCCTATGACACCATAGAGATCTGCCGGATCATTATCCTTGTCCATTGATTTCCTTCCCCACATGTTTGATCTGCACCACACATTTGTCCTAATACATGTTTACTAGTTTGGGTTTCTATTTCGTCAGTGTGTGTGTGTTGAATCTCTTGATTTTCCCTCCTATTTTGAGGATCTACTATTGTCATGGGGAATTCATCACCCCTGCACCAGATTTATCAATTTTGGATCATTTTAGTTTCTATTGCTCATGCATTTGGCTCTATGTTTTCCTTCAGTGAAACCCTATCCCACTGTTTTTCTTTTATAGTGGTCAGTCTCATCCTGTTATACTCACCGATATACATCTCGTTGTGAGCCCTGTCATGGATATGATGTCCTTATAAGGAGGAAGAAGTGTGGTCATCTTTAGAGATTATTTCTACAAGCTTGGATATAAGAATAACCATTATATTTAGATGTGTTTTAGACAATCACACTTGCTTGATGTGATTAGGACGACTGGACCATTTCACGTCTGAAAATGCAAGTATTAGATTTAGTTTCATTCGTTTCAAAATTTGTAAATATTTTACACCTTTTTTCCTATTTATTTGGATATTTCTAGTTTTTTTCGCCTTGTATCATTTGTTTTCTTTTAACCATTAATAAAATTTGTGTGTGGCGGATGGTGTTCTGGTCGTGCACGTAGGTCCCCACAGGACTAAATCTCATTACAATCTTTGTATTCCCTTACGAAATTATTTAATCTTGTATTCTGTTTGTTTGTATCTTTAATTTTGACTTCTGTAAGTAATAAACTAGTTTGTTCCTTCTGGGGTTTGGTGTTCTACTTGTATTTGGTACACCCCTTCCACACACAAAGTGGTATGAGAGCCTATATTAGTTTTCTTTTACTGTCAATTTTTTTATTCCTATTTTTACTTTATATTTTTGGTTTCTGTATAATTTCTACACTCAAATTCCTTCTTAATTAACCATTTTCTTACATACTATATTTGTTTAAAGCCATTTTCCCATCTCATATTTCTTAGTATTTCGTATCCCTTGGGATAAACATCATTTATCCAAGAGATCAGTCAGTTGTTGTGGGTATACGATTAACGTTGTCTGCAAAAATTTGAAATCAACTCTTTAGATAAACATGTCAACAATGAGATATGAAATCGAGAAATTTGATTGTGATAAGGATTTTAACCTATGGAGAATTAATATGAGAGCCCTTCTTGTATATTAGGGCATAATTGATGCCCTCTGTGGGCCTAGGAAACCTATTATTACTGTAAATGAAACCGGACATGCCACTACTGAATACAGAGATGTTTCCCCTGATTTGTTAGTTAAATCACATAGCTCTTTACTTCTTTCATTAGGTGATAAAATTCTAAGATAATTTTCTTATGAGTCTACTGCTGCTAGTATTTGGATTAATCTAGAAATGATATACATTACTGCTTCACTTATTGGTAGGATTTAGAAAAAAGAATAACATGTTTTCATTTAAAATGAAACCTGGTAGTCCTATTAAAGCCCATATTGATGAATTTAACAATGTAATGATAGATTTGGCCAACATTGATGTTACTATTAATGGTGAAGATCAAGTAAAGATTCTCTTAATTTCTCGAGATAATACTTAAAACACTTTAGTTGTGGCCAAGATGTATGGACAAGACTCATTTACTCATGGAGAGGTCATGTAATTCATTCTTTTTAAAGAACTACACTTTAAACCGTGAATCAATGGTGAGGTAGAGAGCTTATTCTCTAATGGTATACCACAATCTAAAAATAAACATAAATTTTTTCAAAGGATAAAAGAAAGAGTAATAAACACCCTAAACCAAGATCTAATTCTAAGGAAATGAATGTGATGAGCTTTCATTGTGGTAAGTGTGGGCATATTAAGCCCAAATGTAGAAAACACAAACATGAGTGAGAATTTAAACACCTCATTGACCAGTCCCTCTTTGATGACTCTGGATATGACAGTGCCGAAATTCTTAATGTGTCCAGCCTTGCACTCAATGATGTGTGGGTCTTAGACTCAGGTTGTTCCTTTCATATGTGTCCTTTTAAAGAGTCATTCCATGAATTTCTTGAAAGGGTAGAAGGATATGTCCTATTATTTGATAATAAGAGGTGTAAAGTTGAGGGAAGAGGCTCTATTTTGTTATAACTAGATGATCATTCTTTCATCAATTTACTTGATATAAGATGGGTTCCCAACATTCATAGAAAACTTATTTGCTCAAAAACATGTTGTCCTAAAATCTCTGAAGGCTATAGATCCATTATTAATTGGTATTTAATCAATGAGTTGTATGCATTGAATAGAAAGACTCATTCAAGGTAGTTTGGTGGTGTCTACAACACCAACATTGATAATACTATGCTTTCGAATAGAAGATTGGGGCATTTTAGCTCCAAGGGACTATAAGAACTCAACAAGATGGGGTTGTCGAGTTACATCACATGTTCTAATCTTCTATTTTGTGGGAATTGTATAACGGGAAAGGCTAATAATGTTACCTTGAGTAGGTCAAGCTTTAAGGATACTGGCCCCTTAATATATATTCATTCTAATATTTGGGGACCTGTTAGGACTACCTCCTCTGGTGGGGGCTCCTACTTTGTCACTTTTATAGATGGATTATCAAGAAAATCCATGATTTATATTATTAAAAATAAATATAATGTTTTCCAAACCTTTAAAACGTGAATAAAATCCTTGAAAACAAAATTGGGAAGAAAATAAAAACCATGAGAACCCGTAATGGGCTTGAAAATCCTGGATTTATATTCTTAAAAATAAATATGAGGTTTTCCACGCATTCCTTTGATGCACGAATAAACAAGGCTACATATAGATGCAAAATTCATTGTCATACAATCATGGATAGTATCTTAGAAAAAAAAATAAATTAATAAAGTAAACCTTGATATTTTTCCCGTAGGGATGTACTCAGGTGGGACTTAGTCTTTAAAATACGCCGACTGCCTTCGGTGGCCGGTGGGCGCCAGGAAGCTGCTGCCTCCCTCCCTACCGTCGTGTACACCTCCTTCAAAACCACCCTTCATAGCAACAACGATGACTAGGAGGGGCACATGGAACTCATGTACATGTGGAACTCACTTACCCACTCGGCGTCCTCCATGTGTCGCTCGATCCGCCGCCGGAAGCCACATTTGCCCACGCAGGCGGCATCGATGAAGCAGTCATAGCGTAGGTTTTATCAAAATTACAGTAGAGATGGAACACACTCAGGGGGCTACATAATGTAAATAATAATAATTATCATAGTAATAAAATTATCAACTAAAAATACTATTAATAGGATCACTAAATATTCATAATATAGTTTGGGGTAATAACAAATATTAATATAATTATCAAATATTAATAATTAATAATAATAGTAATTATCTAAATAATTATAATTATTATTATTGAAAATAATTCTTAATAATTTTATATTATTATATCATATATTTTAATAGATTTGTTTCATAATAGAATAATTATTTTTTAAAAATATATATACATATAGTAAATATTTAATAATATAAATTGTAATAATGCATATTTTTAAAATTAAAATAAATAACATTGGGAAATTAAAAATGATTCATCCATTACATGATGTAAATAAAGAGTAATAAATTCATGTTAATATAAATAATAATAATAATTAAGTTATAAATATTATTATCAATTAATAATATAATTAATATGATTAGTAATTATTCACAATACAGTTTCTAATTATAGCAATTGGTATTTTTTGCATTAAGAAAGATCATATATTATTAGTTATTAATTATTTTAATTCATTGGGTGACAATTTTTTTATTAAATTAATTAAGTGTTATTATTATTCCAAAATATTAATTATATCAACTTTTCAACTTAGCTTTTTTAAATAACGAAAAAAATCAACATATAACATTGACCATAGTTCAAAATTTACGAATTCAAAAAGTATCATTCTTGTCTGTGTTGTAGTCTCAGATGCTTCTCGGTGCCAAAGTTTGGGGTATAAGTAATGCATCCATGCCATGTCTATCAAAGTGTATGTTTTAGCATATGCACCTCCTACATATCATTTGGTGCAACTGCCTTCATAATATCCTGTGTGATAGATGGTGGATCTGAAATCCCCTCACCCATACCTTATCCTAGCCAGAAGGAAAGTGACTACTAACTAGAACTCTCTCCCACATGAGAAGAAGATGAATGTTGTGTAATGAGTATCTCCTCAGTGAAAAAAAATTAGACCAAAACACACTCCACATGCCATTAATTATTGAAGCATAATATGAAAATGTAAGGGACTATGAATTAGAATCACTAGAAAAAGTGTCACTATAAGCATAACCTGTGGTTGTGGCTCACATGCGATAGGAAGTGGGGGACAATAGTATAAAAATTGTCTTTAACACTGTTATTTTAACATCAGTTCTTTGATACTGATGTTAAAAGTTTTCCACAAGGAATTTTAACATTGGTTATTCCATAAATGACATTAAAATCTCACTTTTAACATCTATTCCAGAAAACCCGATGTTAAATTTCCTCATCGAAGACTTTTAACATCTGTTTGTTTCAAGAGCCGACAATAAAAGTCATGTTTTGGAATCAGTTTTTCAAATAATCGACTTTAAAAATCATTATCAAGTTTTATTTCATTTTTAATGGATTCATTCGACTAGTCATAGATCTAAAACGAACTTATGGATCAATAGTTATGAACATCATTAGTTGACCATTATAAGACTTGACCTTTAACGTCAATTTTTTTTTCCGGAACCATCATCAAAAGTCATTTTTTGGTGTCAGTTTTTTCAAATAACTAATGTTAAAAAACCATTACAATGTTGTAGATCATTTCTAAAACTTATATTAGACTGGTTGTGGAGCTAAAATTGAATTACAGATCAAAAGTTATGGACATTTTATGTTGAACATTATAAGACTTGACTTTTAACATCAGTTTTTTTCATCAACCAACAATGAAAGTCACCTTTGGGAATTTGGTTTTCAAATAAATGACATTAAAATACATTAGTACGTTGTATCTCATTTCTCAAGATTTTATTTTACTTTTCGTGGAGCTAAAACCGACATACGTTTCAACATTTGTGGGCATAAGATGTTGAACATTATAAGACTTGACTTTTAGCATCATTTTTTTAGGAACTGGCATTAAGAGTTACATTTTGGCATCTTTTTTTCAAATAACTATCATTAAAAATTAAAACCACATTGTATCTCATTTCTCAATATTCAATTTGACTAGTTGTGGAGATAAAACGAACTTGAGGATCAAAAGTTATGGATGTCGGAAGTTGAACATTATATGGATTGACTTTTAAAATCATGTTTTTTCAGGAACTGATGTTGAAAGTAACTTTTTGGATTTTTTTTTCAAATAATTGATGTCAAAAAATTTACAAAGTTGTAGTTCATTTCTCATGTTTTTACTTGACTAGTCTTGGAGCTAATATAGACTTATAGTTCAAACATTATGGACATCGCAAGTTAAAAATTATAAGATTTTTAACGTCAGCTTTTTTTTAGTAACCAATGGTAAAAGTAAAACATCAAATATGTGGGATCGATATTTCAAATTTTTTCACCAAGCACATTTCAATATTTATAATCCTTACTAAATTATAATACAACACGAATGATTTTTTTTCTACTATATATAAATCCATATTCTCTTACTTTCAACATTTTCGACCTCTTTGATTCAATCAAATTTTCAACGCGTCTTCAATCAATGATTTGAACAAGGTGTCTATTCAAATCTTGTAATTTCATTATTATTATTTTCATTAATTACTATAAATATTGATAATTCTCTTTATAATGATGAATTATTATTATGATCGAGTTATGAAGATAAAACAATTGGATGAGATTTACCAATCGAGATGAAAAGTTCATTATCGATCACCATTTTCATTACCGTATGAGTTTCACCCTAAAAGAAGGGAAATAAAGATAAAAAACATATCTATTTAAGAGAAGATCCTAAAATCATTGAAATATTTTTTAAACTTTCTGTTTATTTTTTATTTAATATATGTAATTTTCATTCATGTTTCTCATGTTTTCTTTGAAACAAGTTGTATCAATCTAAACATAGTGAATTCCGACTTCCGGCAATCATAACTTTTGATATGTAACACCGCTTTTTCTCCATGACTAGTCAAATTGAAGATCAATAATTTATCTTAATCTTTATAAACATATTTAATATCATATTTTTGAAAAACTATTTCAAAAATGACTTCTAACATCAGTTCCTGAAAAAACAAATCGACTCTAAAAGTCTTCTATGAAGGCCTTTTGCATCAGGTTTTCAAGAAAAAATGTTAAATAAAGGGTTTTATCATTTTTCAATGAATAATCAACATTGAAATATTTCCATGCGGACTTTTAACATCATTTTTATCAAAAAATGATTTTAAAACCCAATTTTAATCTGACTTTCGACATCGATTTTTGGAAAATCGATGTTAAAAGGAACATATTTTACCTTTTGATGTTGGTTTATAAATATCGACATCAAAAGTACCATTTTTATATTTGGATTCTCAAACATATGTTAAAAATCAATGTTAAAGACCGTTTTATTAATACTGGGAGTATTTGGATGATCATGGCGAACATGCTCCACATCATTATGTGGCACATCCATAAAGAGGGATGTCACCCTTCAACACATCCATATGAGGCTATTGACCCTTTGGCACATCGACATTAGGCTTGGCATCATCTCACACATTAAATAAAATCCCATAACAGATCTCCTCTATGGGTAGATGAAGCTCTACCACTGCTTTGTGAAAATAGTTGTAGCCAAATGTGTCTCCCTATATGGGATTGGAAATGTGCGTGGGGTGGGCCATATGAAAATTCTATAAAAATTATGCAGTAAACTATATTTAATAAAATATCTATTCAAATGGGGAAGAAGTTAATACGAATTCATGATAGCCTTGTCTGTGTTGCATTAGATATAATAATGAGGTCATGTGGTACCAAGGCGCATAATCAAACAACTCTTATACATTCATGTACACCTCGCATACTCCTTATAATCATGACTCATGACATCTATCCCATATCTTAATATATCTCAACTGATATCGCCTCATATAAAAGTCTCATTTCCCTAAAATCTTCAGGGAATGATGTAAATACAACTGATTGAGTTGTATGGGAATGGGTTGATGGAAGCTAGAATCCCTCATAACTCGATTAACATGGTTCCATACAATTATATGAAAATTAATAAGAGGCGCAACACATGTGATGGAAGTAAGAATCAATGTACATTAAGGTGAGAGACTCTAGAGAACATTCCCAACATGTGTCATTCATGAAACCTCTAATAAAAAAAATGAATATAGAATTAATAAAATAAATCATTTTCAATATACAATAATAATCTAAGTATATAACTAAAAAACATGTGGATTATCTAGTTGATTACTATCCAACATAACTCTGTAGGTATAGATATAATTTCTGACAATATTTGAAAGTCTATGGTCCTGGATCCACCAGTAGATAACATTTTTGAATCTATAGTCTCAAAATAAAAATTTACAGATTTTACTTTTCAAAAAAAGGATGGATAAACATACCATCATCCACACAGGGAACCATGTATAATATCTATAGTTAATGTTGTGTGAACATGTGGACCAAAACAAGGGATGCACTCTCATACTCAACTTTGAAAAAGGATAACACATACTATAATCTACATATAATCGATGTTACATGTGATGCATAACACACTGTATGAATATCCATGATATTCAATACTTGAGTTATACCTCCTTGTCTAGTCTAGGTCCGCAGGTAATGATAAATACATCAAATAAAGAATATTGTAGAATTATTGAAAATTTTCATGCCACCAATCTGTCTCAAAATTTATGTGCAGGTAAATTTCAAGAAAATGATCTCGTTGGCATCATTAGCTAAATGGATGAAGTACTCTTCTATCCGCAACATGAATAATCGACTACTAAATACATACCTACCATCATCCCAGACATGAATTCCATGTAGCTTCTATAATAAATCAAAACCATCACCTACAACTCAACTTGTCACAATCACACCCTCAATAGGGAGGCCTAACATAAGTGACACATCCTCAAGACTAATCGTCATCTCACCCTGTAGTAGATGAAATACATGTGTCTTTAGCCTCCATATATCTACAACGGTTTCAGTGATCTGATGATCAACAAAAGTGAAATCACACATTAATATACTTTAGAACCCTTCACATTGAAAATGGGGGAAGATTTCCAGAGGGGGTACAGTGTGATGGAAGTTGTTTGACATATGCCCACTCAGAGATGGAACAATATGACCCTCTTAGACAAGACGAGAAACATATCTATCCTGGAAGGTGAGAAAAGTAATATCTACCATATCTATATATGATATAATTTTTGTTATTTATAGTAAATGAAATACATTTTCGAAAATAATTTTTTAATAAATATAAGTTAAAAAAGAAGTACACAATTAACATCCCAAATTAAACATGAAAAAATATAGGGATTTATCATATTTTTGCACAAAAATGAAAAAATAAATAAATATAGTCACTAGTGATGTGAAGTGGAGATCCTTCTTTCCACGTTGGGACATTTTTTTTGATTGTGACATTCGATTTGACATATGCTGCATCATAGTCCCAATCTCAATTCTTGAGGCCATTCCATCTTGTATCTAATATTAGTAGACATTGGTATTACCCAATGGAGAAACCTAGTAATATCATGGATCTAATTCTGTTGATCAGTGAAAAGGAAAAATTATGAAAATCCCCAATAGGCATCCAAAGCACACTATAGAAGTCAACCAGAGTGATCAAGTGATATACCAAATCTATATACCATACCAAGGATAATTTCACTGATGGAAAAATTGTGATGACATGTGTATAGGGATATGTTAATTCCTAAAAAGAACCACATTCATAGTATATGTTTTCGAGTAAAATCACCAGCACTCGATTATTGTTTCATGGTAGTGGGCCATGGTGGTTTTTTTTTACCTAAAATAGGCTCCCTTACAGATCAAAGATTCAAACAAAGAATGATAATGTGTTTTGAAATATCTTATAGATGCCTCTTTGGATGTTTTTATCAATGTTCATCCCATGTTGCATCCCCTTATAAGCCTATTGTGAGCATTTAAGATAGTACATCACGCATCAATAAAATATCTCATGTACTAAGAATGTGATTTTTTGTTTATGAACACCCTTGAAGACCTAATTTATGAACTTCATAATATTAGTTGTAATATGGCCATATCTCAAACCACCATCATATGGTAATGACTATTTCTCCTTTGAAATATGCATCATGTAATCAGAAACTTCTTGATTTGCACTTCAAATTCCTTCATACTACTTGTTGAAATTTCCCTTTCATAACCCATATTCTAAAACAATAAGATAAAAATGTATTTAAGAGGAGAGTAAAAATTATTCAAATAAATATAGGTTTATGGGAAAAATCCAATTTGATGATCAATGTATTTATTGATCCATATTTAAAATTCTTATAGCGATTACTAAAAATATGTTTTATGAAATATCAATGATAATAATTACACTCCCTCCATGAAAAAACATAACTATTAATAGCCTCTATAATTAATTTATGTCAATATGATATCAAGAAGACTCCTTGTATTTTCATAATATGGATACATATACAAGCTAAGAACCAACTCTCTGATTAAAAGTTATCCCTTTGAATAATAGAAAATTCTTGTGGGAAAGGAGAATGATTACTATCCAATGAGGTAGAAATGAGAAGAACACCACAAAAAAATCCATAAAGAAAAGTTACATAAACATTAAATAATTTTTTTTAATAAGAAGATATGAATATACATGGTTTAAATTCTTATAAAATCTTATGAAACATTACCTTTGTTTGATCAATCCTATGATCCCAAAAGAAATAATTAAATATGTGATGATTTTAAATGATAAAATTTGTCATATAAAAGAATCCCATTAGCTATTTAAATTCTTTATATGATTCATCCTAATTACTCTACACTTTTATAATTTCCTTATATTTTTTCTTCCAAGATTTTCCATAGGATATCCTATATTTGAAAAATAGTTACACTCATTATAAGATACCAAACATAAAAACAACATGACATGTTCATATCATCTCAAAAATAATAGTGGATATCATCTCAGTTGAGGAAGACATGTTACATACAATGCATGGGAATTCACTACTCAGTGTATAGACATCCCAACCAAAATATTGTGCACACAATATTTCCTATACTAAGGAAGTCAACAATAGAGTATGGTTACCACTTTCTGGTACTTCCATGTCTATCAAAGTAGCCACAAAAGGTCTATTGACCATATCTTCCTCACCAACATCATCTCATGTCGCATCATCAGATACCTCATTATTAGAGAAAATCCTATTCATTAAATCTAATGAAACAATAGGGATGTCTCATATACTTATCTCTATATTATATTCACCATGTTCATAATTAGTCACTATTACAAGATTCATATGAGATGAAATTGAATGATAATTTTTATAAGGGATGAATTCCAAAAATCTCCCAAAACAGGGTCCTGTAAGAATATGTTTCAACTTATAAATAACATAAATTTAAACATACAATTACAATAAACCCTTACTAAACCATTTACTAAACATAGATGATGCTTCCATGAAATCCTCATCATCGAACATACAATAACCAATTATCCATTGGTGATCAACACATTGAAAATTTTGATATGTGATTGAAATAATTACTTATATTTACCTAAGGTTTATGCGATTATTAATCTTCATAATAAATTCTTCCAATATCATACAATCATGAAGATTACGAAACTATTTCCTATTGTAAACTATATCTAAGGCCCTGATCATTATAAATTACTTCTCTTTTATAGTATATAGAGATAAACATGATTACCTAGAAAGGAAATTTGGTAAAATGTTATATATATTTATATTACCTCATAAAATGCTTAACATTTTTTAAATAGTTCTAATTAATGAACAATGAAATGATCTTGAGAAATTTTCTATGGATTGGTTTATCATTATTAGATAAACTAAATAAAACCTAGGGAAAACTCCTTGAGCCTCTATTATCTTAGATTATAGTAACCTCTATTCTTATTTATTTCATGGTGTACAAATCTAGTATCAAACATTTATAACTCGCATAGAACCTCCTTTTATTAGAATAGTACTCACATGAATGTAGGGGGTTCAAGGGGTTTGAGATACATAGTAATTTAATATGGTCACGCAAGGCCTTACATTGTTAGGGATAGGAATGAAATATAGTTCATGAAAAAAAGTAAATGTAATTATAATAAATTATGAAACCAAATATAAAACAATTATACCATATAATTCAAAGAAAACATTGGCCAGTAATCCCATGATCAATCATCAGTCAAATCCATTATCATGTTTTTTATTGATAGTTTTTATTTTCTACATAAAATAAATTTATAGAAAATAATATTTTTAAATATGATTTTATATACTACTATACAACTATGTAATTGGTGATATTACTAAAATATAAATAATTAAATTTGTCATATTGATAATATATATATATATATATATGTAAAAATATATTTTAAAAATATTTTTTTTAATATTTTTTAATTAAATCAATGAAGATAATATTATTTTTATATATAACCAATAATATATTATAAACCAATTAAATTATTAAAATTTTATATTAGTTATGATTAAATAAACCTGACATGATCTTGAGACATTTTTTATGGATCATTTTATCTTTATAAGATATCATAAAAAACCTAGGAGGAACTCCTTGAGCCTTTATTTTCTCCGATTTTCATAACCACTATTTTCCTTTATTTCATGGTTTACAGATCTATAATCAAAAAACAAAAATTCTCATGAAAACTCATTTTATTATAATATTAATAACTTGAAAGTGATGGGTTTTTGGAGTTTCGGATACATAACTATTTAACGTGAACACATAGGTACATATATTCCTCAAGAGAGGCATAACATGAAGTATTGGGATTAGGGAAAAATTTCAATCAAGCCATCAGAAACAACTCCATATGAACCTGACATATGAAAGAAAAATATATAGAATGAATGCCATTCATGATGCCCAAAATTTGGAAGAAGCACACACCCAAGACACCACACCACAACAAAAAACCACTAGAAGAATTCATGAAATTCTATTGGAAAAATGATCATAAAAAACATAAAATTTAAAGAACCAAACGAAGAGATTACATGGTTCAGGCTTGGACCCTAATCCATGAGGGAACTATACTTCACTTTAATCAAAGTTTCAAGAAGAAATATGATTAAAATTAACTCAATCTCACTAATCATTCAGAAGAGATACCAATTTTATAAGTGATCCACCTACCATATATATTAGTTCCCTTATGGTGATTCATGTATCCACTGTCATCAGATAGGTGTGTAATGGAGTTCACCTACTCTATGATTCAAGGAGGAACCCTTAATATAGTCAAAGAATCTGACAACCACAACTTGTCTGGATGGACAAATGTTCCTTATCATAAGATATTATAGATATGAAAGCCTTCATATCTACTAGTTCATGAACTTATAATGGACCCAATCTTTCACCATCTTTTATCTTCTTGTGTACCAATATTCTACTACATATACCCCATCTCCATAGGGTTTTCAGAAATAAGGTTTTCATATTTTCTTATATAAAAAATCCTATATTTTCTACTTCTGATGAAATGAAGATCACATATCAATAATCTCCCACTAAATATTATTTTTAGTTTTGTGACTATGTCCATTACCATAACCCATACAAACTTCATCCTTTGAATTATATCAAAGAAGCTACATTGTTCCCCTCCATGGATTTTTTTAGTCATCCCAAACTTACCAAGATGCAACACTGCCTCAGAACTTCTCGAGTTTTGACCTTCATCAAAAATTCTCTTTGATTCTACACCACATATATCTTATTTAGGTCTATCACACCATCCTCCAACATCACCCTAATGATGTGTTACATCATGGGAATATACATTGAATGATAATGAAACATTTGTTTTTCAGTTAAGTGAATCACCCTCTGGGAGTGAAAAAATCAATTCTATACTTCCATTTATTTTCTATGATCTTCCAGTGACCACTTTATCCACACTATATCCTTCCATAATTCCAAAAAGCAACATAATCTAATTACATTGAAGAATGTGTGACAAATGATTGAAGTTTGTAAATATAAGAAACCATCGTTCCTCTAATGGTAAAAACATTCCCTAAAGCGATCCTACATGAATCAAAATCTATTCCAAAGTTAGAGTATGAAAAGCCTTAGAGAGGATCATCCATTTCATATAAAATATCCATGTTTTTGTTACCCTTAACATATCATAGGATCTGTTTCACAGCCTCCCAGTGTTCCCTTCCAAGGTACGACATGAACCAGTTGAAAACTCCCACTATTGGTGTAATGTAATAATGAGTGAAGGCCATGGATTACATCAATATTCCAATAGATGATGCATATGGAACCTTTGATATATACTCAAACTTAAATTTTATTCTTGGTGACTTTTCATTATATAAATTGAAATGTATGTACAAGGGTGTGTTCATATGTTACTTCTGAAAAACAGATGTGTTCCAACACCTACCAGATGTAGTCAACTTAGGTCGGGTATAGTGTACCAAAACTTTGGTCTCAAATAATCCTCATCCCCTATATCCTATTTAAAAGACCAGGATCATTCATATCTAAGCTAACTAACAACTTCCTGATTGTCTCAATAGTTCTTTCTTTCATTAGACCCATTATTAGCATATCAACATCATAAATTTGGAGGATGATGATACTCCCATCATCAAAGTCCTTTTTGTAATAGTAATGGTCATCATTACTCTAGAAGAACTTCTATTCAATCATGAAAATGTTAAACATATGATTATAACACCTTAGTTCTTGATTCAAACTCTAAAGGCCAGATTTGAATTTACACACAGGTTCTTGGTTCTATTGATCCTAAAAACATGTCAGATTATCTATACATATATGATAATATAAATATCCATGAAGGAAAATTGTCTTCACATTCATCTTCTCTAGATAAAGATATTCCAATGAAAATATAATATACACTATTTGAATAATTTTATGCTTAATTACTAGAGAATTTTTTTTATATAAATATACTCATCCCTTCTATTAAAATTCATTTACAACTAACATATATTTACTTACACCTACCATATTTATCGTCCTTCAGTTGTAAACTCATTTGTTATGAAGAATCTTCTTCCTATAAGTTATTTCTATAATCTCCCATGTTTTTAACAAATGTATGGACTTTTAGACACACTTTTTTCCCTTTAATACTTTTGAATATATCTGGAAATATTTTTGGATCTAGGGGCTATGATGGCGTGAGATTTTGAGGCCCGGTGTGATGAAAATTAATTTTATAAAAATATTAAATATATTTTTATCTCTGATTCACATTATTTATTTAAGAAAATGGGATAAATCTTAAATATAGTTTGGGATAAAAAATATAAGATTGTGATTAAATCCATAATGTGAGTTTCACCCTAGGAATGACCTAAAATAGGACTTCATAGGAAGTTCAGGTAGAACAAGTCATTACAGGATGAAATTAGTTAAATAAAAACATTATTTAATTATTTGAATTAAATTATCTAAAATTGGAATCCATCTTTACATAACTCATCATGGAGGATATCTAGGATTTTTTCTATAACCCTAGGATCATTTATAGGAGATTTATTCTACCTCTATTGGTGAATGATCAGATGATGACGAAACACTAGATCGAGGTGAATTGAGGTGAAGTGAATGAAATAACTTCTCTCATTCATTAGAGAGAGGGAGTTATTCATCAAGGAATGATCCAAATTGAGCTAGGACTCATCAATTCTGAGAATCTTCCCCAATTTATTAAATAGATTGATCATGATCGAATCTATTTATTGATTTTTGGAATTTAATCCTTTTCATGTTCCTATGTATCATTTATCAATTGAATATTAAATTAATCCCTAATATTATATGTTTCCAAGTGGGAGACTGTTGGGTTTTGTTGATCTTTCTTCAGGTTCATCAGATTGAGTGTTTCTAGTCAGATTTGATTAGACATGGATCTTTAGACAGACTATATGAAAGTTTATCCTATTGTTTTATATCAGATAATTTTTTGGGTATTCGGTTTATCATCAAATAGAACTTCCCATATATGGTGAGTATCATAGATAGTTTGAGAGGAAATAACTTCATTAAACATTGGGTTTTCAATATATGTGTTTTTATGATCATACATAGATCATTGACTGTAGATTTTTCTATTGATGTTAATGGTTACCTTTCTATAGGATCTATTTGTTTCATGGTAGCCTGGAATAGGTGGTTTCATTGGGTATTTCTATAGTTCATTGACAATTTCTCATGTCAGTGGGAGGTTGGTTGTGAAACTCAGAGGTCTGTGAAAACTTTTTTTCTAGAAATAGAACTCTATAATGATGATGGTGGGCCATATCTGATGTAAAACTGATAACTTTATGAATAATGTATGTTTCTAAATTACTTTTTTGAGACCATGCTTTGGATAGGAAGTGTGAAAGCTTTTTGTAATCCCTTTTATCTCTTGATATGAAAAATGTTTGCAGTGTTCACCAGTGTATGCAGGACTTTTTTCAAATGATGTTAAATACTTTTTTCCATGTTTTTAGATATATGTGAAGTAAAATAATGAGTTTTTTTAGTGATCTGGTTGATCCTATCTTCATTATTCTAGGGAACATTACTCTAAAGGATGAATTTATCAGTTAAAATATTTGTTCGATAAAATTGTTTTGTTTTTTCATTGAAGGATGGATGAAGTGACCATATGGAAAGATATCTCCTTATGATGTACATTGTCTCATCTGGTATATTTGTTATATTTAACAAATAGAGGTTTCATTGAAAGGTATTACTATTGGTTTCTACCAATTATACCCTTCAAAACTAGCCTTTGATACCCCTTTGTGACACCCCATCCTAGATCCTGTCTATGTGAGAGTGCCACATGGCATCAAGCTTGCCTCACCATACACCAGACACTACCGACTAGTGATAAGGGCCTGACCCATATAGTGGGGAGACTATACCATTGAATTAGAGTAATATTAATAGTGGAAATAACCAATCATTATCCAAATCATTTCATATTAGGAAATGTAAATATACACAAATAATAACATGGATTATGCTTTTATACACAACATACAATTAATCATTAACCAGGCCAACCCAAATAAAAAAACACACATGGACCCTGCCCCTAATAACATCACAAAGCCTCAAATACACTATATTCACAGCATATTAAGATACCAAAACTCAATCCATTAATCTTCCCATGCTCTGAACAGAATGAAAATATAAGGCCTGTGCACACACCGAGATTCCCATCCAGCATGTGAGCAAAAAACTCAACAGGGTCTCACTAAACCCCCCTAATATATGTGGTTATATTCATGTGTATTCATAAGGAAACAAAATATATAAATAAACACACTCGTTGAGTCATTTTTTGCTAACTAGGCCGCTAGGACACCTAATGAGTAGATAGACACATCATGCCACAATACGCTAATTAGGAAACCATAGTGCTTTCCTATACTTGCTTTGTCAGCATGATCGAATCCTCTTATCGTGTCATACAATCATACTTATTCCTAGTCCATACCTAAAGACTCAAGGTATTGTGATTTCAAAAACCTCACCCTAAAACAAGCAACCACTAGGCATAGTCATACATCTAAATAAATTGGCCCATCCTTCTTAATCAATGTATATCTATCAATGTCACATTGTATGATTACCGATATCCTAGGTTTATACTCGCCTAAGATTACAAAGACAAGGTTGAAATCATTCACACAGACCCTTGCCATATTTGGAAAGATCCTCAACCTGATACCTGAGCATTAGGGCATGGTCATCCACTAACCAAAGACACACAAGGAATGTTCCTTGACCCAATATCTGAAAAAATAGGTAAAAATCATCCAACAACCCAAGCACAAATAGAAAGGTAACCAATAACATTAGACCATAAGTATAAACATAGGAAGGTCCATCAACATCTTGATCCATCCCCATACGCTATAGTTAGGTCACCTCAAGTATCTTGCGCCATAATTCCTAAGGGAAAGGTCCCTCAGAAACAATAACACCAGGATAAATCATTTCACTCAGCACACCAGCTAATCCTCGGGTTCTAGTAACTTGATATGTATCCCCTCATCAGAACACATCTCAACTCTTCCAATAGGAAATCCACTTAGTCCTCTAGACCTTCCAAAATATATGCTTATTAATACCACCTCATTTCCATTAACTACTGCTGACATCACTTCCCAAAGGCTCACCTTGATCCATACCTCAAGGTTTAGTCCAACCTCATCGAAGTCCCTCAGTGCTCTCAGTCTTGTAACCTAGGGATCATCATAAGTCATCACATATTATCTGACTCTGACCTCATATACGAGGTCTAAATCCCAATAAAAACCCCCCTTAGAAATATTATCCTATGTCCTAATGGACTTATTCCACTAACCTCATACACTGAGACCCACCTTCAGTATCAAGAGGGCATTCCCATCATCTTCAAGACATACAATGGTGTCTCCCATTATAATCCAACCCCAAGTCACCTATTCCTTACCACTATCATTATGTAACCCAACCTAGTCTTTTACATCTCAAAATTAACCATGAGATCTTATCAAGGCCTCATATTAGATAAAATGATAGAATAACCCCTTGGAGAAAAATTCATCACGTGATCCCAAAACATCAAAGTTCTCAAGAACACTTATTCCAAGCATATAAGGCATAGATCCATCCTACTTCATCTACCGAGGGCCCCATCAGTCCCTAAACCATGTACCTTGACCCCATATAGTATGAAAGTATACACACTAATGAATAAAAAATATAATAATTGTATCATATGTGTTGGTCAGAGTGGATACTCAAGAGGGGGGGTGAATTGAGTTCCAATTAAAATTACTGTTAAAAATATTTCTCTTAAAATCCCCCAATTTAAAAACAAAGTTAAACTGTAGTGAATCTATACAGAGTGTAAAAGTTAAATTAGTTTCTCAATGATTTATTAGGTCTCAGTTAACATAATTTGAAGATTAAATTAACTTTTGAAACTAACTTACTGATTTACAATAATCATAAACACTTGTTAATTTAATAAACAAAGTAGCTTTAAAATAGTTCTGTATTTCAATGTTATAGTAGCGGAATATGTAAAATATATATGTAATACTTATAGAATTAATATAAGAGCATAGAAAAGTTAACCAATAGGTGCAGTCTCAAGCCGAGACTTAGTCCTCTCAACAATTTATATAAATTGATCCACACCCTGGATCGGGGGTAAACAACAGTATGCTACTGCACATGTACAAAGACCTCTACCACAGTTCTTCGTGAAAAAAAAAACAACAGATCACAAGATGTTTAGGTCTTACTCGACCTCTACCACCATCCACAGTGGGAAACAAAAGAGTTATGGAGTTTGAGTGAGGATTTAAGAATCCTCCAGTTTAGCACATGAGACAGTGTGTGTATAAAATCAACAGGGTACACACACTGCTCAAAATATAAAGATAGAATCACTAAGAGAAGTATTATTGAGTTTAGAAATGATTTAGTGATTAGCTGTGCAGCTATGGACTCGTTTGGTTTATCAGAAAATCTTCTGATTCCTTCTCTTGTTTTTCTCATAAAACAGAGTGTCGTTTTCTTCTTTGATTCTTGGTCCAGCTTAGCAGCCTGAGTGCATGAAATGTTTGTTGTAATTCTTCACTCAAGATGCATCTTGTGTTCCCCTCTAGAATATGTTTCTATGTGTATGTCTAGGATTCTTGGAGTATGGATGTAGACTAGAGAAAAATGCTCCACATTTGAATGTTGTTCAGCTATTGTCTCTTTCACCCTTCGTGTATATTCTTAGTGACTTTCGTGTAATATGCATCACCTGTAGTGCTTTCGAGGTGGGTCACATGCAAGATCTTTTTCTGTCCCTTTATACCTTTCAGCTTCAGCAGAAAAGAATAATCGTCTTTTGCATGGGTACTAGGTACAGTTCTCTAACATGCAACAGAAATCATTAAATAACATTAACTACATTAAAACCAAAAAATGTAACCGTTAGATAAATAAATGAATAGTATGAAGAGTATAGGGTTTGATTGGTTGGTCAAGCATTAGTAGCGTTTTATTGGTATACGTGCATGATGGACTTTGTGTTCTCAGAACCTTTTATAGGTAGCTCTTTTGAACTTGCATTAGTAGCTCATATACCGGTGACTTTAGTTCCATCAGTAGCTCTTGTTATCGGTAGCTGTTGCTCCATCGGTGGCTGTCTCTCCATAGGTATCTCTTTCATCAGTAGTCTATTGGTAGACTTATAATGTCAGCATCCTTCGATCGGTAGCTCAATATATCAGTGACTATACTTATATCGGTAACTATCTGTGAACTGGCTCTATCGTTAGACTTTTTTCTATTAGTAGGCTTCTGGTCTGTTTGTCTGTCAGTAGCTTGGTAGACTGGTTATATCTATATACTTCTGTCTCTGCTTACAGGCAACTATGTTTATATCAGTGACCTTAGTGTATCGGTGACTTTGTCTATTGGTAGACTAAGTCGATCGGTAGACTGATTACAGGTAGCTCTATACCAGTAGCTATAACACTTGTATGTTTTATGCAAAACACATCCGAATGGGTTAGAATTACTCCAGAACATATATAAACATGGATAAACATGGATTAACATATCTCAGGGATCATTTTAATATTATTATAATCTTGATAATAGATTGAAATAATTAATACATAGAAAAACATTATATTGAGATTATAAAAGTATATAAAAGCATAAATGGGATTATCAAAATAGGTGAGGTCAACAATCTCCCCCTTTTTGATAGTCACAACTTATGATATTATTATTTAAAAAAATGTAATAGATGATATGTAATTACACTCAATTTTCTCAAAGAAAATAGTATGGTATAAAACATAATTTATCAGCGATAGAATTAAATGTATCAGAGATAAAAGAAAAATCCATGATATCAAAGGTAAAATTTAGTGGTATCAGAAAACATCAGAGAACTAAATGAAATGATATCAGAGAATGAGAGAAATATCACTAGTATTAGAGGATGAAATTCAGAGGTATCAAAGGTGAAAAGAATGATAGATCTTAGTTAAAATTTCCCCCCCTTTCATTAATATTTCTCCCTCTGGGTGAAGATGTCTTCCTCTTTTGATACATAGAGAGTATTTATCCACCTTTGTAAAATATTTCTCCCCCTTTGTGATAATCAAAAAGCGGGAAATAATAAATTATAATGGAACAATAGGAATAGAAGAGGATCAGTTGTATTGAATTTGACAAAAAGGTATGAAGACAGAAAACAAAATACATATGAGTCCTATCAAATAGTCCAGATACTGGATCAATCCTCATCCTCAATGTGAGATTTTCCCTTAGGGTCAAAAGAGGATTCAGAAGGTGAGGATTCTGGTAAAGTCTTAGGAATTCCTAAAATGACCACAGGAGGCTGAGTAACTGACACTGTGCCTAGCCTGTATTGAGGAATCCTTTGTGTGATCATAGCTGTGAGGCTTTAAATGGCTTAAACAGGAGTCATTTGAATTGGAGAAGTAGTGGAGGTAGAGGTAGGAAAAGCAGGAGGGACAATTACTGGCCTGGCATCAACATGCAGAAAGGGCAGTAAAAGATTTATGAAATCCATAATGATTCCTCCCCCTCTCTCCATTGTAGATATGAAGTCATCCTTGTTCTCCATAAACATGTCCAAAGCTGTATTCAATTCTCTTTGCTTGCGAACATGCTCTCTAAAGGCTTGAGTGACAGGAGGCAGTTTCATATTCTCAATCAGAAGCTTGAAATGACTGGTCATTTTGGTCATTGTGTAAATTTTGGTGAAATAGGAGTCCACCTTTTCTTCCAATTCTTTGTGAGAGGCAGAGGCTTCTCTCATGTATTCTTGGACTATCATCATAATTTCTCTGGCTGAATTTCTGGTAGAGAGAACAACTCTGCTCAGCTCAGATGAGTCCACAAAGCCACTGGTGGAGGCAGAACCAAGCTCTTCTTTCATCATAGCTTGAATTTGATTCAAATCCATCGAAGCCATATATGAAAGAGAACCAACAGAGAATGATATAGTCTCTTTGAAGCTTTTGGTAAATCCAATGAAAAGATTTTGAACATCATATTCCTAGGTTTTAAAATGATCTTTCATAGAAGTTTTGAAACCTTCAAATACTGAAACCATCTAGCTTACAACACTCTTCACCTAAGCTAAGTACTTATATTCCTAGGATTTTGAGCATATGTAAGAGTCTAAAGAAGAAAAATATTCCTTTAGAAATTCAAGATCTGCATTAAGTATAGAAACTTTAGCCTGGCATTCTTTAACTTTTTTAACTATTTCACCCATAATGGTTGAAAAATTACAGCCAAGAGATAGTTCAAAAGATATTTCTAGCATAACCATTTCTTTAGAAAAACTGTGTTTCATCTCAAAAACTGAGGCATGAAAATATTCTTTCAGCTCATCTCTTAAGATATCCATATCAGCCTTGGTAACCAAATCAGCAGGTGCAACTGCTGCAGATGCTCTTTCAGAAGGTAAGTTGACCACAGAGTTAGTCATAACTAATTGAATTGAAGATACCATAGAAACTTTAATTTTATTTGCCTACTCCACTAAACATTCCTTAAGATTTTCCTTTAAAGTATCCAGGTCATGCATTCCGACCACATATTCAGGAAATAACTCAGAATCGACATGATAAGTAATCTTAGGTCTATTGTGAGATGCTTCATTATCTGAATCTGAATAGTCTAAATGACAGACTACAAAACTAGGGTATTCTGTCCAATCATTAAAACCAACAACCACTGTAACACTTCCAAGCTTAAATTTATGCTCCCCCTCAATGGGTGCATTCTCAATTAGGATAACGGCATTATCATCACCATTCACAGCAGCATCCTCAGAAAGTCTTTCATCCTAAGGAGAATCTTCCACAATCAATTCCATCACTGCAGTAGTAGGAGGGTCTTCTGAATTAGGTAAGGGTATTTAAATTCATTTTCTTCCTCATTAGGTACTAAATATTGTCCAATAACTGAACTTAGACTCAAATCAGCTGAAAGAGATGCTTCACTCTCATGAAGATCTTCTTCAATCTGTACAATAGCCTCTTCAACAGCTTCAAAAGAAACTTCTTCCTTAACTGATATATGTTGAACTAGATTTTCAGGAGCTGGGCTAGGAGGAAATTCAGGGTCTCCTCCTTCATCAGCAGAGGACTCTTCCTATTCTGAATCATCACTTTATTCTGGATCCTCTTCATCAGGTCCCAGACCTATATCCCTCACATCCTTTGGTCTTGAAGGATGATTCACAAGATTAAACTTCTCACACACCCTCCGGTCATCATTGACCCATTCTCCTCTCCAAGGGTTCCAATTTATTTTCATGTACTTACAAACTATAGTTGTGATACATAAATTATTCTTTACTACCACTGTATCATCTTGAGACTCAGCAACCCCTTTTACCTTGATCATCACAGAGTTTAGCTTAGCAAAGAATAGGGCATTTGTCTTTGATTTCATCCTTGTCATATCTTCCATCTGGAGCATCAACAATTTGCACAAATTAACCTTTACACAATGTCTTAAGAGGTGCAAGGGATAAATATCCTGATATCTCAAATTGGAAAAGTCTCCTCTCCTCAGTATCAAGACATGTTGAACAAATTTGAACAGCAGTCTGTTCTCTCCATCCATTTTGGCAGCAAGTACTTGTCTTTGACTTCCATCACCAGTCAGCTCTTCTAGGGCACTCTCATAATCGAATATGGCACTGGTAGTTGGCATGGCTCTCGTAACATATCCAGATACTCCTTCATGTGGAACATTCAAGCACTCAACCCATTGAACAGATGAAAATGACATCTCCATTCCATTCACAAAAGATGTTACTCGATTTTCATTCTCCGATTCTTCAAATGTTACAAAATCATAAAACTGTTTCACTAATTTTGGAAAGTATGGACCATTGTTGTTCGAAAAACCCTCTTCCCATTCTTGATCTTCAAGAACATCGAGCACTAAGTACCTTCAAGGCAGCAGCCATTCTACACATAGTTCCTTTTCAATCACAATAACTCGATTTTTCATATGAGGATTCACTGGTTGTCTCCCCGAACTAGTTCTTGAAACACTTCCACTACCACTTGATTCTTGCTCAGTCCTTTTATTCTTTGTTTTTGGCTCAGGAGAGTCATCTCTGATGGTAGGAAGTTTGGTTTTTTCCATTGCTGGTTAGAAGGATTTAGGATTCTCTAAGGATTCAGGAGCTAAGGTTTGAGGGTTATGGTTTGAGGCTCGGTGGATTTTGAAGTAGAACGAACTTTCGTTTTATCATTTAGGAATCATAAAATAAATAAATAAAATAAAATAAAGTAAAAACGATTTATATTTTGGCGGCAGACAGAAGTTTTAAAACAGCGCACACATCGGTGAGAATTTCTATCATCAAGGTTACATCAGTGAGGTTTTCTATCAGTGAGGTTTTACATCGGTGAGGTTTTACATCGGTGAGGTTACATCGGTGAGGTTTTACATCAGTGAGGTTACATCGGTGAGGTTTTACATCGGTGAGGTTTTACATCAGTGATGTTTTACATCAGTGAGGTTACATCGGTGAGGTTTTACATCGGTGAGGTTTTACATCGGTGAGGTTTTACATCAGTGAGGATACATCAGTGAGAATATCTACCGATTGAGGTTGAACATTCCTAACTTGTGTCTAATGTAACTTAACCTATCCGAACTGAAATGTTTAGTGAAAATGTTGGCTAATTGATGTTCAGTGCTTATAAACTCAAGAGTAATATCACCCTTTTGGAAATGATCTCTCAAGAAGTGGTTCTTTACATCAATGTGTTTGGTCCTGGATTGAGACACAGGGTTCTTCAAGATATTTATTGCACTAGTATTGTCACAGTTGATTGACACATGTCTAAAGTCATATCCATAGTCCAAAAGAGTGTGTTTCATCCACAGAATTTGTGCACAGCAACTACCAGCAGCAATGTACTCTACTTCAGCATTGGATAAAGCTACAGAATTATGCTTAATTCTAAACCAAGATACTATGGACTTTCCTAATAAATGACATGTTCTAGAAGTTCTCTTTCTATCCACCTTGAAACCAGCAAAGTCAGCACCTGTATAACTCATTAACTCAAAGGGTTGTCCTTTTGGGTAAAACAAACCATAGTTTACGGTATGTTTAAGATACTTAAAAATTATTTTAACAGTAAGTAAATGTGAATTGTTTGGATTCGCTTGAAATCTTGCACACATACACACACTAAACATAATATCTGGTCGACTAGCAGTAAGGTAATGTATGCTTCCAATCATACCTCTGTAATTGGTTTGATCCACTGGTTTCCCAGTTTCATCTGCATCCAATTTATAAACAGTACTCATTGGAGTTTCAATTTCCTTAATACTATCCAAACCAAAAAAGTTTTAAAATATCCTTTGTATATTTACTTTGATTCAAAACAATACCATTCTCATTTTGAAACACTTTAAATCCAAGAAAATATTTATGTTCTCTCATTAAACTAATTTCAAATTCATTTTGTATATTCTTTGAAAAATCAGTACATAAGGAATGTTTAGAAGATCCAAAAATAATATCATCAACATAGATTTGAACTATTAAAACATCTTTTGAAATTATTTTAATAAAAAGAGTTGGATCAACAATCCATTTAGTAAAACATTTTCAAATATGAAAATTACTAAGTCCATCATACCAAGCTCTTGGAGCTTGTTTTCAGCCTTATAAAGCTTTAGAAAGTTTATAAACTTCATTTGGAAAGTGAGGATTAATAAATCCAGGTGGTTGTTCAACAAAAACATCTTCAACAATAAAACCATTTAGAAAAGCACTTTTGACATCCATTTGATATAGCTTGAAATTTAGATGAGCAGCATATGCGAGTAAGATCCCGATGGCTTCTAATCTGGCTATAGGTGAAAAAGTTTCCTCATAGTTTATTCCTTTTTCTTGACTATATCCTTGTGCAACTAGTCTAGCTTTGTTTCTATCTATGTTTCTAGACTCATCAACTTTGTTTCTAAAAACCCCTTTTTGTGCCAATTGTTAAAGTGTCATTAGGTCAGTCAACTAATTATCAGACTTTGTTTCTTTAAAATTGATTTAACTCTTCTTGCATATACATTACCCAAAATTAATCATTGATAGCATCATTGATATTTTTAGGTTCTAGGTGTGACAAAAAATCTTGATGTTCAACCTGATTTCTTAGAGAAGCCCTAGTCTGTGTCCCTCTATCAAGATTACCAACAATAACATCCAAAGGCTGATTCTTTAGAATTCTTGTTGATCTAGTAAAGGTAGAACTAGAAATTTCTGGTTCGTCTATAGGTTCGGGGTCCATAGTAGCAGATTATGGAATATGTCCAGAACTGGATGTTTTTACAGTAGGTTCTATAGATTTATCATTAAGGTTCAGAACAATTAATTCTTCCTCACGATTTTCAAGAGTGGTTTCAGGCTCATGTGGATCAGTTTCATAAATCTTGATGTGAACAGATTCTTCCACACATTTGGTTCTTTTATTAAAGACTCTATAGGCTTTTATAGTTAAATAATAACCAAGAAAAATTCCTTCATCACTCTTAGAAGCAAACTTGAACAGATTATCCTTTGTATTAAGAGTAAAAGCATTGCATCCAAAGACTCTAAAGTAACTAACTTTAGGTTTTCTATTATTCCACAACTTATAAAGGGTCTTCTTAAGAATTGGTCTAATTAAGACTCTTTTAATAATATAACAAGCTGTATTCACAGCTTTAGCCCAAAAGTAAATAGGCAAGTCATATTCATTTAGCATGGATCTAGCTATTTCTTGAAGTGTTCTATTCTTTCTTTCTACTACACCATTCTGCTGAGGTGTTCTAGGAGCAGAAAAGTTGTGACTATAGCCATTGTGTGAGAAATAAGATTCAAATTCATGATTTTCAAACTCACGGACATGATCACTTCTTAGAGTTTTAATCTTAAGTCCACTATGATTTTCAACAGATTTGGAGTATTTAAAAAAAACAAGCTTCACTTTTGTGATCTAAGAAGTATACCCAAGTATATCTAGAAAAGTCATCTTCTAGAACATATACATAGTGCTTCCCATTTAAACTAGAAACTCTTGATGGTCCAAAAAAGTCCATGAGAACCAACTCGAGAGGTTGAGAAGTTGAAACTTCTTTCTTTGATTTAAAAGAAAATATATGTTGCTTTCCCTTTTGACAGGGATTACAAACGTTGTCATTTGGGAATTCAAGTTTAGGTAGGTCTCTAACTATGATCTTTCTAGTTAGTTTTCTAAGTGAATAGATGTTGCAGTTTCCTAATCTTCTATTCCAAAGCCAAGACTCTTTATGAAAAACATTTAGGCAAGTAACATTTTGTTTAACTAAAGAATTTAAATCAACTGCATAAACATTTCCATTTCTTAAAGCAGAAAATACTAAAACATTTTTTGAATTAAAAACATTACAAGAATCATTTTCAAACTTCACATTAAATCCATCATTACATAATTGAGAAATACTTAACAGGTTATACTTAATTCCGTCAACAAATAAATCTTTAGAAATTAAAACTGAATCAGTGCTACCAATTTGGCCTAGGCCGATGATCTTTCCTTTAAAATTATCCCCAAAGGTGACATGGACTCCATCAACCATTATTAAACTTTTTAAACATGAATAATCTCTAGACATATGTTTTTAACATCCACTGTCCATGTACCATACTTTCTTGTGAGAACTCATTAAGCATGTTTCCTATAAAACATATTTAGATGGGAAATGATTTTGGTACCCCAGATCTTATTGGGTCCAGAAAGGTTAGAAATAAAAGCTTTAGGTACCCATATTTGTCTTATGGGTCTCATATAATTTATAGAATCAAAATATTTTGAAATATAAACTTTATTTGACCTATAACCATAAGAATAACTGGTTGAAGCATATGAATTTCCAGAACTAGAATAAGAATAATTTTGTCCAGACTTAGGAATAAATTGAGTTTTAGTGAACTATCTCTGTCCAGGTTGGTATCCCAAACCAGTAGTGTATTTAGGTGAAAATTGTTTACCTAACAGTTTAGTAAGTGTGTCTTTTCCATTTGTAAACTTCTCTAGGTCTTTTCTAAGTTTCTCATTTGACATTTTCAGTTCTGTATTTTCCTTTAATAGTTGAGCATTCTTCTCTTTTTCAATAGGATGTTTGGTTTTAACAGTAGTAGTGAGAGAATGTTGTTTCTTTAATTATTTGTATTTATCTTTAAGTTCATTTCATGTCTCCTCCAGCATATTACAGTTTTCAAATAATTCCCTACTAGTCATGTTTTCAGAATCAGAATCAGATTTTGTATCATCTTCAGAATAATAAGAATTTAAAATAGGAGTATCTAAGGTTACCTCAAATTTTTTGGTTATGAAACAAATGTTGGCATGATTCTTCTCAGAATCAAAAACTTCTGATTCACTTGTGCTGTCTTTAGATGCACTCCAGGTTGCTTTCATATCTTTCTTTTACTTCTTATCCCTAAAATCATATTTCTTTTTGACTTTTAACTTTTGACAATCAGCCTTGATGTGTCCTTTCCTTTTACACTCATAGCATACTATTTCATCATTCTTGTCATCTTTCTTCCAATCCTTCTTCCAGTGCCCCTTGTTGTCATACTTTCTTTTGTAGTTATATTTCCTGAATAATTTCTTCTTCCTATAAAACTTCTTGAATCTCTTGGCTATTTGAGCCATCTCAGCATCACTATCTGAATCAGAATCTTCATTGGTTGAACTCTGAGTAGGTATTTGCATTTTCTCATTGTCTTTACTCTTAGAGGAAGTAGACTTGAAAGCTATAGATTTTCTCTTAGGTTCATCAACATACTCCTTATTCACCTTGATTTCTTCCTCATACATAATTAATTTACCAATAAGCTCCTTTACTGGAAGTGCTCCAATTTCACATGACTCTCTGATTGAGATAGAGGTGCCTCTCCATCGTTCTAGTAGACATCTCAGAATCCTTATAATTTTTTCCCTATCTAGAACAACTTTTCCAAGTGAACTCATTGTATTGACTATCTCATTAAACCTGAGATACATATCAGAAATAGGATCATCAGTTTTCATTTTAAAATTTTCATATTTAATTGTATAAGTACTCAATCTCATTTCTTTAACATTGGTTGTTCGTTCATGAGAAACACCCAAAGCATCCCATATTTCAAAGGTAGTTTTACAAGTAGAAATTCTATTAAACTCTTCATCTTCTAAATCACAGTACAGAGCATTCATAGCTTTACAATTATTATTATAAGTAGTCTTTGTAGGTTCATCCCATGTTGTTCTTTCAGTTTCTATAATTTTATGTTGATACTCTATAGCAGTCCAAATATCAAATCCCATGGTTTCTAAATGAATTTTCATTTTATGTTTCCACTGGGTATAGTTTGTTCCATTGAAGAAAGGTGGTCGGTTAGTAGTAGCACCCTCTAGTCTGTTATCCATAACTAGATTTTAGAAAATGGGTTTAAAGAGATAATATTTAGAACTAACAGAAACATAAGATCTTTACATATGCAACTAAAATCACAGTTAAAAAACAGAGTATTTCAAAAATCCTTGAACAAAAACAAACCTCTGATACCAAATGTTGGTCGGAGTAGATACTCATGAGGGGGGGTGAATTGAGTTCCAATTTAAATCTCTGTTGAAAATATTTCTCTTAAAATCCCCCAATTTAAAAACAAGGTTAAACTGTAGTGAATCTATACAGAATTTAAAGGTTCAATTAGTTTCTCAAAGATTGATTAGGTCTCAGATAACATAATTAGAAGATTAAATTAACTTTTGAAACTAACTTACTGATTTACAATTAGCATAAACACTTGCTAATTTAACTATCAATTTAGCTTTAAAATAGTTTTATATTTCAACGTAATAGCAGTGGAATATGTAAAATATATATGTAATACTTACAGACTTAATATAATAGAACAACAAAGTTAACCAAGAGGTTCAGTCCCAAGCCGATACTTAGTCCTATCAACAATTTATATAAATTGATCCACACCCTGGATTGGGGGTAAAAAACAGTACACTACTATCCAGGTACAAAGACCTCTACCACAGTTCTTCGTGGGAAAAACAAACAACTTCTCACAAGCTTTTCAGGTCTTACTCGACCTCTACCGCCATCCACAGTGGGAAACAAAAGAGTTATGGAGTTTGAGTGAGGATTTAAGAATCTTCCAGTTTAGCACAAGAGACAGTGTGTTTGTAAAATAAACAGGGTACACACACTTCTCAAAATATAAATATAGAATCACTAAGAGAAGTATGATTGAGTTTAGAAATGCTTTAGTGATTAGCAGTGCATCTCTGGACTCATTTGGTTTATCAGAAAAGCTTCTGAGTCCTTCTCTGGTTTTTCTTAGAAAATAGAGTGTTGTTTTCTTCTTTGATTCTTGTTCCAGCTTATCAGCCTGAATTCATGGAATGTTTTTTGTATTTCTTCACTCAAGATGCAGCTTGTGTTCTCCTCTATAATAAGTTTCTTCATGTATGTCCAGGATTCTTGGAGTATGGATGTAGACTAGAGAAAAATGATCCACATTTGAATGTTGTTCAGCTCTTGTCTCTTTCACCCTTTGTGTGTCTTCTTAGTGCCTTTCGTGTAATATGCATCACCCGTAGTGCTTTCGAGGAGTGTCACTTGCATGATCTTTTTCTGTCCCTTTGTAGCTTTCAGCTTCATCAAAAAAGAATAATCGCCTTTTGCATGGGTACTAAGTACGGTTCCCTGACATGAAACAGAAATCATTAAATAACATTAACTGCATTAAAACCATCGAATGTAACCGTTCGATAAGAAATAAATAGTATGAAGAGTAGAGGGTATGACGGGTTGGTCGAGCATTAGAAGCATTCTATTGGTAGACGTGCACAGTGGACTTTGTGTTCCCAGAACCTTCCATCGTTATCTCTTTTAAACTTGCAATGGTAGCTCATATACCGGTGACTTTAGTTCCATCGGTAGCTCTTGTTATCGGCAGCTGTTGATCCATCGATAGATGTCTCTCCATCGGTAGATCTTTCATTAGTAGTGTATCGGTAGACTTATACTGTCAGCAGCCTTCTGTCGGTAGCTCGATATATCGGTTACTATACTTGTATCGATAACTATCTGTGAACTGGATCTATCGGTAGACTTCTGTCTATCAGTAGACTTCTGGTCTGTTTGTCTGTCGGTAGCTTGGTAGACTGGTTATATTGGTAGACTTCTATCTCTACTTACTGGTAACTCTGTTTATATCAGTGACCTTAGTGTATCGGTGACTCTGTCTATCGGTAGACTATGTCTATCGGTAGACTGAGTACTGGTAGCTCTATACAAGTAGCTATAACACTTGTCTATTTTATGAAAAACATATCTGAATGGGTTAGAATTACTCCAGAACTTATATAAACATGGATAAAAATGGATTAACATATCTCACGGATCATTTTAATATTATTATCATCATGATAATAGATTGAAAGTATTAATACATACAAAAACATTAGATTGAGATTATAAAAGTATATGAAAGCATAATTGGGTTTATCAAAATAGGTGAGGTCAACAATATGGTCCACCAACCTCACATATGTTGTCAACCCATCAAAAAGCCCCCACTGCTAGAAAATGGGGTATTTACAATAGGGCATTTGCAACGGGGCCCTATCGCAAACGACCCATTGCAGAAAAGGGCATCACAAATATTGTTTTTTTTGTGATAGTCTGTTGTAAAAATTTTTTTTACGATGGTATATGTATATGTCAAAAATAGATTTCTAGTGTTTTTTAATACTTTTTTTTTGCGGCGGACCCCACTGTAAAAATTATTTCTGAGTTTTTGAAACACATTTTTATGACGGTCCATAGAAAATTCTATTTACAATGGGGCTTGGTGAATTTTTTTTAAAAAATGTTAATAAAAATAATAAAATAATACAAGTATTAATGAAAAAATAATATTAATATTAGTAAAATAAAATAAATTATAAAGTAATAAAATAAAATTCATGTAATAATAATAATAACATTGATAAAATAATAATATCATTAATTTTAATATTAATGAAATGATAATATTAATATTACTAATAAAATAAAAAATTATAAAATAATGAAAACATCAATATTCAAGAAAAAAATAAAAAAAAAATAATCAAAAAATTAATTAATAAAATAATAATAAAATTAAATAAATTAATAAGATAATATAAAATCAATTGAATAATATAAAATCTAATATTTGCAACAATATAAATAACAGAATATATAGAAAGGTAACTTGTTAACATTAGAAATAAAATTTACATTCAAATGTTTTATTATAAAAAATAAATAGATCACTAAGGGGGAGGGTCATCTAGAGGAGTTGGAGGATATGGTGGAGGGAACTCCATCCCTAAACCAAGAGTGAGATGTCACATGTACTCCAACTACTCCTGCTCCTACTGTTTCCCCCATCTAGGCATCTACCCCTACATCTCTTGCTGCTACTGCTGTTATTGCTGCTACTGTCGTAGGAAGTCTTAATGCTACTATTGCTTCCATTGATGCATCTGATCTGGATCCCTACACATACTCTCTATAAGCTGACTCTCATCTCGTAGATTCTCCTGATACTGTATAGCAGATGATGATGAATCTCCATTAGATCCTCTCGATATTGATTCTGACATCGCAGCGGTGCCATAACAATCCATATGCGTCAATCGAGAGTTGATTCCAACAACTCGACCTTTCTCAAAGGCATACTCGGTCTCCTGCATCCATGATGTCTCATAAAAGTGGTGGGTAGTAGTCTATGTATCATTCTCAGCTTGACTCTCAGTCGGTTTCTATGACATCGTAACCTAATATGACTCCTTAAATTTAAATTTAAAAGTAAAATAGTTAAAATATTATTTTCAATTAAATTTTAAACTAAAAAAAGAAAATATACTGACCAGAATATGACATTGGTGAGCACCTCTAACCCCTACAATGGTCGTATCATTATACATCATCCTATAAATGTATAACTCCGAAATATCGGACTGTTTGACTGCTTATATAAATATAAAATAAACCATTTACATTTAAAACTCTGTAAAATATTTTAAAAAATGTACCTACCATTTGCTCCCTATGCGTATTTTATTAAAAGTTTGGGGCCGAAGCCTCATTTATTATTTAAGCAAAGAAAATATCTCTTTAACTGGGTAGAGGGAGACCCATTACATAGCCCAAAGGCCCATTGGCAATTTATCCCATTACATGGCCCGTATGCCCATTTTTTGGCCCAAAGCCCATTCTGTGAATAGTACTGCTATAGTACCGCACTGCTACAGTACTGCACAGTACCCACCGCAACAGTGACCTGCCGCCGCTATAGTGCCCGCCATTGCTACAGTGTCGCTGCTGATACAGTATTCTATAGTACCTATGCCTACTGGGGTTTGAACCCCCATTTTTTATGTAGAATTAAGGGGTGCTTACCTCTAAGCCAAACACCAACTACATTGTGTCACCTCTTATCTCCCCGGGTTTTGTCGACCAACCAATGATCTCCTATAGAAATGACCACCAAAATAGTGTAAACATAATCCATCCTAAACCTGATATGAAATGTAATCAAATTTATTGTCTTGATAAGAATCATTAAACTCTATCACTTCTTCTTTCTCTATTTCTTTCCTTCTCAAATTGTGCAAAAAACTGACTGCAACGATGACGTATAGTCCCCTAACATGCCTTCTAGATAGCCCCATACATGCTCTCATTGATGGAATACCATAATCCCTACAAATAATTTATAATATTATGTTATCAATTAAATTAATTTCAAAATAAATATTATTTATTTACATACTATCCAAAGATCAAACATGTGGTGCTGCAAATCAATGGGAATCTGATCCCATGAGACCCATGCTTCAGAAATATAATTGCACAATATAGAGATCCCCTATCCCGTAGCTATATTTGTAAATCTATGAAAAAAGAACAAATATTAAAACAATTATTATATAAATAAATTATTGAAAACTAACTAAAATACACAGGTAAACATACCTCTACACGTGTGGATCAAAGCCATGATGTGGATATCACTCAAGTATCAGGTGATTAATCATCAATCACGTAATACCACAACTCTTAAGAGTCCCCCCTAAACCAATATTTATCTAAGTGTCAGATGATCCAACATCCTACTCATCCAAAAGTTGATCAGCTCCCTCTAATATAAGAAATAGATCTTCATCCTACTGAAACACAAAATTATAATTGTTAGTAATAAGTCGAAAACAACAATTATATATCGATATATATTATAAATGATTATAACCATCTTTGAAATGTTTCAATGTTCATATTCATCCTTATCTTCCTATCTGACGATGTTATTGTATTCATATTCCTCCTCAGCGTCATCAATTTCTATATGAGTTTCATTTTCATCATCTATTGTCATTTCAAATTCATTTGTAACATCCTTAACATCATCTTCACCGTCGAATATTAACTATTGGGTGTCATTATCTATATTCGCATCTCTTCATGAAAAATATGAATTTGGAGCATTCCCTTGAAAAATTTCAATTCAGTCCACTTCAACAGAACTACATTCAGTTTTAGTAAACTAATTTGACTGAGATTTAATTTTTATTATTCTCCACCAATCACTAAACTATCTTGATGCAGCCTAGTATTTTGAATAATTAATTTTATGTTCTTGATGAGAAAATAAAAAAGGTTCATTTAATAAAATAGGACTTTTATATTTAATATCAATAATTCCATGGGTCAGAGGAACACATAAGCCTCTATCAATATCAACCCACTAACATTTAAACATCGTCATGTAATTTTGTTATAGATAACATAGTTCAATAATTTCTTCCATTATGCCAAAAAAGTCAACTTCAGTTTATCAATGATGATATTCTCTCAAGAACACACCAATATTCCTTTTTTTATTGATTCCATATATGCACATGTATGAAATATAAAACCATTCACCATAGGTGAATTATTATGTTTAACCATTTCTTATGGTGGTTTACCAAATACACGCAATCAATTATCAATTTTTTCATCCTTTTGAGATATGTGGAAAATTTTAAAACAACTATCAGTATAACAGATAATAAATTGATTATACATGTTAAACCATAAATAATTTATGTTACAAATTTTTTAAACTAGTAGGAAATTTTTTTTTGCTGATGCTCTTCAAGAACAACTGTTGTAATTTGTGCACGTTGATTATTGATATGATTATTATATAACCTACAAATAAAAATGTTTAATTTACTATAAAAAAAATTATAGAATAAGTGATCGGATAACACACTGTACAAATGGATCCATTTCTTCATTGTTTATAGGAACATATATATGATCTCTGTGATGTTCATCATCTGAAATCCATTGTTCATGAACTCCACCAAATCCATGTTCAGGCTAATTGGAAACGAATAATTGATTTCCCATTTCATTGTAGACATTTCCCTTGTTACAGCCCATGTGGTTTGGTTTTGAGTTATATTCATATTGAATGTAATGAGACCAAAAAAAAGAAGTTTCCTCTTGAAAATAAGCTTCTGCAATTGAACATTAAAGTGATACATTTTTACATACTTTTTTCTTCAATTTCTACATGCATCTCTCGAATCGGTACATCCATCAGAAATGTACTGGACCTCCACATTTTTTTTCATACAGTAAATGTAATATCAAATGTTCCATTGATTCAAACAAAGCCAGCAGAAATATGTTTTCCAGTTTACATATAATTAAATCCACATCTGCTTATAATCATCTAAATGCATCATAGTCACATGTCGCCACACAAATTTCTAAAAACAATATGATATGTCTGTTAGCACATCCCAAATCATAGAATTCAATATACCTCTTAATCTAACTGGTAGGATTATTTCCATGAAAATATGACAGTTATGACTTCTTAATCCAGTTATATAACAATTTCTGACACATCTGCCCAAATTAGAATCATAACCATCTACAAGTCTCAAATATTCAATCCACTGACAAGATAATAAGCTACTCTCTTTGGAGAGTGTCTAAGATGCTTTTGTATTTTTAACTTTTATGATATGACATTTTCAAATAGTTCATGTTTTGGTCACTTGCAAATTTGGGCAAGATCTAATGATTCCTTTACTTAATCTTTGGTCTTACCTGGTGTACCCAAAACTGTATGAAATAAAATATCAAAATAGTTATTCTCAATATTCATGACATCCAACATGTGCAGGACCAGAAAATCAGACCAATATGGAAAATCCCAAAAAATGAACCAGTTTATCCAATTGTGTTCTTTTCCAAAGTCATCAATTTTCTATTAGTTTATTGTTGGTCTAAATGTAATGGATTCTAATGAAGAGAAAATTTATTTTAACTTTGTATCTGAAATAATTTCTGGAGGTCCATCTCTTCCAATTTTTCCTTTTCTAAAATGATATTTTTTATCCAAAAATGGTGATTAGTTGGAAGGAATCTGTGATGATAGTTGAAAAACCAAGGTTTTCCCCATTAACAAGCATAAATGCTTTACTATCTATCATACAATATGAACATGATTTTGGACCATGTGTACTCCAACAAGATAACATTATATATGTTTTAAAGTCACTAATTGTCCATATCAATGCATCTTTCAGTATGTTTTTTTTCACAGCAGCATCAAATGTACTGATACCATTAATTCACAATGAATTTAACTCATCAATCAATGGTTACAAATAAACATAAATATTATTTTTTGGATGTCATTGAATTAATAAAGTCAAAAATATATATGGTTCTATCATCAACATCCAAGAATGAAAGTTGTATAAAGTTATAAAGATATTCCAACATGAATACCAACTACTATAAGAACCGAATGGATAGAAACCATTAGTAGAAATAACTAATCACAGATTTTTGAGATTTTAATGAAAAATATAGATACACTTTCTCAAAAAAATTCCATGAAGGTTTTACTGGTGGGAATATTATTTTAGTTCCATGACATCAATGACGTTTTGTTCTGATACATAAATAAACTCTTCAATCTAGACGTAACTGGGAAATATTTCATTTTTTTACAAGAATCAATCCAGACTTCCCTTATTTAGCCTCTTTATAACTTGATTTTCCACATGTGGGAAAACTATAAAATTAATCATTTGAACCATAATATAAGATTCTATCATTTGAACATGTATGAATCCTCTGATAACCAAGACCCAGATTATGAACCACACTCTTTCTCTCATATAAATTTGTAGACAACACATTTCCATCAGGTAGTAGTGTTTTTACCAAAGATCATATCTCATCAAAACAACAATTTGGCATTCCATTATCTTATTTAACATCCCTAAATTTTTCAAATGCTAAAAATTATCTGATCTTGCAACAAGGATATAAGGCATCCTTAACGGAACTCAACAACTCATAAAAATGAGATGGTTCCAACTCAAGAGTTAAATTAATATCATCCTGGGTTTTAGCTTGTTGAAAAGATGGACCTGCCACATCATGTACGAATTTTTGAAACCATGCAGGATTCGTAACCAAATTATTAGTACCTTCTTTGGAATTTCATTCTATATGTTGATACCATGAAACATAATCTGGCGAAAAACCAAAATGCAATAAATACCCCCCAATGTTTTCAAATGTGTCAAACGTCCTCAGAGGACATTTTTTACATGGAAGTATAATTTTCCATTCTAAAAAAAATTCTGATTTTGATGATGCAAATAATAAGAAAGCTTCCACACCCTCAATATATACATGATTTAAACCAGAACCATTTGGTTTCTTGTGATGATTTATCCATGCACGATCATCTAATAATGATTGTTTTCAACATCATTATTGTATATTTCACTAAATAATATAAAATAATTAGTTTTTTATACAATTTTATATAAGAAAAACACTATCCAAAAAGGATTAGACAATTAAAGTTAATTTTCTATAAAATTAGAGTAATTTCTATTATTCCATACTTATTTATATTATTTTTTAAAACATTTATACCAATCTAAATTAACTTATAATAATTTATACTAGTAACCACTAATTATTATTAAATACCACTAATTTGTAATAATAATTGTTAATTACCAGTGACACAATTTCTAGCGGATTGGCGAAAGTACTTTTCCAGACAACTCATCTCTACTATATCCGACTAAAATCACCATGAAAAATACGCTCATATGTACAGATATCCATTTCTGTATGCATGAAAATGGAGAGTAGCATGATGAGGGCTCGCTTCTCTCCATCTTCATGCATATAGAAATTGATATTCATATGTCTGAGCAGATTTTTCATTGTGATTTCAGTCGGAGATAGTGGAGATGAATCATCGTGAAAAGTGCCTCTTTTCCTGATGACTCGTCTTCTTAGAACATTGTCTGACTGAAATCTATATTAAAATTATACTTTGACTTACACATATCCAATTTCATATGCATGAGAATATAGAGTTGGAAGGACTCGCCATGCTACTCTTCATTAGTGTGGTTACGAAAATGGATATCTGTGCATGTTGAAATATTTTTCATAGTGATTTCAATCGGTGAAAATTGTATGGTGATAAGACGTTGAAAAATAGGGACCCAAAAACCCGCTAGAAATTATTCCAATTTATTTCAATTTGTTACAATTTATTATAATTTCTTTCTAATTATTGTTAATTATTGTTAATTATTAGAATTTATTACAAATTATTAGAATTTATTACAAATTATTATAATTTATTACAATTTAGTAATAAGTTTTACAATTTATTACTAATTGTTGCAATTTATTTCTAATTATTAAAATGTGTTACAAATTATTCCAATTTATTTCTAATTACTTCAATTTATTACTATTTATTAGAATTTATTACTAATTATTACAATTTATTACTAATCATTATAATTTATTAGAATTTATTACAATTTATTACTAATTATTACAATTTAAAAATAATTATTAAAATTTATTAATAATTATTACAATTTATTAATAATTATAACAATTTATTACTAATTATTACAATTTATTACAATTTATTATAATTATTTCAATTTATTACTAATTATTAGAATTTATTACTAATTATCACTACTTTTTTCAATTTATTACTAATTATTGTAATTTATTTCTAGTTATTAGAATTTATTACTAATTGTTATATTAAATTAATAATTATTATAATTTATTACTAACTATTATACTTTATTACTAATTATTATAATTTATTACTAATTATTACTAATTTATTATTAATTATTACAGTTTATTAATAATTATTAGAATTTATTTCTAATTATTACTAATGCTTCCAATTTATTTCTAATTATTAGAATTTATTTCCATTATAAGAATTTATTTCTAATTATTGCAATTTGTTACAAGTTATTGCAATTTATTACAGATTATTTCACTTTATTAAAAATTATTAGAATTTATTACTAATTTTTTCAATTTATTACTAATTGTTGCAATTTATTTCTAATTATTAAAATCTATTAATAATTATTACAATTTATTGGTAATTATTGCTAATTTATTACTAATTATTTCTAATTATTACTAATTATTAGAATTTATTACTAATTATTTGAATTTATTAATAATTATTAGAATTTATTTCTAATTATTACTAATTATTACAAATTAAAACAATTTATTACAATTTATTACTAATTATTACTAATTATTACAATTTGTTAGTAATTATTGTAAATTATTACTAATTATTCCAATTTATTACTAATTATTCCAATTTATTACTAATTGTTACGAATTATGACTAATTATTACAAATTATTACAATTTATTACTAATTATTACTAATTGTTTCAATTTATTACTAATTGTTGTAATTTATTACTAATTGTTGCAATTTATTACTAATCATTCCAATTTATTAATAATTATTATAATTTATAACTAATTATTAGAATTTATCACTAATTATTACAATTTAATACATTTCATTACAATATATTACTAATTATTAGAAAGTATTAAAATTTATTCCAAATTATTCCATATTATTACAAATTATTACAACTTATTACAAATTATTACTAATTGTTGAAATTTATAAATAATTATTATAATTTATTACTAAATATTAGAATTTATTACAAATTATTACTAATTAAAACTAATTATTAAAATTTATTACTAATTATTACAATTTATTTCTAATTATTACAATTTATTAATAATTATTACAATTTGTTACTAATTATTAAAATTTATTAATAATTATTAAAATTTAACACTATTTGTTATAATTTGTTACTACTTATTATAATTTATTAAAACTTATTATAATTTGTTATTACTTATTATAATTTATTACAAATTATTTCTAATTTTTTCAATTAATTACTATTTATTACAATTTATTACTAATTATTCGAATTTATTAATAATTGGTCAAATTGATTACTAATTATTGCAATTTAATTCAAATTATTACAATTTAATACTTATTATTACAATTGAATAGTAATTAGTACAATTAATATAATAACTATTAATTAATACTAATTCATTCTAATCACACAAAAGTTTTTGTAAAAATAAACATAAACAATGATAAATAAAACTATCTAATTCTATTTTAATTTATCTACCGCTAACTAACAATAATAATAACTAAAATAAAATAAGATGAATTAAGTAAAAAAATAAATGATATAGATGACACTTTTGAAGGATATAAGCAACGAATAATACACTGAATTAAAATGTTAAATTATGAAAAAATTTGAAGTAAAATTTTTCACTAGAGAGAGAGTGGAGTAGAGAATTGAGTGGAATGAGGGAAAAACGATTGGGGGGTATATATAGGTTAAATTAGTTGCGAGGGTAATCGTTTCGCAAATACATTTTTTTAGAAAGTCTTTTACGATGTGCCCCATTGCAAAGGACCACTTGCCGACATAGTATTTGCGACGAGCTACTATAGCCTTTAGTAAATACCCTTTCCCATGTTTTGGCACGCAACGTGTGCCAATGCCTTTACGAAGGGAACCATCACCCAATTGCAAAAACTGTATTATTTGAGACAGGCTGGTTCTCTCGTCGCAATTTTTTTTTCTAAAGGTCTTTTTTTGATGAGATACAGGATCTTCATAAATGGCCCACCCCAATTACTTAGTTTTCCTGTGGTGTCCACTAAGCCCCGTCCAACCACCCGCTAAGCCTGATCGTGCCTCCACCAAGCTCTTCTAATCCAACAAAGCGCTGTTTATTCTCTCAGTCATCGTGAGTCACCATTACACCAAAACCACAACCAATAACCTGTAGAGGGTCTATAGTGTACCTCTTACACCATCCCAACGAAAATTCATAGTTTATAACCACAATTTAATCACTATTTTTTAATCTATTCGGTAAATATTATAATAATAATTGCAGTGATATACCTCACCAAAACAACATGCGATGGTAGGTACACTGCATCTTAGGATACCCTGTACATAGGTTAAGTGAAATACTCATCCATCTCATTCGATTCCACCTTGCTCCAATGTAATCAACACCAAGAATCTAGATAAAATTAGAGTAAATTAAAGAGTATCGAAGGGGGAAACCAAAAAATGAAGAAAAATGGATGATCATACTTCGATTAATAATCGAAACACATCCAAGACCATCCCACCTCATGGGGGATCAAAGGAAAAGACCATATATGGGAGATATATTTCCTTAGTGAGAGTTTTTTGACCGCATGATCAGGATTAAGAGGAAACATGGGAACAAGAGAAGTTTATATGAGAGCAATGGCTGGACTTGTTAAAAGGAAACATTGTTATTCAGCATCTTAGAGATAGAAATACCAATGGTGGGGAGAATGTTGCACCATACCTCGGGTCGAGGTACATCATCATTTTATGACTTTTGTATTTCATTTTAATTCTTCAGAATACCTTACTTGAAGAGTTCAAGGAAATAAAGAGGAGATGGTCTAGAAAAAGGATTCTGGAAATCAACAGGAAAGATTTATTCAATAAATCATGGTTTTACGATATAAATGTTATGAGGAAGATGTTTTGACTGAGGAATTTTATGATGTAAAATAAATTTATGTTATAAATTGTTTTTCTAGGATTTAATTTAGAGGTGATTTGTTTTTCAGCAGAATCTAACCCTCAAGGAATCTACAACATAAATCCCTAGATTACATCATAAATTCTTCCCATTCCATCCAATTTTTACCTAGTAAATGGATGTAACTCCTCATTTGGTTTATGTACCTTCCTCTCAACATCTAGGGCTACCCTTAGTGATTTCTGATTACCTTAGAAATCCAGACTCCAATTCAAATAAATAGTTGGGTGTTTATTTGTGGAGATCAAATGTTAGGATCTCATTCTACAATATTGTCTTGGATCTCCTCAGTTTGTATTATATTGAACCATAAAACAGTGTTATAATACATATATCTGCGGGTTAAGATTTTTGTTGATGAGATCTTGTTGGGTTTTTTATAGAGGAATAGAAGGCAGAGGTTTGACCGATGGAATCAACTTTGATCAATCATGCCAATTGACTTGAGGTTGGTGTTTTTATCCTCTTTCCACTTTTATTGGAAATTTAAGGCCTATTAGGTTTATAAGAGTTTTCTCCTTTATTTTCAATGGTGTTTCGCCAGCAAAACTCTACTGATAATTCTTATACTGGTTGTATTGAAATATGACTGTGGGTGTTTCCCACATTTGATTGTTGAATTGATTAAATGTTTTTACATAAATGAAATATTGTTTTAACACATGTTCTTGGCATAATGGGTTATTAGTTCCATCTAGAAAGGCATAGGTTGGTGTGTGTTTATTATTTCATTGTATGAGGTATTTTTGAAATAATCTTAGGGCTTGGTGTCAATTGGAAAGGAACAAGGGGAAATATGCCACCAATGATGGATTTGTGGAGGATGTACCACTACTCATGAGTATATGGGTGTCATTTAGGCAAGCATGTGTGTGTGTGTGTGAACCTAGCTGATTATTCCAAATTGGTAATTATGAAATACTTATGATTTTTCTAAGAGAAATGATCTTATGCCTTAAACTAATTTTGGAAAACCTGTTCATATGAAATATTTTATATTTTGAATTTTTTTTATTTCTTCGATACTCTTTCTGCTAGTTTTATGTCATATGATGTAAACTATTTCTGGTCTTTGTATCAGGTGGGAAGAATATTTGGGTTTTCCTACTGGGTATTATTAGTCACCCCATCTATATGCACTTTGGTTCCTTTGTAGATATTGTTTTCAATGATACAAGAAAAGGAAAATCTTCTTAGTTTTCTAGAAGTGGTCCTTGTTGTCATTGTCGTAGTCGGTGGAGTTGGATATTGGAGTTGATTTATGTGTGGGTCAAAATTGGTTCTGCCTTGGTACACGAGTCTTTTACTACTTTGTAGTTTTTAGTTTCTATCTCTTACTATTCAATTATTACTCTATTATTTTTCTATGTTTTATTTTTTATTGATGGATTGGTCACATTGTTCATCTTGACTAGATTTTTGTTCATGCATCATTTATATAAATGTATTTGGTCTATTTATCTATACCTTGTTCTATGTTTGTGAGTTTCTTAATGGGTAAAATATTCCCACATGTTTCTGAGGTTTAAACCCATTTCATTTATTATTATACTTTGGTGTCTGGGGAATGTCACCTAAGGTTAGTGGAATTCTACCTCTTCTCAAGCCAATGGGATGGGTTGATTCATTATAATTCAAGTTCCTCATAAACATAAATTGCTTAGATCTTTTTACAAACTTCCATTTGATACTTTGTAATACCCAAACAAACACCTGAATCAAAAGTTATGATCGTCTGAAGTTAAAGTCATGTTTTCAACTTATCTTAAGATAATATTTAATTTATTAATTTTTTATACCAACAAATTGATATTAAATATCTATTACTAAACACTAATTTATAAATTATTCATTAATATTAGTTTTTAAGTATTTTTAAAACAATTTTCACTAAATATATTATATATAAAGTGTGAATACATATTTATTAGTATATACATCATATTTATAAAAAAAATTTATATAAATAAATATATTTATATTTATATTTTAAAATTTGTTTTTTAATAATTTATACTTCTTTGTAAAGGTCATATTTAGTGGTGCTAAAAAAGTGAAAGTAAATGAGGTTTCTACCAACAATAAAATATTACTAAAAAATGATAAGAAAAAATTCCTAGATGATACATTTATCAATACTAAAAAATCACTGATAAAAGCTAATTTAAACATTGATAAACCACACCCCCATCAGTGATTTTAAATACCACTGATAAAAGCACATTACTTTTCAACATTTTATAAATGATGATAAGTAGTAAATATAGTTAATTTTGCAGTATTGTTTCTAGTGTACCCCACATTATATATAAGAGTTGGGTGGTCTCTACTTCATTACCAAGTCCTATTAAGCACAATATGTTTTTCAACTTATGTTTTTTGAAAAACTTCCTAAAGATCTTTTTTGTTTCCTCTGGTATGTTCGATGGATTAGAAATATGGGTATTTCTCCCCCAATTACTTTCAAGTGACTAGCTCAAAACATTTATAAATAATCTTACAAATAGAATATTCTTCTTATACCCATAATTCTACTGTAAAACTCTATAATCCAGTAACATAAAATAAATTTTTATTTCTCTCATTACTTATTGCTTTTTTAGGAAGTATTAGATGCTCACTGCAATCAATTTGGATAATCTAAATATTTATTTTTTGTATTTAAATCATGGATATCCATCAGATAAACAACACATGATGACTTTTATCAGTTTTTAGTACATTACATTCAACATTTTACACATAAACATAAAATTATACATTTTATTTTTTGTTTTAATGATAATTTTATTATGATAGTGTAGTGTTTAAATATCATCAAAATCACGGAATGAGGAAAGTAGGTGAGCACAAAAATCCCATGGATATCTACATGTGGATAATAATTAATGATTATATAAAAATATTTCATTATAAAAACATATATGAAAACATAATGCTTATTTTTCATAATATTTATGCAGTGTATGGAAGAAATTAATGACAACGATTGATGTTATTACATTTCTAAATTTATGAAATATATTATATTCCATCCAAAAACTATATTCCATGAAGAATAATTTCTAATTATAATTACAATTTTATTTAAATTATTTTTTATTAATTTTTTAGTTTATATATTTCTAATACTACCATGACTATTGCTAGTCCACGTATTTAAAACATGAAGTAATTTTTTTTAGAAATGGGTTGTAAGAATTCATGGTGTTAGAGTGTTTGAAAACAAAATGAAGAGGTGATTTCCTATCAAATATGTATTTCTTTTATTTCACATAGATCATAAAGATTTGTTTTAAATGAAATTTATTTAGTTAATTTTATTTTATTTTATCTAATAATTATTTAATTAATTTTCTTATAATTTTATCTACTAATTATTTAGTTACTTTTTTTAGAGCTCATGAAGTGGTGATTTACAATTGATTTTTCTTTAATTATTTTGTGCATAAAATGATAAAAAGTCCTCTATATAGATTTCATGGTTGTTATTGAATGAAAAAATAATTTCCATAGAGAAGAAACACTAATTATGAAGGGGAAATTATTAATTGAGATAAAGTGGGTTCTTAAAGGGGAAATGATATTAGCCTTCAAGAAAGACCCTAAAGATGGTTTGGAGGCCTTTATACACTTTATAGGCACAAAATTCTTGGAGAAAAATAAATTGTCAATGAAGGTGGTGACATGATGATGCACCAAGGTACTATTTAATGTTCCATATATTAAGTTATTTTGTTTTATATTTAATTTATTTATGTTTAGTAGTGATGAAATGTATTCCTTTTTGGGTCTAATCACTTTTGATAACCTGTTTTTGAGAAAAAATGGTGTTCTACAAATATAAAATAATGTATCACTTGTATTTATTTTTATCTAATCATTTTGGGGTACTTATTAATATTTATGCTCACTCTCTTCATGATTGACATAGTCAAATCCATGAAAACATGCTCATATTTTGTTGATTCTTTAGGAAAACAATTTATCAATTATTTTGTGATGTATAGGAATCAACCGCACATCTAACATAAAGTGCGCTTAGTATGACTGAAAGTGTATGTTTTTTACTTAAAATATTTTTTTTCAAAATAAGAGTTAAATAATTAAAATATTGATAACACATTTGAATTTTTTCTACAATTTAGAGAAATCTATAAGTTATGTTTTATATATATGAATCAACTATATATCAATCTGACTCAAGGAGTGTCTGGTATGAATAAAAGTGAATGTTTTTACTTAAAATTGATATTTTAGTTCAGAAAAGGGCCACATACACAAAACTAAGAAAAAACGCTTGATTTTCATGATACTTTTGAATAACAATCCAAGTTTCATTTTTGATATGTAGGAATTGACTACATGTCAATCCAACACATGATGTTTAATGTATGATCAAAATTGTGTTTTTTTTGAAATTGACATTTTAGATCTAAACAAGTGTCACATACTCAAACCCTATAAATCACACTAATACAGTCTTGATATTATAGGACAATGATCGATAAATAATTTTTTACATGTATAAATTAACCACACATCGATATGACACATAATGTTCTTTGTATGATTAAAATTTCATGGTTTTATTTAAAATCATCAATTTCATTCAAAAAAATATGTCCCACATTCAAAACTACGGATATATGTTCAGATTTGATAGAAATATTCAATGATCTATAATTCATTTATTACATTTAGGAATTGATGGCTTTTATAATTTTCAATACTTTTAAAAAAATAACCCCTACAACCTATTAAAGTTTATATTCTTATCATATTTTAGTAAATACTCATGCATGAAATTTTTTGAATGAAATTAAAGCACATGAAATATACAAGGTTAAGCATTAGTGTGAGAACATACATCCTTGTCATATTCACTCCTATGGGTCTGTGTAAATTTACTATAATGAAGAAGGGAATATAAATTGTTACAACTACCACTATACACCTTCTATCTCTTGATATGGATGATTATACTGACTTCTATCAGTTTAAAAATTTTGATAACAAACAAATGATACGGAAAAGAAAAGATCAAATTTTCCCCACTAAATTATGTCCATAACCTCAGTTTGATTCCCCTAGTGCTAATTTCCCCAATCCTATTGGCTCAGTCCTATTGAATTCGTCTGATGGAATAATTATGATGATCCCTTTTCTCAAACTTTACTTCTAAAACTCTTCTCAATCTACTTAGTCTTATCTTCGTCAGTCTAATGTTCCTCAATTAGCTAAACAAAACATTCACCTATTTGATCTTTTAATGAGATCTCGGTCTAGAATGAACTAATACTAAAACTCTATAGTGATATGCCTTTTGGGAACATGACAAGGTTTTAAACTATGAATTATTGTGATTCTATTTATAGGAATATCACAATGGAAAATGTGGGAAACTTGAAAACTTTCCCTACGATCTCAAATTCAAAAACACTAAGATTTATGCATATTTGAATTTCATGTTTGACTACTTCAAATCATCACAAATATTCTAGATTCTTCTCCATATTCACCCTTCTCAGTCTTCCTAACCTTTCTTTAGTCCGGTGGAACCTCCTTAGATCATTAAAATGAAACAAATTTAGCTAATTATGATGGAACATCCTCAGATCATTATGATGAAACTTTATTAGATCCTTATGATGAAGCTTTATCATTAGATTTAGTCTTATTAACTTTCTGATACATAGTTAGTCTGATTGAATTTCATTCCCATATTCATTACAACTAACTTTCCTTCTTAGAGATAGTTTGATATAATACTCATAATGATAGAATTCTCATTATGATGGAATTCCACTCTACAAATTTGAAATTATTCAAACCTCATCTGCTAAAATTCATGTAGAATTATGCAAAAATTATGTATTCGTCAGTTCTAGATTCGATGAAAACATATTCATGATTTTTGGAGTTGATAAAATATTTATGATTCCTCTATTTCTTAAAAAGATTTTCTCATGAGAGTTTTCATTATTTATGAGAACTTCAAGATTGGAAAAGCATCATCTGAATTAAGGTTAGATTTTTTAAGAAATTTATAACTCCTACAATAACTATCATCATTCAACTTATTCAGAAACATTCTGACATTGTAACTCAGCAACTTATTTCCATCAAAAATCATGTCCAATGGATATTTATCTTCATGCTGATGGATCTGAGACTGATGATGTTCCTAATCAAAAAAATTATCTTTATGAGAAATTTTGTGACCTAAGCTACCTATTATAATTCATTGTGTTCAGTGATGCTCAATTAAATCCTCTGTATCTATAAAACAATTCTCTCTAAAACAAAAATCACCCCCTTTATTTTTCGGTTCGAAATATCAGCAAATTTCAACTATTTTAAAAAAATATTTTAGAGAACTTTAGTTTTCAAAAAATATAAAAATATTTCAAAAAAAAACACCATAAAAGTTCTTCAATCTCCCCCTTTGTATTTGTTTGAAAACATCCTCTAATATCTTTTACAACTCACTAATTTTTAAACAGCGAGGCTTTTTTCACAACAAAATTTTGAAACAACTCAATGTTTACAACTTTTATCAAAACATATTCTTTTTTAGAAGAGGGTGTCCTAAAACCACACTAATAGATAAAGTAATGATTTTATGGGAATCCAATTCCTCGGTGAAAAGAAAATTTTGCAACCACATTAAGATAAAATCTTGATCCCTATTATCTTTTCCTATGACTTTTCTTTTTCTCTCCCCTATAACCAAATATTTATATTTATAAATGAAATATGAGTAAAATATTCTTAAAACTAAAAATATTTTACTTTATCTCCCCATTTTTCAACATTATACAAATAATTATGGGGGTATTACTCATGATATTTTGGAATTCATTAGAGGAGGATGAACATGAAGTTTCATCCTCAACTCAACAAAACATTCTATTGGAATTACCTTTGTAAAGAAATGATAAATTTGATAAATCATTGAGATATATTCTAGAAAAAAATCTCCAGAAAAATATTTCTCTTTTATAAAGTGAAACTTTATATCAATGTTTTTTAATCTTGAATGTTGGAAAAGATTTTAATAAATATCAATTACTCAATTATTATCACAAAATATCTTCAATTTTTTAGACTGTATTACTTTCAAATATTCTAGCTGAACTTTCATCAACAACATTTGAGTATAAGTATAAGTATCCACAACATATTATAATTTCATTTTTCTCAAAGTTACTAAACATTTTTTCGTACTATGCCAACTTACACAAAATTCACCCAAGAAAAATTTTCCTCTTGTGGTTGATTTCTATCATTAAAATCTCTAACTCGATCAGCATCAGTATAACCATGAAACTTCATCTCAAAATTTCTCTTGTAGAGAAACCCATGTGAATTTATTCCTTTGAAATATCTCATAATTCTCTTTACAACCAACATATGTGATTCTATCAGATTACTTTAATATCAAGAACAAAATGTAACTCTAAGGCCCCAATTTTAAAACATTATATATTATTGAGAAAAGTAAATAATTTTACTTTAATTAATATCAATGATCTTTTTAGGTTTAGAGTTTTGGAGAATTAGGCCATAAATATTACCTAGCATCTTAAATATTACAATGTAGACACTTCTACACACTATCAATATTGTCATAATCCAATTTTAAATATAAAAATTTAATTCCTTTTTCTTTATAAAAATCATAATAACATTCATCTTCATTTTTCCTCCCTCTTACCCATCCTTATATCCTGTGAATTTATTTTAAAAACCATGGATGAAAATAAAAACTCAGTAAAGGAAAAATAAAGAAATAAAATGCTAGTCCATGAATATTTTCAAACCCATGAATTCATAATAATAATGAAAACTTAGTAGAAATCATAAATCAAAATGGTATGTTGTGGAATACATATCATACTTACATTATATCATTCATAACCACCTTGGGAGTAACCATCATGGTTACATTTTGAAAATCCATCACAATATATTTCATGAAATCTCTTAGGAGAAACTTTAATGTTTGACTTCTTCATGCTACCCAATGCATTAGAGAGATATCACAGGTTCACCCACCCTTGGTTTATCACAGGACCACCCATATACTCAAGCAATTCTAAAGAACCATAAAATAATTATAACACATAAACCAAGCATAAAGGAAAAATAACATTTCCACTTTGAAATCTGATTTCACCTTTACAAGACGCACACTCATAAATAAAAACAAATTATTTTAAAATGAAATGGTAAAATAGTAATGTAAAATTCAATACATAATAGATACATAAAATCAAGAAATTACATTCATGACGTATATATAAGAAACATTCAAAGTTACGGAAATAATCAATCCCCTTTTAAAACAGAATTAAAACATTTTAAAAAAATATTTTTTAATCAAAGTTTCCCATACCACGTTGAAACTTTTGAAAGGAATTTTAACTTAAAAACATTCATTTAGATATAAATAATTCCTTAAAATCATTTTGAAAACATGGACATGAAATAGAAGGATTTATAAGATTAAATCTTTAAAACATTTAAAATGATGTTTTAGATATAGATTAATTTAAAACATAGAATATTAAAATTATATGCCACATGAAAGTAGAAAATTTTACATGACATTAAATATCATGAGTATAGATATAATATAGATATGTAATGTGGACGGTGAATTATGTACACTTTATAATGTAATAAAACATCATATCATCATGAAATGCCTTAATGAAAGGAGATTGAGACAAAGTCCCTTACAAAGATCATATCCTTAGAATAACGATGAGTCAATTACATAATTGTATGGGAAAAATATAAATACACACAATATAAGTATATATTCAATGTAAAATTAACATAGATCATTCAAAAATTTCATTAGAAAAATAAAACCAATGACATGGATATTTAACTCAATGAAATGAGATTGGGTTAAGATTTCACTTACCTTTTGTCCGACTTGTCTCGTTAGTTCTTTACTTTCATGAATAATAATGTTAGTTTAATTTATAATTTATTAATAACCTTTTTAAATATTATTATTCATTTTATGTCACTTATTACCTTGTTATAACAATTAGTTAATTATTTGAGTTCATATCATACGTTTTTTATTATTATTGGTACTTGAGTAAAAAATGAACTCATTTTGATTAAAATTGTCCGTGTGGTCATAACTAAATAATATAACAAATGATAATAATGATTTTAATATCATATATATCCATTATATATTTATTTATAATAGTTCAAGACATTTTGGAGATAATAAATGAAATTCACCATATAGGGAGAAGGTATATCATACGTACACATGAATGCTACTTTCATTTATTTGTCATATTAATGGAACAAAAACTATATGATACATATGTATATTATAATTCCATTATAATATATATATAACATATGTAACATAGGTTATTAACACAGTCCTTTATACATTCGATGTATGGAATGAATGAGTCTTATCACTTCGATCGGGCGGTAGTCTATACTTCCTCAAGTGAAATTATCATATATACATAACATGAAATCAATAAAGGTAAGTTCTAAATAAAACTTACAGAAGCATAGATAAAATATAAATATAATATATATCATATATAAATATAGTTTTCATCATAATGGACACCATGAGAGGTGGTAGGAAAAAATTTCACAATCATCATTTCGCAAGGCAATAGTTCAACGTATACAGAAATAATATGTCCTTATCCCTTAGATAGAGGTGTGTGTAAGTGTATTTATAATAATTTTAATAAAAAATACTAGTATATTGAGGATACTTTTTTTTATGTAACTATATAACAATAAGATCATAGGGTGTGGATAAGGAAAATAAATGAAATGAGCTTGAGAGAAGACACTACCTCTAACTCAGGTAACTCTTTTTTGTTTTAGCCAAAAGGCTTTCTTGAATTGCCATATTCCCAAGTTAAGGATTATATGAGGAAGTTAGGGATGATTGGAGTTTATTTTAGAATAATTTTGATTATCCAAGTGGCTTGAGATGTGTGAATAAGTGGGTAGAGGTGGTGGCCTTTTATAAGAGGGAGGAGGGGCACTTTAGGAAAGTATTGAAATATTATTTTATTATAAATTGATATTAGAATTATAATAGCTAAAAAGTGATATATTTCAAGTATAATATGATTATTGGTAGAAATAATATCAACCAATAGGTTTAAGATATGTCTAGGTCACAAAGTTTACTTTATCGTTTGGCTTTAACCCTTAGTTTAATAAATTAACTCTTACCAACTCTTCTTGTATTTTTACCCTATGGGGTTAATATTGTTACTATAAAATTCTAAAGAACATGAAGTGGATAATTAATGAAAATTTTATCATTATATAAGTCAGTTCGCTTAATATTATATTTTTATGACTTTTAAGTCATTTAATAAAATAGTATTTGTTTTAAAAACTCATTTATGTCAATTTTGAAACTATTTAGTAACTGATTTTTGTTAAATTCATAAAAAATGATTCATTAGAAAAGGAAAAACTAACATAAATATTAATTGTCATAATAATCCATAAAATTCATGTATGTAATAAAAATTTTCAAATTATATTTATTTTACTATTTATAATATCATTTATTTGAATCTTTCATTGATAAGGTAATCACTGCATCATCATTATGTCATTAATAAATTTATTTATTTAATGTCTAAATATTGTAAATAAAATACCGTGATGTTGGAATTATTTTTATCTTTCTAATTACTATTTTTGGTCAACCATATCACTTATATAATGTTGTATTAATTTTTTTTAGTAAAAATATACATGTTTATGTTATATTTCTCTTTACATTAAATTAAGTACTATAACACGTCATTATCGAACCCAAGTTGCTCCAAAATGCCAAAAGTTAGGCCTAGGGACTGTTTTGGACTCCCATGAGTCATACAATAATATTTAGACATGTGTTAGTGTAGTTTTATATTATTATAATATTAGTTTTATGCTTATTTACCTAATTTACCGAATTTACCCTTTTACCGTGGTAAATTAAAATAATCACTGATGTTACTACTCATAATGTCTAAAAATAAAAGGTACCTATTTACAAAATTTGGACCTTTTGATTCAAAATATGGAATCCAATTTTCCAAATTCATAATACAAATGTTTTAGTAAATAATTTATAATTAAATCCCATTGTCAAAATGAGAAAACATGTTTTTAAAAATTAAAAACCATCAAAATATTGACATGTGTTTATATCAAATTTTAATGTAAAAATACTTCTAATGACCATTATTTTATTAATTTATAAAAAAATAATCATATTAAACTTGAAAAAAAATTAAAATGATAATATAACTATATAAATATATCATAATAAAAATAATTTAGGAATTAAAATGCAATTTTTTTTCACTATTCATTAAAAATGAATTTTGTCTTAAAAATACCAAAACATCAACCAAAGTAAATGTTGATGTCCCAGTTCTAAATAAGAAATTTATTTAGACAAATATAACATATAAAATATACCAAAACTATATTTAAAAATATTTCTCCATCACAAGGTGGTAAAACTACCTTTTAAAAATATTGGAGTATTTTTTACTTAAAATTGGATTTATTCTCATTTTAAGCCTCTAAAATTTATTAGATAAATGTAAAATCATTTATCAAAATTTTTTAATAATAACATAGTTAGTTATGTTCATTCTTACCAATAAAATTACTATACAATAACTACTATTTTAAATAATAATTGTATTATTTTTCGGTATAACATAGTGTTGTGAACAACATTAGATTTTAGAGAAACTCATTATTCCGTATTGAGTAGGATATCAAAGATAATGTACCAATTAAGGTATAAACACCATATAATTTGTAAATATTAAGAGATATGAAAATATATTATTTTCTAATTACCTATGATGTTACATCATTCCCCCCTTTTGGAAATTACATCCTCTTAATTTTAAATTTGGGGTTTGGTAACCGAGGTTTCACTTGTAAAAATTACTACATTGAAATCCCACATTGATAAAGATTCAATAAAACTACCACTTTTAAAAAAGGTGTGAGTAATAAAAAGGTCACCCAAGATAACAGATACTAGGATTCCATGTAAGAAAACATGGTTATGGAAGAAAAAGTAACCACCAGGTTCTGATGGAGCGTGATAGAAAAAAAATGATCTGGATAAAGTTAATAATAAAAAACAAAAATATTGTGATGCATTAAATGGTATTTGATTTTATAGTAGGGAAAGTAAATGGAAAATGTTTTTTTAATATCATTTTTATAGTGTATAAGAATTCATTTACTTCATAGAATAAGGACATAAGGAAACATACTTACTTGAGAAGTATATTTTCTTCCTTTAGTCAATTTCCACCATAAAATTATCTTTACCTCTAATTAATGAGTATTTAAGACGATTTTTTCCCGCTTGAAACACTATAAACAAAATACTGAGAATAACATAATCCAAAAAATGATAACTATGTATTTCTCATGTCTTTAGGCATTAAACAAAATCATAACATTTAGTACATGGTATAGGGATTCCCCAAAATGAATGAACCGTTATATGATAAAAACTACATTAATCTCCAAAATTCATCACTGATACAAAAGTTTTACATAGAAAATTCAACACATAACAATACATAAAATTCTTAAAAATAATCCAACTAATATTGAAACCTAAAACTTAGAAGGATATGATCACATAGTTCTCAATGTTTAATTTTAACGTCTATCTCCAAATAACATCAACCACTCTTATTGGCTCATACCAAAAAGTAATTAACCTAATCACATTTTCTCCAAGAAAGGTTAATCACTTAAATAAATAAAATAATTCATATAAGTACATAACTAAATACATAGATTCTTCCAAAAAACAAATCAACCATTACTCCGTTAAAATCTCATAGTGTTCTATTTACCTAAATCATATAAAGTTCCAAAAATAGTGAACATCTTCCAAAGTAACATTTGTCATGTAATCCCAAAATCATTTTCCAATACTAAGAATACCCATTAGATAAAAATATATATCTACCAAATCAACTTATTATTAATCTATAATATCATTTTAGAAAAATAAATAGTCATACTAACTAGGGACTTCATGTAGGCTAGTGGTAGGCGAGTAATCCTTATCGCCCTTTAGTTGTGGGTTCGATTCCCATGTCCTTACTGGACACGATGGGTTTTAACCCATCATGTGGGTTGTACTTTTTCTAAAACTATATCATTATTATAACATTCATAAAAATAATATAATGTCCTAAGAAATAACCATAACCTTCTTTAACATCAAAGGTTGTATAATACCTTTTATTTTTCATCCCAAAAAGTAATAACCCTGAATAACCTAAAAAACAAAAGATCATATGAACCCTAAAGGTTATCCATTAATTTTATTATTATATCCATAGTGGAAATGATAACTATTACTTTAATAACATTTTAACATAAAAAACTTCTTGTTTAAACATTCTATAAAGAAATATCCCAAGGTATCCACATCATCAAAAGAGAATTATTACTTTTAAACATTTCAACATCCTACAATCTAACATAACTCTGGAATCCCTTATGTGTAGAATTCTTAATCATATAGTGTAATTCCTGATACTTTAATAATTTTATTCCATCTTATTCTGTAATAATTTAGTCCTATAAAAAAATCATGAATCATGTACTAATACTCAATAACTTCAAAAAATAAGATAACAAATAATTCGTACCTTTCCTAGGTCATTTTTAGTTTCCTCATATTCCATTGGAATGACATTAGGTATTTGTAAACATATATTTTTATGGTATTTATAATACCATTCCCATACCATCTTCATAAGACATCTATTTTCATAATGAACATGCTCCCAATATTTAAAACATTTAATCGATTCCTCAGAAATAACTTCTTTACCTTTACTATATTCAACTGGATGCTTCCATTTTCCATGGAAGGTTATTTCTTTATGACCTTCATTAACAAATATATAAAATCTTCCCATCCCTTAAAAAAAATTCCTTGGTGTTTCTTTCCACATACTTGAGACAAAGGCTGTTGAATATACTTACCTTTATGATTATTACCTGAAATTCCATAGAGATTCGTTTCTCACATATATGATGCCTTAGAAAAATCACCAAGGTTCAAGTCATCTATAATGACTATAAATAGTTGGTTTAGAATAACCCTAATATTTATTCATTGTATCTCCTAATTCATTCAGAATCTTATTCAGAAAACCACCACAGTTTCCTTCACGTTCATTGTTACTTTTTTTCCTACTAGATCCATCCATTTACTAAAACCAAAAAGGTCAGTGTGAGTATAAAAGTAAAATCATCATATACTATCTTATGATAAGGGTAAACACTAATATATAATTATTCATGTTAGATTAAACTCATTAAATTTATCTAAAATAAATATGACTCTTTTAATATGCTAACCATTGTAGTTATATAAAACATGTCACTTATTCTTATATAACACCCTAACCTCTAAATTTATTAAAACTGTCCTCTAATACCAACTATAAGGCCCCAACCTTATAACATTACATAATCTTGAGATATGTCAATAATTTGACTTTAATTCATATCTAGGATCATTTTTTGTTTAGTTTTGTAGATAATTAGGCCATAAATATTACCTAACATCTCAAATATTACAATGTTGACACTTCTACTCACTATCCATTTTTTCACAATACAAACATTTGAAGATAAAAATTAATTCTTTTATCTGGATAAAATTATACATAACATTCAAATTTATATATTCATTCCTCTTACCCATCCATATACCTTGTGAAAACATTTTCAAAACTAGGGATGAGCATAAAAACTCAGTAAGAGATAAAATAAAGAAAATAAAACAATAGTCGCTGAATATTTTTAAACTCGCGAATTAATAAGAATAATGAAAACTTATTAGTAATAATAAATCACAATGGTAAATTTTTTCATCCATATCATAATTAATTTTTAGCTTTCATAGCCACATAGTGAGACACCTTCATGGTTATGTTTGGAATACCCATCATAGTATATTTTCTGAAATCTCTTAGGATAAACATTATCGTTTACCTCCATCATATTACCCAATGAATTAGAGAAATATCACGGGATCACATAACCTTGGTTTATCAAAAAACCACCCATATACATAAGCAATTCACAATACCTATATCATAATCATAACACATAATCCAAGCATTAATGAAAAATAACATTTCCACTTTGAAATCACATTTCTTCTAGACAAGCCACACACTAATAAATGAAAAAACATTATTTTAAAATAAAATGGAAAACTTTTAAAGCAAACATCAATAAATAATAGAGACATAAAAGTGATAAATTACATTCATGATGTATATATAGAAAAACATTCAATGTTATTGAAATAATCAATCCACTTTCAAAACACAATTAAAACATTTTAAAATAATATTTTTGAATCAAAGTGTCCCATACAACATTGAATCTTTTAAAAAGAATTTAAAAAAAATTCATGTCCATATAAATAAGTCCTTAACATAATTTTTAAAACAAGTACATGAAAGATAAGTATTTAGAAGATTAAAATTTTAAAACTTTTAAAATTATATTTTAGATAAACAGTACTTTACAATTTTGAACATTTAAATTATACACCACATGAAATTAGAACATTTTACAAGACATTAATATCATGAGTATACGTATAATATGAATAATTAATGTAAAATTGGCAGTATGTATACTTTATAATTAAATAAAGGTGAATATCATCAAGAAATGGCTCAATGAAAGGAAATTGAGACGAAGTCCCTTACAATGATATTATCCTTTGATTAATATTAAATAAATGACATAGTAATGTGTGAGAAATATAGATACAAAAAATATAAGTGTATCTTTAGTGTAAAATGACCATAGTTCCTTCATACATACTCTTGGAAAACCCAAACCCATGACATGGATTTTTAACTCAATAAAATGAGATTGGATTAAGATTTCCCTTACCTTGAGTCAGACTTGTCTCGTTCATTAATTAATTACCTAAATATTAAACTTAGGTTAATTTAAACATGATTTAGAACCTTTTGAATATTATTATTTATTTTATATCACTTATTACCATGTTATAACAATTAGTTAGTTATTTTAGTTTATATCAAAAAAAATTCTGATGTTTGTTACTTGAGTAAAAAATGAACTTGTTTTTATTAAAATTGTCCTGATGGTCATATGTTCATAATATAAAAAATTATAATGATGATTTAAATATCATATATATCATTTATATATATATTTATAATAGTCCATATCATTTTGAAGATAATAAATGAAATGCACCATTCATGGAGAAGGTTGGCTGTACATACGCATGAAAGATACTTTAATTTCGTTGTCATATTAAAATCATGAAAACAAAATGATACATATGTATATTATATTTAAAGTATAATAACTATTTTACATATATTAAATAAGTTATTTACACCATCCTTTATACATTCCATGCGTGGAATTAATGTGTCATATCACATTGAGGGGGCAGTAGTGTACACTTCCTCGAGTGAAATTATCATATTTACGAAACATGAAAAGAATAAAGGTATGTTATTAATAAAATATAAATAAGAATAGTGAAAATATAAATATAAAATATATAAATATATAAATATATTTTTCCATAATTATGGCCACCATGATAGGTGGTAGGAAAAATTGAATAATCATCATTTTGTGAGTTATTAGTTCATCGTACACAGAATTAGTATTTTTGTAACCATTAGATGGATGTATGTCTGAGTATGGTTTGAATACATAACATAAACAAATACTAGTATATTTATGATACTATTGTTTTTAAGCAATGATATAATAATAAGATCATAGGGAGTGGGGAAGTAAAATAAATGAATGGAGCTTGAGAAAAGACACTACCTCTAAATCGGGTAACTCCTTTTGATTTGAGCCAAAAATATTTATTGAATTTCATTATGCCCAAGGTAAGGATTTTATGAGGAAGTTAGGGATTTTGGGAGCTTATTTTCTCATAATTTGGATGATCCATTTGGATTATGAGGTGTGAGTATGTGGGTGGAGGTGGTGGCCTTCTATAAGAGGGACGTGGAGAACTTTAGGAAAGTCTTGAAATATTATTTTATTATAAAATTATTTTAGAATTAAAATAGCTCCAAAATGATATATTTATAATTTAAGATTAATATGGGTGTAAATACTCTCAAACAATATGTTTTATAAATTTTTAGGCGACAAAGTTAACCTTATCTTTTGGATTTAACACTTAGTTAAATAAATTATCTCTGACCATGTCTTCTTGTATTTTTAAACTACATGGTTAATATAGTTTCTATAAAATTTCAAGAGAACATAAAGTGGAAAATTAATGAAAATTTTAGCATTATATAATTATTTTTTGCAAATATTATATTTTTATGACTATTATATCAGTTAATAAAATATATTTGTTTTAAAAACTCATTTATGTCAATTTTGAAACTATTCAGTAATTGATTTTTTTAAAGTCATAACAACTTGATTCATTTGAAAAAACTACATTAAATAAAATATAAAATTTCATAATAATCCATAAAATTTGATCATTGAATAAAAATTTTCATCTTATATTTATTTTAATATTTATAAAATCATTTATTTGAATTATTCATTAATAAGGTAATCACTGCATCATCATTGTGACATAAATAAATTTATTTATTTAATGTCTTGAAATTATAAATAAAATAAAATGATGAATGAAATATTTTTAGTTTTTTAATTTCTATTTATAGTCAAAAATATCAGTTATATAATCCTGTATTAATCTTATTTTATTAAAAAGATATATGATTATGTTATATTTCTATTTACCTTAAATTAATTATTATAACATGTCATTATCACACCTAAGTAGCTCCCAAATGCCAAAATTTCGGCCTATTTGTTGTCTGGGTCTCCCAGGACTCATAAAATAATATTATGACATGTGTTTTGGTAGTTTTATATTATTATAATATTATTTTTTACCCTTATTTAACTAATTTACCCTTTAACCATGGTAAATAAAAATAATTACTGAAGTTACGATTCATAATGTCAAAAAATAAAAGGTACCTATTTACAAAATTTTTACCTTATAATTCCAAATATGTAATCTATTTTTCCATATCCAAAATATTGAAGTTACAATAATTAATTTAAAATTAAATCCCGTTGTCAAAACGAGAAAATGAGTTTTTAAAAATTAAAAATCATCAAAAGATTGAGATGTGTTTATATCAAATTTCAATGTAAAATTACTTACAATGACCATAATTTCATTAAATTATTATAACCTAATACAATTAAATTTTAAGACCAATTAAAATGATAATATTACCATAAAAATAAATCTGATAAAAAATTAGTTTTGAATTAAAATGTAGTATTTTTCTCTATTAATTAAAGATGAATTTTATATTAAAAATACCAAAAATTCAACCATAGTAAATTTTGATATCCTAATTCTAGATAAGAAGATTATTTTTTCGAATATAACATATAAAAGAGACCAAAAATAGATTTAAAATGGTTTCTCCATCAAAGGATGGGAAAACTACCTTTTAAAAAGATTAGGGTATTTTATGCTTAAAATTGGACTTATTAACATTTTAAGCCTCTAAACTTTTTTAGATAAATGTAGAAACATTTAAACAATAATAATAAGATAGTTAGTTCTGCTCATTCCCTCCAATACAATGACTGTGCATTATCTACTATTTAAAATAATAATTGTATAATTTTTGTGTATAACTTAGTGTTGTATACAACGTAAGATTTCTGAAAAACCTATTGTTTCGTATATAGTATGCTATCAGAGATAGAATAAAAATTAATGTAAAACTAGTACCTAATTCATTAATATAATCGTTATGAAAATTTTTAATTCTATAATTACTTAGGATGGAATAGTCACAGCCTTATCAATATCAGGCCTTGAGGCTATAAGGTAAAGTAGACTTCCTATAAGCTTCTGAAAGTATTTTTGATTCACACTTTTTATAGCATCATATTCCATCAACTTTATCCCCACTTATATAGGAATATAATCTTCTTTTTATTCTTCTATGCCAAACTTTTGTAACAATTCCCTGACATACTTTTCTTTACATTGGAAAATGTATTTTTCTTTTTGTTGAACTTGTAAACCATGGAATATTGTTAATTATACTAACATTGAAATATCAATTTTTATTTTCATTTATATAGAAATTGTTTTAAAAAATATTCTCTATACCTGGCATAAATTATATCATCCACAAAAACAATTACAATAAGAGTTACAAAGTCAACAACATTCACATATATGCTGCTATCAACTTTTCATTTAGAAAGATTTAATATTCTCAAAAAATTATCAACCTTATAATACCATGTACATGGAGATTGTTTCATACCATAAAATGATTTATTCAATATAATTATTTTTCATCCTCATGAAGTAGAAACCCAAAAGTTTGTTTAATGTATACTTCTTCTTCAATTTATCCATTAAAAAATGGTGACTTTATGTCCATCTGAAAAACTTCTCATTTCTAGTGAGAAGCCAATACTAGAAAGACCATAATAGTTTCTAACCATGAAATGGGGTAAAAGGATTCATCAAAATCCACACCTTTCGTGTACCTTTACAAACAAGTCATATATTGTTTCTTGAAAATTATCCATGTTTATTCACCTTATTTCTGTAAACCCATTTTATTTTGATAAGATTTTTAACTTCCAGATTTGGAACAAGTTATCTTGTTTCATTTTTCTCAATTTTATCCCTAATTTCATTAATATAATTCACCCATTATTTATATTAAATGGCTTCAGAAACTGATTTTGGTTCAACATTTGAGATGATTGGAGATTGTTTTTCTAATCTCACCTTTCTTCTGGTCTAAACTGAAGCCTTCTGAATGCCAAGAATATTTTCAGTCTCAACAATTTTTTTTAAAATTAGTAAATTTCAGATTTCCTCTCTAAGCTTCACTTTCCTAATCACATGATTCATCTGGATCTTTATGAACATTACTTTTCTCACTTTCATTTTTTGGTAACTTTCAGTTTTTCTTCCTTAACATTGCCAATAATTTTTGTTAAATAAATTTTATTCTCAATAACATTAACATCCCATGAGTCCAAAAAATTTTGTAAAAGTTTTTTCCAACATTTGTAACTTTTTTCATTAGGTGAATAACCAATAGAATTCTCTTAAATAGATTTCTTATCAAAATTTCTAAGATCCATATTTTTAATTTTTTTTGAAAATAGGAACTTCTAATTTTATTGATGTTTTTTAATAAAGGTTTTTTGTTATAACACATTTCATAGGAATTATTGTCATATTCTTCTCTAAAAAAGTTTTTTCTAAATACGTACAATAATACAAACAACTTCTCTTCAGTAGATCATTAAAAGTTTGTATTTTTATAACATGCTTCTTACTATTTCCACCAAACTTCTATTCTTCCTTTATGCTAATCCATTTTATTTTTGGGGTATATGAATCACTATACTAATGTTTTATACCATTATTTATAAGATAAGTTTAAAAATTATTTCTTGTAATCTATGTTCCATTATCTATTCTCTTGTACTTTATATAAACCCCAATTTATTTCTCAACTCCTTTTTTGATGGCTCTGAACATTTCTACGGCCTCTACGTTGTGTTTCGTAAACATGATGCTTTTCAACCACCTGAAATAATCAATAAAATTGATAAATTAAAAATATATTTTTTTGATTGATGTCTTATCGAAGGACATAAATCAGAATGAATTAGATCAAGAGGTCTGGTTAACTGAATCTAAATTCTCTTATGACTATTTTTTACTTTTTTAGTAATTTTCCATTTTTAATAAGTAACACAAAAATATTACTTTATTATTATAAATTCTATATTTTTTTGGCAATATCAACATTAAAATGTTTGTTCTTGTTTTTCTTCCCAAGGTTCCCAAGTCTTTGGTGCCAAAATTTGTTTTCATCTTCAGTACTCAAGTAACAGAATTTATTAAATTTTACAATTTGAAAAATATTACCACTAGTTATTTATCCATTTTTAATAAATTTCCCATCTTTAAAACTTCTTATGATAAAATAATATTTTCTGAAAATTAGTTTTTCCCATCATCACAAATTTGATTTAAACTATGTAAGTTATGGTTTATCGCATCAACATATAAAAATTCCATAGATTTAAACATTTCTTCTTCATTCTAATCTGTTATGATTCCTATGATTTTTAAGGAACTATCATTTTTGGATTTAATAGTACCTCAATCATTATTTTCAACATGTTTTAATATTTTGAATCACATTTCATGTGTGAAGAACAACCACTATCTAGTATCCATTGTTTTTTCTTTTTTACATTCTTTTAAGGAAGTCTCAACTAAAAAGACTCTTTCTTCATCTTTATTCATTATAGATTACTTCTATTTTTTTGAATAAAAAAATTCCCCTGGAAGATTTTTCATACTTTCATCCAAAATATGTCTTATTTGATCACATATTCCAAAAAAATCATCCATACAGTCAAACTAATTCTGCATTGGAATGTTTCTAACATATTGAGAATTCACATTTTCAGATATTTGTATGCTATGAAACATAATCATTATACTTTCACTATTTATTTCCCTTTTCAAAAACATTATTCCTGGTTGAGATAGGTTTCTCCAAAAAATATAATCATTGTGCCTATAGATTCCATAGATCCAACAAAAACGTCAAATCATGATTTTCTTTTGAAGTAAGATCTTTCTATTTATAAAATTTGTTGAGGTTGGTAACATCTTTATTTTATAACATACTCCAGGAATGGACCATATTTTATATAGTGTGAGTTTTCTAATTTTGTATAAATGATAGTTTTGTCACATCCCTTATCAATATATTATCTCCAAACACTTTTATTCTTAATTAAAATGTTTTCAAAATCAGTTTAAACATTATCTTTGTTAGCTAATTATTTCACTTGATTCCTGATTTTATATTCGTCGGAAAAATAAAGTGTCTTATATATTACTTTTTATGATTTTTTGAAGTTTTAATTCATCTTCTTCATGATACGTTCGTACTCAATATGTTTTTATTGAAACTTGTTTATGTTTTCTTCCTTAGATGTCAACTTTTTACTGATATCTTCAACCATATTTACCACTTCATAAATTCTATGTTTACAACTTAATATCTATTGGATTTATTCTCCTTATTTCTTAACAATATCTTTTTCACATTCGAAAACTTTTTTACCATATTTATGTATCATTATGATATCTATATTGAGAGATTTTTTTACTCAAGACATAAAATATGTTCTGTTCTGAGATGTTACTCTCTATAATATTATTTATCTTCTTCTTCTTCACTATTTGATGACTCTTCAATTTTCTCAAAATTTTAAATAAATATTCTAGCCTTTTCTAAAATTTCATTTTTAGAAGAATTGTTTTCAGTTGAGTTTGGTTCATCTTTCATACTCAACATACTTCTCTTTTTCCTAGTTAAATTATTAATATATTTGTTGGATGAATTTTCAGGATTATAATTTTTTTCCACTTCTTCCATAGCGGGTTTTCCATAGAATTATCTTTATATTCTACAAAAGTAATCATGGGAAAATTCAATTATTATTTTTTAATTCCACCCAACTTAAAAAAATTTATTTTAATTTTACATCCACATATTCCTCTTCCTCTTAAATAGTTCTTGGATATAAGATAATTGATTTTATTAGTCAACTAACCAACATCTTTATCTTCAGAATCACAAGGATTAGTAGCTTCAACATCTTAAATCATCATTTTTCTCATCGATTCAAAATTCATTTCATCATTCATCTTCTTTTTGAAAATTTTAGCTTTTCTCATTTTATAATAAATAATAATGTTATGCAATTCATCAAGAGATAAATCATTTTTATCCTCTAAAGTTTAAATTTTAGAGTCAAGAATATCCCAAAAGTTTCTCATAAGTTTCTTCACTATTGAATAAACTTCTAGAACTTATCTAAATCCTTTAATGTTGAAAATAATTTCATTTACCTTGGTAATGTATTTATTAATAGTTTATTCATATCTCATTTTTATGTATTCAAAATTACTATGCAATATTTTTAAATTTTCTTCCTTCACTTTATTATTCCATTAAAAAAATACATTTCAACTTTCCCCACATACTCTTTAATATTTTGTGATGAATCACCTTCGTATAAACATTTTCTAACAAAGACATAATAATTGAATTCATATATTTTCCATCAACTTCAATATTTCTCTATTTAGAAAAAGTCATTGGGGAATCTTACCCAATCGGTGGAAACCCAATTATAGTGGCATCGAGAAATTCTAGGCCAAGAGATATGAGATAAGGGATCATCCTATTTTTTCATCCATAATAATTTTTACCATCATATATAGGAATTACTATACTATTTATAAAATTGATATTACCCATGATAAGGATTTAACTAGGGAGCCCTTTCTCTGATACAAATTGAGGTTCCAAAGGATCAGATAACAAGAAAGAAGGTGGCGCTAAATTAGTTGATAAATTTCATAATTTTCAATACTTTTAAAAACTCAACCCCATTAACCTATTTATTTTTATGTCCTTAACATATTTTAGTAAATACCAATGCATTAAAAAGTAGAAAATAAATTAAAGAAAATGGTATTTACAAGGTTTGGCCTCAATGTCAGAACCTACATACTTTTTATAGCCACTCCCATGATTTTATAGAAATTAACTATAATGAATAAATGAATACAAATTATTAAAACTACCATAAGAAACCTTCTATACCCTGATAGGAATGATTATACTAACACCCGATAGTCTACAAAGTTTTCCAAAAAACAATTGAGCCACAAAATAAAAGATCACAAAAAAAACATTTTGTCCACTAAAATATATCCAGAAATGTAGTTAATTTCCCTAGGTTCGATTACCTTAGTCCAATTGAATCATTTTGATTGAATCGTTCTGATGGACTCATTATGACGAACCGTTTTCTCAAAATTCTATTCTCAAACTCTGCTCAATTTTCTCAGTCTAATATTCCTCAGTCTGATCTTTCTCATTCTAATAAAAAAAAATTTAGCTATCTGATATTATAATTAGGTCTCCATCCAAAAAGAACTATTACTAAAACTCTAGAGTGCTTCTTATTTTTCACATGTGAAAAGGGATAAATGTACGCTTGTAATTTTCTTCTATTTATAGGAATCTTAGAATGGAGAAGGAGGGAAATTGGAAACATTTACCACTATCTCAAATTCAAAAACACCAAGATCTACACATAATTTAATTCTATTTTTGACCACTTCAAATCTCCAAAAATATTCTATAATATTATTGAGTCTACACCCTAATCATCCTTATTTTACCTCCTTACCTTTATTTTGTCTGATGGAAAATCCCCATCTCATTACAATGAAACTAACTCATCTCATTATGATGGAACTTCCTCGTCTCATTATAATGAAACATACTTAGATCATTTCATTGAAACTTTCTCATGATAGTTAGTTTGATTACATTTCCTTCTTAGAGGTAGTTTGATTGTATTTTCTTCTCAAATTAATTATGATTAACCTTCCTTCTCGGAGTAAATATGATGGAATCCCCATAATAATAAAATTCTAATAATGATGGAATTACACTATGAAACATTCATAATCTTCAAATCTCATTAGATATAACTAATTCAGACTTCTGAAAAATTATATTCTAGGTAATTCTGGATTAGATGAAAACTTTAACTTAATTTTTTCAACCGATACAACGTTAATGGTTCCTACATTTATTCAAAAAAAATTATCATGATAATTTTCATGATTTATGAGAACATCAATATTAGAAAAATCATTTTCTGACTTAAGGTTAGAATGTTTAATAAATTCTCAATTACTAACATCACTATCTTCATTCAACCTCTTCTAGAACATTCTGACTTTCTAACTCAACAACTTCTTTATAAAAACATAATTTATGAAATATCTTGAACATCATGTTGATGTTTCTAATAGTGATGATGTGTTTGATAAAAAACATTAACTTTCTGATGAATTATGTGATTAGTGTTGCTCGGACAAATACTCTACATCTGGTGCTCCGTAGTCTAATCCTATACGTTTGAAAAACAAATTTTCCAAAAACCACACTTTTATCATCCATTATTTTAGGGTTGAAAATTCAGAAACTTTCACCTATTTTTCAAAAACATTCTTTAAAAAAATATTAGTTTTCAAAAAATTCAACAAATTTGTAAAAACAAAACATCAAAAATGTTATTCATTATTTATTTAAAATTGAAATTATAGTTCAATTCATGTGATATGTATTGAAAAATAATAAATCAGGATTTAATTGTCTTGATATAGTTGGAAAATAATTTATAAATCATCCTTGATGTGTAAAAATCAACTACATATCAATTCAACACACAATGTGCCTGGTATAACTAAAATTATTTTCAATTTAAATGTGAAATTTTAGTTAATTTTTTTTTATTCATTGAATACCAATCAAACAAACAAATATTATATTTATACTGTAGAAAAATAATCCATAATTAATTTCTTTTGTGTAATAATCAATCACATGTAAATATAACATATGGTGTTCCTGAAATGACTAAAATTGGATGTTTTCAATTCAAAAAATAAATTTTAGTTAAAAACATCCTTCTCTCATTGTAAACTAGAATACACACTCAGAATGACTTGATAATTTTTTTAAAAAAAAATCCATAATTCATTTTTTATGTGTAGGAATAAATCACATACCAATCTATCACATGGTGTACCCGGTATTAGTAAAAGTGTGTGTTTTTTTAAAATTTTTATTTAAGTTCAAAAAATAAACCACATAATTATAAATAATAAATAATGAATATTTTTTTTTTGATAAAATTAGGCAATTATCCATAAATAATTTTTGAAATGTTGAAGTCAAGTGCACATCAATACCACATTCAGGGTTCCCGATCTAACTCAAAGTGGATGTTTTCAATTTAAAAGTTACATTTTAGTTAAAAGTTTTCATCACTCACTAAAACCCATGAAACAAAACCATATAGTCATTATACTTAAGAAAAATTATCCATAAGTATTTTGTAACATCTAGGAATCAATCACACTTCTATATGACATATAGTTTTTTCAAGATGACTCAAAGTGTATGTTTTCAATTTTAAATTGACATTTAAGTTCAAAAAATTCATAACTCATTGAATGCCAAGCAATAACACTTGGATTGTATTTATAATTTAGTAAAGTGATTCAACATTCATTCGTGACATGTATGAATTAACCACATTCCAAACGAACACATGGTATTCCCAATATAACACAAAGTGCATGTTTTAATTTAAAATTTTGATTCTAGTTCAAAACATGAACCACATACTCAAAATTGAGTAAATGTGCTCAAATTATATTAATAATTTAGTACAATGATAAATAAATTACATATGATGTGTAATAATAAAACTCATATAGATATGGCATAAAATATGGTTGGTATAACTAATAGTTTGTTTTTTCAACTTAAAAATGAAATTTTAGTTTAAAATGCATGCCACTCACTAAAAACTAAGAAAATACACTCAGATTTTCTGAATATTACTTTCAAATATGATTTATTCAATTATTTTTTTATCCATTTTATTTTTATTCTTTCATTTAATATTCTTGTTTTCATTATTTATTTTTTTTCAATACATTATTGTATCATATTTATGTTTCATTTTTTTCTTTAAATAAATACTAATATTAGAACTAATTTTCAATATATGTATACTCTAATTTGTTTTGTCTTGGGTTGTTTTGTTCAAAAACCAGTAGCATAATAAAGAACTTTTAGAATGGCCCCCTAAGATAATAGAATTGTGTGTTGGGGAATTTTATGGAATAAATTTTGTAATAAATTATTCATAATAATGTAATTTTACATACCAATGATTGAATTATAATTTTTTTAAGAATTATACAATGTTTTTTTTTGTGTTGTGATGTAAATTTAATTGAAATTAAATTCTAGATATATTCCTACAATGTGATGTAAATTGTATCAGAACACTATAACAATAGGTATTTTATCAATGTGATTTTTAATTATGATAATTGAACACTTCATTAGTTCTAAAATATCACTCATAAAGGGTTCCCTTTATTAGTTCTGATAAAATCCATTGTCTGTTAATTCTCTTATGACATCAATGTTTTTTTAAATGATAATAAAGTCCATTTATATGAACAGTAAGATCTATATGTTTAGTAGTTTTAATGACTACTAGTGGTACTTTATTAAGGATATATCACAAAAAGACTTATATTTATATGTTGTGTGTGTGTGTGTGTTAATTTTTCATTTAATAAAAATTATGATTTTCATCCACAAGGTGTATCATTTCATGAATCCTATTAATTCATTATTAACATTCCACATACTTTATCATTAAAGGAACTATTTCATAAGTTGAACTGGTATGGAGGAAATTCATTTGATTAATTTATACATGAGTTGGATAAAGCATCATTTACTCATGCATCATAAATGAATTAGTAAACTTAGTAGCCCGAGTTGTGTTCTTGTGGATTTATTTATCACTTCCATTCAATGGAAAGTGAGTGTATGATTGCATCATGTTTGGTCAAAAATAATTTCCACATGAATCTCTCTTTATCTTCCCCCTTTTCATTTTTGATACTATCATGTCATGGATGATGGATGAATCTCATCCATGTGAGGGATGATTCAACACAACCCATGAATACCTGTGGAGGTGGGATATATTTTGGTTGTCACTCCTATCATATATCTCAAACCCATACGATAGATATTGAGATGTTGTAGATTATATTTGGTTTATGGTATGTTATATTTGTAATAGTTCTTCGCTAAATTTTTATATAGGTTTCACATTTCATACAAGGGAGATCTTATAAAAGGGATTTGATTGCTTTGGCTTGTTCTCATAATCATTATTAGACTTGTTTAAATACAAACAGTAGTATCAAAGTTATTACCATGTTTATATTTATGAAATATTGAATGATATGAAGAATATCATGAAAAATGGACTATCATTTTAAGGTTTCTATAACTTCCATACAAAATTGATTTTCCCTTACATTGATCGGTCTATGAAAGGGTTAGTCTATTTTTTCCTTATGTAGAGTTGTATACATAAAGGTTATCCCGTGATAAATTTATATATAAAAGGTATACATAGAGTTCATTATTGTTTTAAATTTCTATAGATGATTCTATGTAATGGTTAGGGTATATAACTTTACATATGTGGGTCTACATAAAGGTAATCCTTATTTACCTTCTTGTAGATGGTACTACTTAAAGGTCATCATATTGAACCTTTTTGTACTGAGGGTGTATATTAATGCAATTGTTTATACCATTATGCAATGAACCTATTTAAAATTATTTTTTTATTACATTTAGAAAACAGGTAACTCACATTCTTCCCTTTCACGAGGAAGACTATGTAAAGGTAATATATTTTAATATTGTGAATGTGACCCTCCCGCATAAGGGTGAAGAAAAAATATAAAATTTTATATTTTGTTAATTTTCCTTATAATTTATAAATTATCTATAAATTATATTAAAATTCATTATAAAGATATTTATTAATTAATAAAAGTTTAATTAATAAATTAACTATAATGGTTTTATAATTAGATAATAAATGTGTATGAAACATTTATTAATAAATACTCCTTAAATATTAAAATTTGATATTTAAAAACATTTTAACAAATTATATGGAATTTTTTATATTCTATAAATAAAAGTGTTTATCTATAAATCATAATAGAAATTCATAATGTGTGTATAAATTAAAAAAATAAGGCTAAAATATAAAAATTTATATTTAAAAATTATGAAATATTCATAATTAATTATTTTTAATTGTTCAAATAAAATAAGAATTATTTGGGAAATTATTTAAACCACATATAAATTGTTTTTATTATTTATATGATCAATGATTAAATAATTAAAATTATATGACAATTAGATTATGTAAAATGTTAAAAAAATTGAAATTGTACCATAAATTATCTATAATTCGTAAAGTTGATATATTTGAATAATATTTAACATAATGTTTAATATGAAAGAGTTCATATTATAATGAATACGAAATGTTTATATTTAAGATTATGGATCATCCATAATGTAAACCTTAAATTAATAAAAAAAATTATTTAATATTTTGGAAGATCAATAATATAAACCTTAAATTAAAAAATGTTTATAATGAGGTTTCATTTATAAATTTTTCATAAATGGTTATCCCATGTTTAAATATTTGAATTGTTAAATTAGATAAAGGTTATTCAAAAAAAATTCATAGTTATAAATTTCTTTTTATTTTGAATATTTGTATTCCAAAATTTATAAGATAAATTTATCATAGGCAAGGGCCTTTGATTTTTCATGATAGGAATGAATCCATAATAAATATTGTTTTTTCATCTATCTTGACCTCATTTTATGATTATAGTTATTATCTTTACTTTTTTTATAATATAGTTTATGTATATTAGGTTTTATAGTTATGATGAATTTAATTCTCTCTTGAGTAATGTATCCCTGAATAGAGGGAATTTGGATTAGAATACCTACTATAATGGAGGCTTCTACCTTGTCTGTAAAGGTGAATGAGGTTGGATATTTTTTCTCTAGGCTTACTCATATAGAGATTGTCATCCTTATATAACTCGGTGTATTTATATGAAAATTTCATTTACCTTATGGATTTAATGCATTGAGATATATATGAATATACTTGAAATCTATTATTTTGTGATTAACACAAACTTTTGAGTTGTGTAAAGCATTACACATCAATATGGATTTAAATCCCCTTTAAATATTAAGTGTTGGATTCCTTCTAAAGAAACACTTTTCAAAACCTTGATCGTCCAAATAGATTGTTTCACGATTAACCGGGTTCCCCTAGATTATATTGTGTAAGGTAAGCAAGTAATAAGCGACTTTGGATTTTCACAGCAGGTAGTTTTTTGATTAACTGAGTGACCATATATGATTTAGTGTTAACTTATTTCTGGTAAATTGTTTGGGTTACACTACGGTTAAGATATCATAGGAATAGATTTGGGTTTATCCATATTAAGTATTGGATAATGATCTTTCTACAAAACTATCCAAGAGTCATATATAATATGATTGGGATGATTCCGTACCTAAATAACTAAATGGTGAGATGAATTCCACATCAAACTCATTTTTAGTGAAATATTGATCATGGATCACTTATGGGTATTAGGAATTTTAAAAAGGCTCAACATTTTAGTGGGGTACTATTTAATAAAATTCTTTATTAATTGGTAATAAAACATGATACTCATATGAAAAATGCTTCTATTTTAGATTAATAACATCATCATAATTAAACTAAACTTTTAGCATAATCATGCTAAAGAAAATCAAAATGTATGATAATCCTAAGACATATAACTTTAAATTTTCATAAATTAAAAGAAATATTATCCATGTTAGAGAAATAGTTATTATTTAATAATCAAGTGTTGATGTTGTTAAAAATATGAATATATATACTTTTGGAATTATAGAATAATTCACTTAATGTTTAAAAATCAATAGATGAGATGTGTCCAAGAATCTGAGTATCCACTCTTATACTCAATATGATTGGGTAAGTCAGTGATTTAATGAAGTTTAGTTCCATATTATAAATATGATGGGGAATTCCAAATGATATTCAGCATGATTGAGTATGTTTATGACTTTATGATATTATGTGTTTCATAAAGATTCATCGGTTAGAGAATTAAATTCTATTATTTTGATAAATATATGATATCGACATCAAGATTTAGATGTATTGAAATATACTGAATGTTGGAAAAAAAATTAAAGAATGTATATTGATGTGATGGAGAAAATGAGTTTCTAGATTGATAACTTGGATGCTTCAACATTTGGTGAACTTTCCATAAGACGTGTATTATCTCAATTTTCTCTTTGGAAGGGCATGTAAAAAATTGTTGTTTAATCAAATGATATGGTCATTTTTAATACACATAGTTTAATAATTCTTTAATAATATATCATGCTTCAAAGTAGGATAAAAATGATTTCCCTTATTAGGGGATTCATTCTATTGTCATTTACGGAAATGTTCTGACAATATGAATGAATTTATGAAAATTTTACCCAATATTCCAAAATTGTTGTGAATAAAAAACAATCCATATCTTGTCTAAGTACTAGTTCTGTATAAATAGTTTTAGTGGGTAAAAGTTCAAATCAAATGAAGAAGAAAAATAGTTGAAGATTTCAGTAATATTTCTTTAAAAAGATATTCAATGTCATTGAAATCTAGGGATATTAGGAAGGTGGAACAATGATTCCATGTGATAGGATTATCTAGAATATATGAAAGGGTTTTAGGAAAATACTTAGGAAGTCCATGATAGGTATCGATGTTATAGAAATTAATTATTTTATTTTAAAGGGTATGTGATACTGGATATATATATTATATGTTTTGTAAATATATAAGATTTAAAAATCAATGTAATAATAGAAAAAAAATTGTAGTTTATATTCAAGTGGTGAAGCAAAGGGTTTTCCCATTAATATATCGAATATAAAAGAATATATCAATCTTAGATGGATCTAAATAAACGATTTGAATCAACATCTAATTTATCTAATTTGATAACAGAGGTGGTTTGATAATAAATAGTTGTTGTGAACAAACTCAAGATGATGAATCAAATACAAATGGTTTATGATTCATCAAATTCTATAACATGTGTTGAGAAGAATATATGGACAAAAGTGTTGATCCAATATAAAGTGTTTATCAATATATTTTTTAAAATATCGTGGAATGTGTTCTCTCCTCCCATTGATGTTTTATTTCAACAGAGTATTACATTCAATGTTATCTTCTCAAAAAATATTGAAAACCTTATAGTAATAATAGTTTAATTTTAAAATATTACTACTAAGAGGAAATAAAATTTATTTCCGAACACAAAAGGTTTTTTCTATATTAGAAATATATTTTAAGGACACTATAGTGTCTAAGAGGTTATATGGAGTATTTTTTGGATTTATAAAAGTTATAATTTAACAAATAAAGGATTAAAATAGTTAAAAGTTGAAGTTATTTATACTTAATATCCTATAGTGTTTTGGCTATGTGATGATAAATAAAAATGTAAAGAGTTACATTTAGTTATCATAAATAAGTGTATATTATTAATTTCTACAGTATTATACCATTCTAAAGTTAAATTTTTATTTCACTTAATATCCAAAAAGGTTTAGTATATATGTCGTTGATGAAAAATGGAAAAGTTATATTTAGTTATCGAGCAAAGTGAAAGTCACTATTTCTTGAAGGATTGTAAAGATTAAATTATAGAGTTAATTAGACTCAATATTCTGAAAGAGTTTAGGAAAAGGTGATAAATAGAAATCTAAGGAGTTACATTAGTTATCATAACAAATTAAATGCAATTTTATCCTAAAATTATTTAGGATGTGTTTATAATGTAATAATTAAAATATTTTATTATTATAAAAAATTAAATGAAAGGTTTGACGAAAATAGTTCCAAGGATGATGATGGTGTTGAAATTAGAAAGTGTAACAAGTAGACAACAGAGGAATACAATGTAACATTTGTTGTGCTGAAGTTAAGAATTTTAATATGTTCGAAATTTTAATAGTTAGGAATATGATTCAGATATCCCATTGTTATTCCAAAAACCTTACTTCATAGATGTTTCTCACTAAAGAGTTGGTGATAGGGCTTTATCAGATGTTTATATAGAGATGTGGCATGAATTCTACATGATATCATAAGGTAAAAAAACCAAAAAATGTGAAACGTGCATATAGATGACTTGGAAAACATTTATATAATAAATTATAGACAATTTCTTATGTTAAGTTTGTTAAAACTTATTAAAATAGTTTTATGAATATTTAAATGTATCATATTTAAGGAAATATCCATATTATCATTCTTTCACAATGGATTCAAAAATGTATATATAGATATACATTTCATGAAGTGTAATAATAAATAACCTCTCCATGTACAACTTTGAGTTATCCTTATCCAATGTTCATCAAGGAGTATTATAGGTTTTAATGAAATTTTAAGGTTGGCATGAGAAAGATTCCAATATAATGATATAGAATTTTATCAAAAGGGAAAAAATACACAATTTGATTATTTATATGCGTCGGATGTCCAATGAATTATACCACATGAAACTTCATATAGATTTCCTTGGTATAATAGGGGTGAATGAATCGTATTTGTGTCCCTATTACATGAGGTTGGTGAGATACCTAGCATGATAATATTCATACATTGATACCCTGCTTATGAAAGTCTATATATTGACTTTGCTAATATGGGGGTATTTGGGTATGTTTTTGATCATGTCATTGGTTGAAGCTCAACCAAGATGATATTTTTCCTATCGTATGATGAGTATGACATCTTGTCCCTCGATTGAGATAGACCATGGAGTGGGCAGGCACACCTAGATATTAAATATATATCCTGATAAGGGACATGAGATGTGCTTATCTATAAGTGTGAATGACATGTGTTGTATTCCCTGAATAGTACAATCTATTCTTTGAGAACTGAGAATGTTTGAATATGATATATGGTATTGATATAATCTATGTAACATAGTCACTGAATGTCCTAGAAAAATATAAAATATGAAAATTCATATTTTCATATGTTGTAGACTGGTGGGCACATGTTTAGAGATACTTGTGTTTAATAGAGATCATGCCAAAAACATTTATAGATTGAGTAGTACTGGTAATTTTCTAGAATATTCTCTTTACTCAATTATATGAATATATTGATTATTATTTGTTTTCAATGATATAAAGTAACATGGGGTCACACATTTTGGTTGACTAAGTGGGGATTATGTTTTACAATGAAAGCAACTCTAAAAGTTCTTTAGAGTTAATCCAAAATGAGTTTTATATGCGTATTCATAAGGTATTACATATGATGTGATACAAAGTGAATCTAATGAGATATTTTTAAAACAAATTTGAATGATATCCAAAAGGGGTTTGGGATATCATTTCATAAGTTATTATATATGATACAATATAAGGTGAAATGAAACAATGTTTTCCATGATTTAGTGAAAGTGTGATATTGAAGGAGATATTCCTTAAATATATATATATATATATATATATATATTATTTATATATGAAAGTTAATTTTTTATTTCATACAGATTATGATTTTTATGCATGAGGTGTATCATTCCATGAAGTCTATTACTTCATTATTAGTATTACTTGCTTGGTATCATTAAAAGAACCATTTCATAAAATTAAACAATTTAGAGGAAATGCATTCAATGCATTCATACATGAGTTATCCAAAGAACAATTTATTAATTATTTATAAATTCGTTAGTAAATGCAGTATATTGAGTTTTTTCACATGGTTTTATTTATCACTACCATTCTATGGAATGTTGTCTGTGATTGATTCATGATTTTATAAAATTACTTTTCACTTTTATCTCTATTTATCATCCTCTTTGTGTTTGAGACACTAGCATGTCATAACAGGATGATGAATCCCATTTGTGTTATGCATGTTTCATCTCAACTCATGAATACCACTAGAGGTGGGATTTCTTTTGGATTCCACTCCTCTGATCTCTCCCAAACCAATATAATGATCGTTGATATGTTTCATATGGTGTTTGGTGTAAAATACAATATAATTATAATAGTTTTTCATTTTGTTTTTATGCAGGTTTATTATTTCATTAATGGATATCATGGGAAATGGATTTGATCACTTTTAAATTTTTTAATAATCCTTTTTAGAATCATTCAAATACTGATAATTTCTATACTGGTGTTTAAAATGTGTGTTATTTTTTCACTATTACTGAATCTACTATTATCGACACCTGAATTCATGTTTATCGATGCTAAAAAAGCTTCAATTATCTAATAGCCTTAAAAATCCATTTTTTTCTCATTTCTAAAAAGAGATGATAAAAGAACCCTCTAGTAGTGCTAAAAAAGTTCTGATAAAAGACCAAATTTATCGATGTTTTTTAGCAGTGATGTAAAACTCCTTTTATCGGTGCTTTCTTAGCATTGAAAATATTAATTTTTTCAAAAAATATGTTTCTCGATCTAGAGGCCCATTTATCATCACTATCCCACCCCACTACCCCTAATCACACACAAGCCCCCCAAATTTATTTGTTCTTTTTCCTAACCACCACCCTGCATTTATCAGCACTCACAACCCTCCCTCACATTCATCCCTCTCAAGAAACTCCTATGATTCAAACATGGGATCTCCAGGTTCATAGTGAATGTTTATTACCACAATAATAGCCTATTTTTTCTATATATTATGATATATCAATTTATTTACATCCATTTTTTTTAATATTTATTCTTATAATTGTATATATTTATATAATTATAATTTTTTTAATTTTTTAATTATATTTATAAAATATGTATTTTTTCTGTATATTTATGTGGGTGTGTACATTTATGTTTGTTTATATTTTTATTTATGTGTATGTGTTCATGTTTATATTTATATATTTATATAATTGTGTATAATTATATATTCATATATTTATCTTTAAATAAATTTATAAAATATGTTTGAGTTTTTGTTTATATTTACATATGCATGTTTGTGTGTCAATAAATAAATATCAATATCAATATCAATATATATATTAATATTTATTTACATATATTATATGATAATATTTATTTACCTGTATTCGAATATATATATATATATATATATTAATGGAATTACATATACATTTGAATATGTATATACATATTCATACATTTTGATAACATAAATTAAATTGATAAATTTTTATTTTTAAAAAAATGTATAATTATTTTTTATTTTCACATTGTTTATATTTTTAGGATGACATTTTATATGTAGATAAATTTTAATATTTATTTTTACAATTAAAATTTTTATATGTAAATATATGAAAATATGTAAATATTTATTTATAAATAACACTAAAATATGAAAAAAAATTAAAATTTCACTCCCACACTAACCATATCAGTGTAAGATCTAGGTATGAATTTAGTTTCCACTAAAGAAAGACAAGAAGACACTTAAAAAGGATGAAAATTTATCAAATGTTAAAAAATTTGGGTATAAAAATAAACAAATCAGTTTTGAAGGCTTTATAGGCCTTTTTTAACCTGTAAAAATAAAATTCATGCAGCACCCCTGATTTGAGATATGACACCGTTTTATTCCTTTTTCCTTAAGTTTGAATTCTCTAGAATACCTTGCTGAAAGAGTATAGGGGAATTAAGAGGATAATGTCTTAAAACAGTCTTCTGGAAATCTATAGCAACAATTTATGTGGTAAATTGGTGTTTTATGATGTAAACATTGTGGGGAAGATGTTTTGAATGAGGAATTTTATGATGTAAAAGGAATTTTATGCCATATGATGGTTTTTCAGGATTTAATTTAGAGGCAATGTGTTCTTTTGGCGTAATTCTACCCTCAAGGAATTTATGACATAAATTCATGACTTATGCTATAAATTCATCTAATCCCAGCTAGTTTTTACCCAGTAACTTGTTTTAACCCCTTGTTTAGTTCTACTTCATTCATATCAACCTTTTTGGATACCCTATGAGATTTCTAGTGATATTCGACATCCAAATTATTATTCCAATGAATCCTTGAGTTTTCAATTGTGGATATCAAATGATAGGGTCTTGTTCTACCTTCTTGTATTAGAGATCTTTAGTTTGTCACATATGAAACCATAGATCTATGATATAATACCAAGATCTATCTGTTTAGATTTGTGTTGATGAGATATTATGGGGCTTTGATGTAGGAATCAATGGAATAGATATGATCCATGTAATCTTCTTTAATCTCTCATTCTAATATATTTGTGGAAAGTGGGTTTTTCCCTCTTTCCATTTTTATTGGAACTCGAATGATTAATAGGTTTTTAAATGTTTTCTTATTTTTTTCAATGGTTTTTACCCTATAAAAATATACTGATAATTCTCTTACTGGTTTTCTTAAAATTTTATTGTGGGTACTTCCCACAATGGATTATTTAATTGATTAGAAGTGTGTTACACAAATGAAATATGGTTTTGACACATGTTCTTGGCAATAACGGGTTGTGAGTTCCTTATGAAAAGGAATAGGTAGGTGTGTGTGATCATTATTGTATTGTATAAAGCGTTTTTTAAACATACGTGGTTCTCGGTGATGAATAGAAAGGCATAAGGGAAAATATGCCTCCAAGAGATGACTTTGTGGAGGAAATACCACAACTCATGAGTACAAGGGTGTTATTTCATCATGCGTGATAGAGATAAAGAGAGAGAACCCAGTTGATTATTACAAATTGGGAATTATAAACCAATTATTCTTTTCTAAAGATAAACACAGTTATGACTTACAATAATTTTGTAAAACCTATTAATCTGACATATTTTATATTGTGAAAACTATTTACTATTTTGTTATTCTTTAAGATAGTTTTATATCCTATGAGCTAACCTGTTTCAAGTATTAGTTTTATGTGGGAATAATCATGGGGGCTTCCTACTATATATGAATACTCTCCCCCTAGATATGAAATTTGGTGCAAAAAAAAATTTTGTTTTCTATTATATAAGAAATGGAACAATTTCATACGTTTATATAATCTCTCCATGATGTTGATGTCATAGTTGGTGGAGTTGGAGCTTGGAGTTAGTTCATGTATGGGTCAGGAGTGGTAGTTACAATCTCTTACTATTCCATTATTACTCGATATTTTCACTTGATGTATTGTTTATTTATGGATTGGTCACATTGTTCATCTCGGATAGATTTTGGTTCATTCATAATTTTTATAGATTCATTTGGTTTATTTATCTATACCTTTTTCTATGTGTGTGAGTTTATTAAATTTTAAACTATTCCTCCATGTTTCTTGGGTTTAAACCCTTGGTATTTATTGTCATCCTTTGGTGTCCATGGAATGTCACCTAAGGTTATCCGATTTTTTCCACTTTTAAATCTAATGGGTAGGGGTTGGATGTTATAAATGGTATCATTCTTGTTCGTTCCATGATTTGGGTTCAAAACAAGAGCTAGGAATGTTGGAACTTGATATATATCTCTTAAAAATACATATCTAACCATTTTATATTAAACTTCAAGTTACCTTGGGGGTTTGCATACAAAAGTGTTCTAAGACACTTCTAGGAAATGTGTCAAATAATCATATTGGGTTTAGCCAATGAGTATATCATGTCATGAATTATTACCATGAATTCCCACTAGGACTACATTGTCAAGTGGTTATTTGATTTTTATTTTGTGGATTGAGAATAGTATCTTAATATATAATATATAATCCTAAAAATATTAACAATGAAATGTTTTAATTAATTGATTTATAAAATATTTTATAAAAGGAATGTGCCGCCACTAAGGATTATATGAAATCAATCAAAAGGATCAGTTGAGAATGTGGTTACAATAGGACCATAAGTAAACTATGAGTTGGTCCATATTATAGTGCAATATTTTTAGGTTTTTGACAAGGTACCTAGTACTGAGGAACCTCACTAAGTAAATCCCTTAACATACTTTATATGGTAGAATCCACCAATTTTTCTTGGTGGTTATTTTCCTAAGAATGTATAGGTATGGTTGAGAACAATGACTATTTTTTTGAATTCGTGAGGATACTAGATGAGATGAAGGTGAATATAGAAATGTATATTCTTGAATACCTAGATCAAGTTGGTTGGGACTTATCTATTTTGGATAATTTGGATCAAGACCACACCTAGAAAGTATATGTAAAATTATTCAATAAAAAACTCTGTTCGGAAGAATTTAAAATAGTGAAGACAACAAACACATTTTAAATAGAACAAGGAAGTGTGTTAGTTTCTGAATGTGTAGATAAATTCACTCACATTGTCTACTTTTCACCATAGTTAGCGGTAAGAGAAAGACTATAAGATAAGATATTTGAGGATGGCCTCTGAACTGAGGTTCACTTAAAGGTAACAACGTTATATATTATGGAAAATATAGAAATGGTGAATAAGAGACTAGATGGAGAATGAGATCCGATAGAGAATCCCAGTAGAGGGGACACCTTTATTCATCTGGGAGCTAGTGGAACCTTTATCATGTGAAATTAAATAAAGAGGGAGAGTTACTCCCATGGTAGATAGGTAGAATAAAATCAATCCCTATGATCAGTCTCTTATCCACCATATCAAAACAATGAACTAGGTTATTTCTAGTGTGGAATTATCTTACATAGAAAGAAATAATGCATGACATTCCCAAGGAATTCCCACCACTGTGTCAAGAGAGGACATCTCAAAAATTATTTTCACAAACCGGTGAGATCACTAAGTGGAAAATTATAAATGTAACCTTAGGATTCTTATGCCATGGAAAACAATAATATCATATTAGTTATCATCCAAAAACTCAGATGAACTGGGATACTTTCAAGAACATTTTGGTCATTTGGGCAACACCTTAGAAGGAAAGAAAGATATATCATGTAGTATCCGAGTGACAACATTATAGAGTAGAGAAGGCTATCATGAAAAAAAACCATGTACCACTATAGTGTTAGGTACCATTATTTTGAACTCAAATATTATTCATGTCTTGTTTGATACTGAAACATTGCATTGTTTCCTTTCTTTTTTTTATAAAATAGCGATTACATGTCGAAATTATGCCACATATCATGAGTACTAAGACATACATTGGATAGTGGGAGTGCATAGGATTCAAATACCAAATATGATCCATTACCAATTATGTAATATAATTATTTGGTTATTTACATTCATAGATATGGATACTTTTGATGTAATATTTGGTATGGATTGGATGGTGGGTTTTAAAACTCATATAGACTACCACACTCATTATGTGATGTTTAGATACCCATATGGATATCTTTATATATTCAAGGGGTATTGGGATATAAATGGTGGTAGATATGAAAATTAATCAATATTGGAAGGAACTATCTGTATCAATTGAGTGGAAATGACAATGGAATCTACAAATGAAATGGTAAATGGAGATCTTCTAGTCATAGTAGATCGATACCCTGATGTCTATTGGAAAGATTTATCTAGGGTACCACCTGAGTGTGAAATTGAATTTTCTATTGATCTAATCCCAGGAACAAGAATACATTCATTACTATATTATATAATGGATCTAATAGATTTATGATAGTTAAAGGTTCAATTAGAAGATCCAGAAAGTAAAGTTTTCCTCAGATCTTGTAAATCACCTTGGGTTTCACTAGTTTTATTTGTAATGAATTCCAACAGTTATCTCTAGTTATATATTCATTATCGTAATTTGAATCTTGTTATAATAAAAAAATAGATACCTTATTCCTCGAATCAGTGACCTATTTGATCATTTAAAGGTAGTTAAATGGTTCTCCAAGATTTATTTATGATCAGGATATCATCAATTTAGAGTCAGAAGAGAATATATTATGAATAAATTATTCTAGATTAGATATAAACATTATGAATATGCATTTATGTATTTTGGTTTGATGAATGTAGTTGTAGTTTTCATTGAAATTATGAATAGTATCTTCCACTGATACCTCATCTTCTTTGTAATTGTATTTGTTAATGAAATTCTAGATTACTCGCATAGTAGGAATGACCACAAATTGAACTTGGAAATGGTACTCATCACATTATGAGATAATTTTTTGTAAGTTATGTTTTATAAGTGTGACTTTTGGATTTGAGAAATTTTTTCCAATGGTCTCATCATTTTTGAAGAAGGAAAATCAGCTATCCTTGTAAAAATAGAAGTCATAGTCTCTTGGCAGCCACAAAATAATATTTTTGAGATACATAGTTTTAGGGGTTTAGCATGTTATTATCATTGTTTTTTATGATTTCTCAAGACTTTATTCTTTCATGATTTCTTTAAAAATAAATGATTTTCCATTTATATGGAATGATATTTGTCAAAAAATATTTCAAGATCTTAAAAAACGTATCACCTCAAAAATCATTCTTAATATTTCAAGAACCGTGTAAGCACTATGTGATAGATGGTGATGTATAAATATTAGTTATTGGATTTTTTTAGATATAATGATATCATGTTGTGGCCTATGGTTTCTGGTAATTAAAATCACATGAGAACATTTATCATATGCATGACATGGAATTAGCCACAGTTTTCCATGCCTTAATGAATAGGTTTCATTACCTCTTTGGGGAGAGGTTCACAGTTTTCACTACCTATAAGAGATTGAAATATATTTTTTCTCAGTGAGACTTTATCTTGAGGAAAAAAATATGGATTTTGTACCTCCTAACCTTTTATTTTGACTTGGTATACACACTTAGTAAATGGAATTATATTGAAGATGCGTTGAGTCAGAAATTTTATAGTGAAGTGGTATGAGAAGCGCGTGATCAATGTCAGTTGATGATCATGATTAGTAAAATTCATCTATATAACATGGTACAAGGTGATCATGTAATTTTCATTCCATTAAATTTGGTTCCAACCTTATTATATTTGGTAAAATAGTATCAGATATCAAACCATAATTTCATCATTGGTAGGTAAAACCTAAATGGTGGGGAGAATTTTAACAACTAGATAGAGGATGAAAAATCTTTGTTACATTTTTAGAATCAAGTACTAGATGTTCATTATTTATAGGAACAGATTCTTTCTACATATCACCATTCAGAATGGGATATTCATCTGGGTATTCAAAAAATGTACATGGTGATGAAAACTCATTTATGGAGGTTGGGTATGAGACACAAGATTACAGAATATGTGATGGCATTCCTAACTTACCAACAGGTAAAATCAGATCATAATAGACTAGAAGGTATGTTGTAATATATGAATATACCCATATGGATGATGGGATATATTTCAAAGGACTTTTGAATGGGTCTAACAAGGACATTACAAAATAAAGATTCTATTTGGGTAATTTTGGATCAACTCACCTAGTAGATGTACTTTCTCTATATCAGTGAATCCAATATAGTAGTGGAATTGGAAAATCTATATATATAAGAATTATTAAGGTTATATGGAGTTCTAGTTTCAATTTTATATGATAGTGATCCTTGTTTCACATAATGATTCTGGTGATCATTACAACAAACTTTCAGAAGACATTTAACCATGATCACAACATATCATCCACAGACTAATTGGAAATCAGATAACACATTTTTTCCATTATAAGATATGCTCATATCACGTGTCATGGAATTTGGAGGTTCATGGAAATATCATATTCCTTTGGTTTAATTATCCTATGGTAACAACAATTATTAGATGATATAGGTGTCCCCATTAAAGTATTTATATGTTCATCCTTTCCGTTCTCCACTATATTGGATGGAGATAGAGGAGACATTGTTGATTGGTCCTAGTCTTGTCCATGAAACGGTAGAGAAGATCCAAATGTTTTGGAAGTATATGGATATGGATCATTGCTGACAGAATATATATACATAAAATCATCAATAAAAATTATCTTTTGATGTTAGTAACCACACCTTCTTTACAGTGTCACCAAGACTTGGTCATAGATGATTAGGGAAACAAGGGAAGTTAGCATCATAGTATATGGGACCATTCGAAGTGGTGGAATATATTGGCACAGTTTGGTATATGTTAGCCTTACCTTTGAGGTTCAGTGAAGTTCCTAACATGTTCCATGTTTCTCAACTAATGAAGTATCACCCAGATCATTGAAATGTGATCAGTCGGAGTTATGTTACTCTTTAGTCGGATGCGATGTTTATCGATGAACTAGTTTGGGTTCTAGAATGACATTAAAGACACTATGTGTGATATCTATTACCTTTGGGAGGGTTTTTTTATAGCATGGTAAGGTTCAAGAGAAAACATGGGAACATGAGAACTTGTTACGAGAGAAATGTCCAGAGTTGTTCAAATGAAATATTGTTGTCCAAATTTCTAATGATGGAAATACCAATGTTGGGGAGAATATAGAACCCCCTAGTTTAAGGTATGCCATTGTTTTATGCCGTTTTATTCTGTTTGATTTCTTTGGAATAATGTTGTGACGTCCCATAACTTGGTGCCACTTAGGAGCTGCCTCGATCCTGGTTGGCCACACGACCTCAACCACATCTCCCCAAACTATAGGGGTTACTGACTAGTAACGAAGTCATAGAGTGTGTCTGTGAGGAGACTATGTGTTCATTACTAGAGTGAAACATAACATATAACATATAAGATCCAATAAGAGATAAATAGAAATATAAATATAAGTAAATATAATGCACAGAGAAAGGAGAAAAATAAATAATTACTGAAAGAATTGTAATAACATATAATAGGTGATCATGATACATGTCATGTCACTAGAAAGATATAAAACATAGATACAAAGTAGTAGATATACATGTGAAATGTAGAAAAAAGGAAATACATAAACTATCACAAGCATCCACATCTCTATATCGGTCATATACCACTAGTTCCATCCTAACACAACAAGAAATCATGTGTCTGAATGCTTACACTTCCCTTTATAGTGACATGAAATGTATCATCGATGTCTATAACCTATGGCATGTGTAATGGAAATTTAGCAGTGTGAAGTAATGTATATATAATGTAAATAATTACAATGTAACTAAATACCCAAGTACCTACTGCATCCCTTGGTTGGTTTCATAACATGTAACCAGTTCATTAATTAATTAATTACAAATTTATATTAATGGGTCACGTGATGCATAGCCATCACTAACATCACCTCATTATAGTGTAAATATTGATGGTTCCAAGATGTTACATTGAAACCATAATTTATTATTAATATAAAGTGGTTCCATGGTATTAAATAGGGAAACCTATACCTCAGGGGCCACTAACTCAATATTAACTTAGTCTATCTAAGGGGGTAAGAGTGTAATCCTTGGAGTTTCGTACAAGGAAATCCCATAATAATGTATCTAACATAGTCTAAGTAATACATGCCAGGTAAAATAAGCGATAAGAAGTGGTCAACCCCAAGGATGTAACCAAGGCACCTCATGCCACACTGGATCCAAGGATGTATTCGAGGAATCCTATAATAATAATTAAGGGATCATATGGAATCATATCAGAAATCCATAGGTAGATAAAGATCAGGTTCCTAGGTAGGTCACACCCAAGGGAGCCAACATTATTTAATCGGAACGACATCCTCGGGTTCCCAAGGAATTCCCTAATGAATTGACGAGCTAACATGAGTCAATCCTTCCTATAAATATATAAAGTTCCATGTGAACAAAAATTCACCTTACATATAATTCCTTACAATTAATTTGTCCATATGATAACTATTTCATTAATAAATTCACTTTGTTATAGACTTGAATTTCATTAGTTTGACAAGGCCAAGTAGCATGAAACCATTATATTAAAACCATTTTAGTCAAGTTCAATTAATTAGGATTACTCCACCACCTTCCATGATCTTTTCAAGGTGTGATTTGGATGTGAAAACAAACATTCATTTACATTTAATTAGGTCATGTAATATAATTAAGTATGATTTCTTTAATATCATTTTAACGAATTACGTACATTTATGAACATACCATAGGCAAGTCATGTGGAAGTGTCAAGGTATAATCTATTCACAATTACATGATTAAATAGTTAATTAATGCAAGGAGGATTACCATTTGTGTGTCAAATCTCAAACGCACAAGAACTGTGGCTCAAAAGTGTCAAAACACTAAAAACCCAATTATGTCATATTACCCTACATGGGGTTTTGTGCATTATTAATATAACTAACAACAACTAATCACATTTATGGAAATATAATAACAATATGATTATAATGAATATAATCATGGAATATAAATCCATTAAATGTCACCTGATGAAATCAATGCATCCCACATGTCAATTCATAAATCAACAAATATGAGGGATGAGTTATAGACCACCACCTTGTACTCATACAACTCTCATCGTCTAGTATCAGCCTCTAAGTTGACCTAGATCTGAGTAGATCTAAGAAACAGGCATAAAATCCTAAACCATGATAACTTGGTCGAGAGTAAGAGAAATGATAAATGGCTAAAATGGACTCGATTCTATACCGTTTCACATCCAACATGATTAACATAATCTTGATCAGACCCTAGATGAAAGAGATTTCTCAATCCCTATATTTGGCCTTCAAAATCACAAAAAATGGAGAAATGGTGGTTTATCCTGATAGAAATATGAATAGGGATTAGGGAGGTGGCTAAATTAGATCATTAAGGGTAAAATAGGAATTTTGAATAGAAAATTTCATGTTCATAGTTTGACCACATGGTTTTTTAAACTATGTGCCAACCATGCACAAGTACCTAGAGTATAGGGATCACTCACACAGTTAGGCCGCACGGTATGAGAAACTGTGCACCAACCACGCAATATAGATCTTCCAAAAAAGGAAGATCATTCATATGGTTTAGACTAACCATGTTTACTCCCTAGATAGTTTACTCTAACCATGTGGTAGATCCATTTTTCTCAAAAATATGGCTTTCGGGCTATGAATAAGCCCCAAACACCCTTGAGATCTTCATAAACTTATTAGGAATCCACTTTAGGTCCATAAATTTGAATTAGAAAAAAATTTAGAGGATCCATACATGAGTAAAAAAGTGGGTTTTTATAGTCTTCCCCACTCAAAAGAACTCATCCCTGAGTTTACCTTTCCATGGTGGTGAAACACTATCTGAGAATAACTCTAGCCACTGAGAAAATGAATCATCCTCCCACTCCCAAGTCCTATAATGTACATGAACATGCTTCAAAAACAACCGTACTAGAGGGACAGACTAGACTCAGAGATCCTTCATGCTTTAGTCAATGATGCATATAGGATACTCCTCAAAAGAAGCATTTGTGTCATGCTCAAGTTCCTTGGGATCTAAAGTATGAGATGGGTCAGCATGATAACGGTGAAGCTATGAAACATGGAAGATGTCATGCATATCACAATACCTATGAGGTAGTAACAACGGACAGGCTATCATCCTTAATTATTCTAAGATCTCAAATGGACCTATATAACGAAGAGACAACTTCCCTTACTTATGTAACTGTCTATGACCCAACCTTGGTGATACTCGTAGGAAAACACATTCCCCAAACTAAAACTCCTGTGCAGGGGCTGTGGAAGGACATGACAGTGCTCTTCTTCTCAGAGGATCTGAATGTGGCATTGATGTCATCATCAGTATGCGGTAGGTAGGGAGGATCACCAACCTAGAATTCACTATAGGACCTGAATACGTACTCCAATCCTATGCATACAGTAAGGGGTGATGGCTCCATAGAAGTTCTAGATTCACTTGAGGTAGGTGGCAGTGCTATGGATGGAAAACATGATGTTTCGGCGGCCTAGTTGGGAAATCTACTCCCCATCTTGGAAAACTACCACATAACCAATCCCACTAGACCGAGTCATCATCCAGGTAGGATCCTTCTTGAACAACCTGAGGATGGAGATGCCTGATGTGAATCAGAGGTTCCGGGTGAGGGGATACCCGGTTTGGGGCATCCCTAGCCAGTTTAGGAGGGAGTTCTTGTCAAAATGGTAGGTTCCCAAAGTAGGAGAGATCGGGTCGAAGCTGAAGGACTTGAAGGTGGCGTGGATGAAGTGAACATGGTGTAGGATTTCAGACTATAGGGAATCATCAAGAGGGTTAAGCATGCCTTCTTAGTTGGCCCCCTCTTAGTACTCCGTCCACCGCTTCCAAAGCCTCACCGCATGGGTGGGGTGGGGGATAGAGGATGTAAAGGGAAGGCCCACATGGGTTGAGACCTGATAATAGAGTTTTGGGAAAGACAGAATGTGATGAACATGCAAAAAAATTCACAGAGAACATGCATCAGAAAAAATAAAATCTTTCCCTCTAAACAAAAGCAGATGCACAATGACCCAAAAAATATATGTGAAAAAAAGAAATGGTGACACCAAATTTTTTATGTGGAAAACCCAAAAGAGAAAAAAATTAGACATAGTATAGAAATATAGATCCACTAAAATTATGAAGTACACAAAAGATTATCCTAAAAATATAAGAGATCTCAAAAGTAATACTCAAATAAAACAGTGGATCAATGTCAGAGAGTAAAGAAAAAATTATCATAGAACAAAAGGTGACCACCAAAAGAATCATCTCTTTGTATTCAGTGTTGTAGAAACTAGGCACTAACACTCCATTTATAACCAATTTTGTGTGTATTTATAATGGGTCTCCCTGTGAATAAATTCACATGGTCTTCACCCACGTAGTGATCCATTTGAGGAGCCACCCCCAAAAACTCTCCCTATAACTCAAGTGGGGATTACCACAAACCCTACAATCAGTTAGAATGTCTCAAAGATACCTTTGGGTAAACTATTGGTCAACATGTATGACCCATTTCCAATAGTGTGGATCTTTTCAAGCTATATCTATCTCGAATCAAAGACATTACATATCCAATTATAAAAAACATTAATATTCATAGACTTGTCATAAAAATTGAAATTCATTCCCAAAAAAATAGCACTCTAACAATCACAAGAAAAAAAATACTTATCCTAATTTAACTTTATCTCTCGAATAAATGGTTTTATCCAAAAAAATTCTTTTCACACATATGTAGAATCAATAAACTCTTACTCTATGGTAGATAATTTAAGATATCTCTGCAATCTAGACTACCAAGACATAGCTCCCCCAGAAAAAGAGATCAAATAACCTAAAGTAGACTTCCAAGAATGAAAATATGCTGCCATATCCTAATCTATAAATCCACAAAGCATATTTTTATCTTTTCAAAAACAAAATATCATATCAGAAGTACCACAATGATAACTAAATATATACTTCACTACTCTCCAATTATCTTTACCTATATTAGATAGAAAAAGAATGACCACACCAATGGAATAAGCTATATCAGGTCTAGTACATACCATTTCATACAACAAACAATCAATAGAGATGAATAAGGAATGTGTCACATTTCCTCTCTCTCTTCATCAATAGAAGGTGATTTACTGGTATTGATCTTAAAATTTTAATCAATATGATTAATATCCTAATTCTCTATATCCATATAAAATCTCTAATGAACCTTCTCAATATATCTCTCCTAAGATAACCACAACTTCTTTTACTTTCTGTCATGGTATATCGACATGACAAGATTATATCGTGTTGGCCCCAAGTATTTCATCGCAAAAGAATGACAAAGATCCTTATTGAATCATTCAATTCTAGAAGCATCATTACCAATAATGATAATATCATCAATATAATGTAATAGTATAATAAAATCGTCATCAATAAATCTCATAAAAAACAATAACCAGAAGATATATTTTTGGAACCTTGATAAAAAATCAGAAATTGGAACATCTAATACCACTACCTCGAAGCTTTCTTCAAACCATACAAAATCTTCTTCAACCTACAGACATGATTATATTCACCTGTTTCAAAAAAACCCTCTAGTAGATCCATATAAATATCCTCATCTAAACCTCTGTGGAGGAAAGATATGTTCAATTCATCTGCTCAATATGCAGATCCAAACTAGTATCCAAACCATGAACAACATGAATAGAAGACATTTTGATAACTGGTCAGAAAATCTCATCAAAATCAATAAATTTCTTCTGACTGAATAATTTATCAACTAAATGTACCTTTTATAGTGGAAAAAAATTGGATTCATCATTTTTAATCCAATAAAACCACCAATTTTTCAAATATCTCTTACATGTTGGTAACTTCACTAGCTCAATAGTATGGCGTTCATATAGTGATCTCATCTCATCAACCATTGTCGAAACCCATCTTTACTTCTATTCACATTCTATTACATTATTAAAATTTTACAGTTCTCCCCTTTCATTAAGGATAACATACTCACCACGTTAATATTGATTAGAAATGGTATTTTGATGAGTTGATCTTTATATTGGAACAACTAGTTCATTAATAATCCATATAATTTAATCATCAAAAGGAAAAGTTGCATAAGAATCATAAAATCTAACATGTTCACCCTAAAAATCATTCTACATATCATCATGGTCATCAGAATCAACAATATGAGGTAAATATGAATAAGAACCCAGATCAATACTGAAAAATCCATCATAAGTTGGAGAAGTATATTTTTATCCATTATCACTTTCTAAAATATTCTGATCCTCCTTAAAAACTACATCACGACTTCTTAAAAGTTTCATTAAAGTAGGATTGTTGAACCTATACCCAATATCATCATGTCCATATCCAATAATAATAAATTAGAATGTATGACCATCCATATTTGATCTCTCATATCTAGGAAAATGAACAAAATCCTTAAAACAAAAAATATGAAATTGGAAATACCAAATATCATTTACATGGAAACAATTATCAAGAGTTTCTATCTACAAAGAAACTATAGGTGATAAATTTATAATATAAGAAGCAGTAAATAAATCCTCACCCTAAAAATATCCATGAAACTTTTCTCTAAAAGAAAACAATGAACTCTTTCCAACAAAGTCTCATTCATTTGCAGATCTACACCATTTAGAAGAGGTGTATTGGGAGAGGTCTTATGATGCTGAATACCTTCCTACATGTAATAATTATCAAATAGACCACAATATTTACCCATATTGTTAGTGCGAGTACATTTCATTTTCTTTCTAGATTCCCTCTTAATAGAAACATGAAATTTCATCGAAAAACTGAGCAAAATACTTTTGAAATTCAAAACATAATGGTAATTTTTATGTGAATAGTCATCAATAAAAACAAAAAAATAAATACCACAACTAAAGGTTTTAGATTTAAATGGCCCAAAAACATTAGAATGTACTAATTTAAGTACTTGGGACTTCCTATGTAGAGGATGACTACTGAAACTCACTCTACTCTGTTTTCTAACAATGAAATGATCACACATTCCAAATTCTACACTCATCAAATATGGAAGAATATTTCCCTTGGCCAAACATCCAATACCTTTCCCACTAATGTTAATGAGCCTCTTATGCCATAACTTGGAAAAAACACTACACTCAATAATTCAAGAACTATCACAACAAATAGATGCTCTAGTCCAGTACCATCCCGAATGTTTCTTCCCTCGATCCAAAATCAAATAACCCTTGGAAATCATCCATTGGAAATCACCAAAATTAATTATAAACCCTTTATCATCAAGAAAACTGGTAGAAATAATATTATAGAGAAACTCTTATGCATGTAAATAATTCATCAAAATCAGCTTACTTCTTATACTAGTCTTTAAAAAATAGTCTCAATTCCTAAAACATCATCATGACCATCATTAACCATCATCAAAATACAAAAATTACATGGGTTGTAAGATGTAATAAAATCCTTCTTTTATGTCCCTTGAAAATATGCACCACTATCAACAGCCCAACAAGAATCATCAGAAGCAATATTAATAGAGTCATATTAAATAATAAACTCACCCCCTGTAGTAGTGGTTATATCATTATCTCTATCATCATTTTTCTTCTTCTCATTTTCCTTCATTATATTTTATATTTTCTACTGATAAAATACATCTCAACATTCTCTTTCTTACCAAAATGATGACATTCAAAATCTATCTGCTTCAAATTCGATTTTCTTCTACCTTTTCTCTTTCCTCGACTGCACTATCACTAGTCCTGGATTCTCCCCCTGCCCTATGTTACTAAAATCACTGAAGAATATTTCTCCTAAGTATGTATCCTGACCTATTCATTTAAAATAGAAGACTTAACAAAACTAAATGTCACAACAGCATTAAGATAAATACTAGTTAGAGTAACACATAAATTATCCCAAGAATTAGGTAAAGTGTTACGAAACAATATATCTCAATACTATTCTTCAAAATTTATTCCCATGCCATTAAATTGATCAAAAAATCCATGATATTCACTCAAATTGTTATAAATATACATACCTTTTTTGTACCTAAAATTAATCAATTGTTTGAGAAGAAATAATATATTGTTTTCTATCTTGGAAGCATAGGCAGTCTCAAGCTTCTCCCACAGCATTCTGGAATGAGAGATGTTGAAAATGTGGCTCATCATGTTTTCTTCACCCCATTAAATAATGAAACCACAACACATCTAAAGCACAAAATCCCCTTATTCATCTGATATCCTTTATGGTTTATGGGTACTAAGCACTGAAAGTTGCATTATCTTAAAAAAATGAATCCTTAATTTTTAGTCACCACATATAGTTATTGGTACCATTCAAAAAAATCATCCAAATGTAATTGGATTGTATAATATATATGAAACAAAAACCAATCCCTTTGATACCAAATTTTGGGAAATATGGAAAGTGATGAACACGCAAACAAAATCAACGTGAACATGTAGAAAAAATAATATAATATCTTTCCCTCCAAACAAAAGCATATGAAAAATGGACCAATCAATAAATGTGATGAAAAATAAATGTTGACACGGAAATTTTTACATGGAAAACCTAAAAAGGAAAAACCATGGGACATATTCCAAAAAAGTGGGATCCACTAAAATGAATAAGTACATGGTAGAGACTCGAAAAAATGGATGGGATCTCAAAATTAATAGTTAGATAAAATAGTTGATAAAATTCAGAGAGTGAAGAAAAATGATCATCGAATAAAAGGCGATTACCAAAAGAATCTTCTCACCATATTTGGTGTTGTAAAAACTAGGAATTGCCTCTCAATTTATAACCAAATTTTTCCACATAAATATGTTTCTCCACGTGAAAATCGCGTCTTTTCATGAATAAATTCGCATGGTCTTGAACCATGTGGTTCTCCATTTGAGGATTCACTCCTAATAGAGATGTTCTTGGTGATGGACAATGCTACATCGGGGGTACAAAAAGTTCATGTTGATGAAAAAAACATGAACTGAAGAGAAAATTGGAATAAATAACATATTTACATGGGTTGGAAATGGTTTCTTGCATCCATTGAAGAATGAATCCTTTTTATTGTTTCTTTCCGGAACAAAGATGCGGAGGATCACAACACACCGTTACAATTACATGGGAGTTTATTATATTTTTATAGATAAAAAATTTTCAATTGTTCAATGGTTGGTTTGGGTTGGTTCATCAAACCTTGAAATTTCTCTTGCGGCTGGCTGTGTGTCTACAATGTCGGTTTTGTTGGATGCCAATGAAGGAATAAACCACCCTAACAATTGTCGCTAAAGAAGTCTCCCGTTAATTTATCCTTAATTGGGAGTGGTCCCTATAAATATATCCCTCATGACTAATTAGGGGTAGAATATAGACCCACCATCTCCTTGTGGGAACCCAACTTCTCTTTTTGTAGAACTTTCGTCATCATGTATTCCACATTAACGTTGGTGGAGATTTTCTCAATATTAAACAATATTTATTCCAACACATTATGAATCTAGCGATATTTAACTTCGATGTGTTTGGACATGGAATAAAATTTCAGATTCTTTTTGAAATTAATAGAGATCTGACTATCATAATAGAGAATAGAATTATGCTATCTATGTGCCAGTTCCTACCAAAAATGCTTTACCCATAGCATCTCCTAGAATCCCTTAGTGACCGCGATATACTCTACTTTTATGGTTGAAAAGGTAACACACTTCTGAAGTCATGATTATCATGAGACTTCTCCCCTATACAAATGATATTAGGTACCCAAATATTAATTTACTCATGTCTACATCTCCAGCCATATCTGTATCTGTTTATCCTTCTAAAAAATGTTTACCATATCCAAAACAAAAACAATAACTAGATTTACCTCAAAGACACCTTAGTATCATTTTGACATTTATATAAAACTCCTTTACAAGAATTTATCTGAATTTAATCACAACTCCAACAACATGATAAATATCTGGTCTTGTTTACACCATGACATACATAAGACTAACAACTACTGACTGATAAGGAACTTTTTCCATCTCAGTTTTATCCTCCTTAGTTGATGGAAATTTACTTGTCATAAACCAGAAATGAATTGAAAGAGGAATAAAAACTGTTTTAACCGTACTCATGTTGAATATTTGAAGAACCTTCTCAATGAACCACTCAGGAGATAACCAAATATGTTGATTCCTCCCCATATGAATAATCGTCATACCAAGACTCTGAGTAGCATCTCACAAGTCCTTTATTTCAAAAGACTTTTTCATCTCCTTAAACATATCAATATTAGTGGAATCTCTTCCAATAATCATAATATTGAAAACATAAAAAAATATAATTAAATCAACATTATAAAAATGATTTTTGAAAATGCAATGATCAACAGTCATCCTCCTATACACATTTTTCTCCATGAATGAGTCGAATTTTCTTTACCATTTCCTCGATGCTTGTTTCAAACTGTATATTTTTTTATGTTTTATTAAAGGTTTTATTTTCCTTTCATATGAAATCCCTATGGATGCTCCATGTATATATCCTCATTAAGATCACCATGTAAGAATACTATCTTTACAAAAAGTTATTGAACCTTTAAGTTCAGGCTAGCTGCCAATCCAAGAATAACTCTAATAGAATACATTTTAACAATATATATTTTTTATCAAAGTCAATACCATTATTTTGAAAAAATCCATTCACAACCATTTTGGAAATATAACATATACATGATATACAATATTCTTCTTTTATTATGTACTCCCACTTTTCATAGAGTGCCTCTATTCCTTTTGGTAACTCTACCAAATCAAATGTGTTGTTCTTGTGCAAAGATCACATATCCACTTGCATGAACTTATTCCATTCTATCTTATGCTAACTCCTAATCGTATAATCATAAATATTTGTCTCACCCCTATCAGTGATCATCACATACTCCTATGGTGAGTATCTATGAATAATTTTTCATTATTTGGTGGATCTAATCAACTATGCATAAAGGGGGATCTATTATAGAATATCATATGATGGATACATATCAATAGATGGATACACGTTACATAGTAGTGATATATCATCAATGTCACATATCTCTATTTCAGTAGATCATTCTGATGGTGGTGACACTGGTTCCCAATTGACTAGAATTTCCTCATAATGAAACTTATCTTCAGTTTCTAGATTCTCAAAATATTCAATCGTCTGATCCTCAAGAAAAACCACATCTCTGTGTCTGATGATCCTCCTGCTGATAGGATCCTAGAGTTGGTTTACCAACTTCTCGTGACTGTATCCAAAAAAGTTAGACTTCTTTCCTTTTCTATCCAACTTCTTATTGTCATCTTTTTGTATGTAAATAAATTCTCTATAGCCAAATAATCTCAAGTGTGTGTATGAAACGTATTTACCTTTCCAAAACCTTTTTGTAATGTTTTAGTTAAGTGGAACAGATAGAGAATGGTTGATATGATCAACCACAGTCCTTATTTTATCCCCCAAAAGGTGTTTGATAGATTTTCATTTGAGATCATACACATGAGTCTCTATAAAATCATGTTTCTCTTCCTCTTAGAAGCACTGTTACGATGAGACATATTTAGTACTTATTTTTACAACCCGATACCAAAAATATTGAATTTCTCCTCAAAAGGATCCTGGTACTCTCCTCCATTGTCTTCCCACAAACTCTTTATCCATCTGCCTATTTCTCTTTCCACCTTTACATGAAACTGTTTTAAAATATCATGCGCTTGATCTTTATTTTTAAATGTAAAGGCCCTGACTTTTTTGGATGGTAAATAACCAAGAAATGAATCTCTATGTTTTTTCCATAATGAAATGAACACAAGTATCCAAATGTGTACTTTTTATTCCTAACAAGATATCCTACCTAGAGAGCATTCTGATTCCTCTCTCACTCATGTGACCAAGATGCTTATGCCAAAATTCTATAGGAACATATTTTCTGGTGGTATTTACTTCTCTCCTCCACACGGTCTTGAATCTATGAGATAAATAGAAGTATATTTATTTCGTTTTGAAATAACTAGGTTAGATTTGATAAGATTCCATTTCCAATCACCGAAGGAACTGATATATCCATCATCATCAAGAATTACAATGGATATCATATATATGAGAATATCAGGAACATGCCTTAAAACCTTCAATAATAACCTACATCAAATATTAATCTTCATAAAAGTATTACGAATACCAATGATTTTGGATGAACTATCATTTACCATATGCAAATGTCTAAAACTCATTGAAGTGAATGATGAGAAGAAATGTATTCTAGTAGTGACATGGTAGGAGGCACCAGAATCGATCACCCATGTTGAGTCTTAGCTTGCAAGACTGACCTAATTATCTTCCTGAACAATAATGATTTCTTCATTGACAACAACAACATAATTATTTTGGGTCCTACTATCATGATTCCTCTACTATTATTTCATCCTTCTATACTCCTAAATGAAGTTTCCAAGCTTGCCACAATGGTAGAATTTTATGTCATATCTCGATCTAGATTATGATTGCTTCCTCCTTTATAGGATTTGGTCACATGGCTCTCTTCCTCTACATATTACCTTGTCTTTTAGTGACAAAAGAATCTTATTTGGGTGAATATCCCTCATTTTTCTTTCGAGACTCTTCATTCATCATTCTTTCATTAACCTTCTCCATAGATAAGGTTATATTTGGAGTTGAGTTTTAAACCAAAACAACTAGTGTGCCCCATGTATTTGATAAGGAACATTACATCAGCAGTGCGTACGACTCATCATCAATAATCATTTTCATGGAATTCATCTTCTTAATAGTACCTTGTAACTCACTCAGGTGCACCGATATGTTGGTCACATATTTGTACTTCAAGTTGAAAATATGGTGTATCAGGTTTTATTTGTTCTACATAATAGTCATTGCATAAATATTTTCTAATTTTGACCAAAGAAAGGAAGCATTGTGTTCATTTTAATTTTTTTGGAAGATACTATTGTTGATCCATTTTCTAATTTGGGTAGCACAATTCCTATTAAGTATGACGCACTCTGCATTAATTGGTGGGGTACTGGATGATGTATTCTCACCAGATCGACCACTTGTTGAAGAATCCTCCACATGTGCTGCAATGGGCTTAGTGGTATCCACTACTGGTTTCCAAAAATCTTTAATATAAAAATATCCTCTATTTTGGTTTTCTAGATGGAATAATTAAAACAGGTAAGCTTAATCATGTTAGAAATATTTTATTCCATTTATGGAGTTGTAATTTTGAAAATGTACTATATGTATGTGTCTGGTATGTTATAAATAGCTTGTATCGACTATTGAATCATTTAAAATAGATTCTAATTGGCCAAGATATATCCAAAAAAGTTTCAATAGCAGAAATCAAACAATAATGTGGCACTGAAGTGTCTTGATGGAAAATTTTCTAAAAGCATCCTGAAAAATCACCATCGACGTGAATAGTGTTTTCTATTCCAGCAAAGGGGTACTATAGCACCCACTATTTGACTGAAACTTTGATCGAATATATAGGCTATGTTTCTTCTCCATTTTCAATGTTGTTTGCACCATTGGGACTGTATCACCATGCTCTTCACATACATGGACTGAAAATATTTTATTTGAACATTAGTTTTTTGACCACTATAAATCCCTCTATCCACGTCACTGTTTTGACCCTGGTGGCCTTTGATACCACTTTATTAGGGTATAGAAAGTTTTTGTTAATGAAAAAAACATAAAAAGAATAGTAAATTTGAATAACAGGAAGATCTACATGGTTCAACCAAGGTTGATTGTCCAATGGAGAAGCTATAATTTCTATTATTTCTCTCTGGATTAAAGCTTCAGAGGATCAAAACACACTGTTAAAATTATAGGACAATTTATTCTATTTTTATAGATGAATAATTTTTAGTAGTTCAATTGTTGGTTTGGGTTGGTTTAACAACCCTTAACGTTTATACCTCTGCTGACAATGCATCTGCGGTGTCGGCTGGGTTGGCTTCCAACCAAGGAAGAAACTGTCATAGTAGTTTCCAAAAAAGAAGACTCATAGTAATTTCTCCCTAATTGGGAGTGGCCCCAACATGGGTGTGTCTATTCAAAAAGCACAAGAACTTGTATCTTGTAATAGGCACAAGCAGTCGCCTGATAGGAGGTTCAGAAATTGGGATGGAACCACTCGACCACACCCTTGGAGAAACATAATGTAAATAATAATAATTATTTTAGTAATATAGTTATACACTAATAATAGAAATAATATGAACGATCAATATTCATAATATAGTTACTAATAATAATAAATATTAATATAATTAACAAATAATAAATACTAATAATTGTAATAACCTAAATTATTATTATTATTATTATTGAAAATACTACATATTAATTTTCTATTATTGAATCATTTACTATAATAGATTTATTTGAAAATAATACAATTATATTTTAAAATATATATACATATAATAAATAATTACTAAAATAAATTATAACAATGTATATTTTAGAAATTTAAATAAATAAATTTTGAAAATTAAAAATGATTAATTTGTGACATGATTGAAATAACTAGCAATTAATACATGTTAATAATAATAATAATGTTATTAATATTATTATAAATTAATAATATAATTTTAAATTAATAGTATAGTTAATATGATTAGTAATTATTCATTATATATTTTAAAATTATAGTAATGGTGTTGTTTCTCATTAATAATGTTTATATAATTATATATTATTAATTATTTTAATTAATTGGATAATGAATTTTTAATTTAGTGAATTATGTATTATTATTTTTATTCAAAATTATTAAAAAAATTCATTAAATTTAAAATGTTTTTTTAAAATAATGAAAAATGTCAACATATAACATAGATATTAATAAAAAAAATTATAAACAATAGAAAAGTGTCATTCTGGTCTGTGTTGTTGTCTTAAATACTTATATATTCCAAAGTCTGGTGTATATATAATACATCCTTGTCATTTGTTTTGATGTGTATGCTCTGTCGTATTCACCTCCTAAACATCATTTGGTGATGCTACCTTCAAAACATCCCCTTTGATAGGTGGTGGATATGAAGCCCCCTCACCCATACATTTTCGTATAGAGATAGAAAGAAACTACTAATGAGAACTCTCTCCCACATGGGAAGAAGATGAGTATTTTGTAGTGAGTATCTCCTCAACTGGGGAAATTTATAATGAAACACACTCCAGTCACGATTAATTATTATAGTATAATATGAAAATGTAAGGGACTATGAATTAGAATCACTAGGAGAAGTGTCATTATAATCATCGCTAGTGGTTGTGGATTTCTTGTGAAAAGAAGTGGGGCCGTATTTGGCTTATCATGGTGAAAATGCACTTCATGTGCCACATCATCATGAGGAGAAACCATAAAGTGGTTCATAAACATTTTAAACATCCATATGAGACTATTTACCCTTTACCACATTTTCATGATGCCCATCATTGTCTGACACATTAAAGAAAATCCCATGACAAATCTTATCTACGAGAAGATGAAGCTCTACCACTGCTTCACAAAAATAAATATGGTCAAATGAACCTCCCTCGGTGGGGTTGTAAGGTTATTATAAGAGGTTCATCCAATAATTTTTCCACTTAGAAACGCCACTTTTGGGATTTAATAATAATGGAATAAAGTTTGAATGGTTAGGAACATGTGAGAATGCTTTTTCGGAGTTGAAGAAGCGTTTCACTACCACACCAATTTTGATCCTACATGAGTTGGGTGAGGAGTATACCATGTTTTGTGATGATTTAAGAATTGGATTTGGAGTAGTGTTGATACAGGGGGATCAAGCTGTGGTGTATTGATCATGGAAGTTGAGGACACATGAACAAAATTTCACTATGCACAACCTCGAGTTAGTTGTAGTAGTTTATAACTTAATGTTTTGGTGAAATTATCTATTGAGTGAAATGTTTAATGTGTATACCGACCAAAAAATAATAATTTATATCATTTCAAAATGTTATTTGAATCTCTGACTGTAGAGGTGGGTAGAGTACATGTATTTATTTGATATTAATCTAGCATATATGCTTCGGAAGGAAAATAGAGTTTTTGATTCTGTAAGTAAGAAGACATAGACCTAGGCAGTTTAGGAGTCTAGTTTTGAGTGTAAGATGATGAATTTACTGGATAAGATGCATATTGTGGTGCAAGAAGGATAGGAGAATATGACCCTCATATCAGTATCAGTGGAGTCCACAATTTTGAGATAGATTAGGGAGAGACAGTAAGATGATCCAAAGTGTTTGTCCATGAGGGAAAGACTTAATGGTGGGGATTTAACCTCCGATTGGACTAGAAATGAGGATCAGATCATCTATGTCTATAAATTCATTTATTTTCTTACATGTACGCATGATGAGCTGATGTTGGAGTTTTATATCGTGAAGTGGGAAGTGAATCGTGTTTTAATAAAATATACCATGAAATATTTCAACAGTTTTGGTTGTCAGGCATGAAAAATTAGATTGTTGGATTTATGACATGATGCTACACCTGTTAGTAAGTAAAGGTAGAGAATCAATGACCTACTTGTTTATGGTATCCATTTCCTATTCTATAACAGATGTGGGATGATGTTACCATGAAAATTTTGGCGGTTCTTCCAAGGACTCTTCATAATAATGAAGATATATGGGTGATTCGGGATTGATTTATGAATGTATCCCATTTCTCATATATCTAAGAGACTTTCATTGTAGATTAGTTATGGGACATGTACATTCAAGAGATAGTCTATTTACATAAGGTACTATGGAGTAATTTTTTAAATCATGATCTGATCTTTACTTCATGCATCTATCAAGGATTACATAAGGCTCTAGGTACCTAGGTATTTATGAGTATTAATTTCCAATCACAGATAGATGGTCAGTTAGAATGTATTATTCAGGTGTTGGATGATATGCTATGACCATACTTCCTAAACTTTGGTGGGTCTTGGGAGAATCACTTAGTGATACTTTAGTTCACCAATAACAATAGTTATCGGGCAACTATTAAGATGTCACCATTTGATGCACTTTATGGTAGGCCATTCATACCACCTCTATGATGGATGGAGACATATGAGTCTGAGTTTTTGGGACCAAGTCTTGTCTAGGAGACATCGGAGTAGTTTAAATTGATTAAAAAATGTGTGGATATGGCTTAGATTATGAAAAATCTGTATTCTAATCAACATCAAAAACCCCTTCAGTTAATAGTTAGTGATTGTGTGTTCCATTAGGTGTCACCTAGAATGGGTCACCAAAGGTTTCGGTGGTAGGACACGTTTCCACGTAGGTTTTTTGTACCTTTTGAGGTTTTGGAGATAATCAGACTCGTGGCATACTAATTAGAACTTCCAAAGAGGTATTGTTCTATGCATTATGTTTTTCATGTGTTACAGCTTTGACAGTTTCACCCCCACCCATCTCATGATATCAATGTTGGTGATGTTGAGCTTGAGGTTGTTGCGACCTTTGAGGAGCATCTGATTCATGTTATAAATCATAGAGAGAAAGTGTGGTGGGGAAAAACTATGTTGATAGTTTGAGTATTGTGGAAACATGGACATGTTTAGGTGTAAATTTGAGAGTGGGATGTAGATATGTTGGCTCAGTGGCCCAACCTTTTTACCTAGGAATATTAGAGGTTATTGGTAGAAAAAATCAAGGATGAGCTGTTATATGTTGGGGAGATTTTAAGATCCCACCCTTTTTGAGATGAATTATACATTTTTTTAGGTACTCTTTTAACTTTTTTTGATTATACCTTTGTTGAATTTTTATATGGGTTTTTTCAGGTAAAATTGGAGAAATTTGGAACCCCATGGGGCAGTGAAAGGTTGATGCCTGGTTGGGGAAAACTGTGTCTTGTACTATGAAACGGTGTGCCCTATTTTGGAGACACAAAATTTTCCACATGGTTAATGCATGGTTTTTTTTCGAAACCATGTATCCTCACTCCCCAAAACATGTACGCTCAGACAGAGGGGGTTTTCATGGTTGGTGTATGGGTTTTCAAAGCATTCACCCACCTAGGAGTAACCATGCACCCCCTGAGTAGAGGGACATAGTTTGGAAAGTCGTTCACATCTTCTAGGGATACTGTTCACATGAGTTTTAATTCCCCTGGAATTTTTATAATTTTTTTGACCTCTAAATTTTTAACCTAAATCACACTAAATCAGTCCTAACCACTTTCCATAATATTTAAAAGCTCTCTATAGGATTCAATGGCTCCTCAAACCCCTCTCTTAAAGAATCAAGTATCTGATTGAAAGATCGATCCTCGTTGGTAAGTGATTTATTCCCCTTTTTATTTCATCTCTCCCTCGTCTATCTTTCTGGACGAAGAGAGATGGTTTTTACTCCATTGGAGATGGATTAGATATACGTATTAAAGGATATTTTTTCCATAGATAGTTATCATTGGTATTGGTCTTAGATCTTCTTCTTTATTGTGATTTTGATTTTTCACATCAATTTGCGGATTATGAGATGGTGATCATTCATCCATGATCTTGAGGTAGGTGGTAAAATTGTTAATTCCCATATCCATGATTAAAATTGAGCATATATAATTATGCAATTTCAATTCCCACGTTGGTAGATTTCATATATTATACATTGAATGAATAAATTAATTTTCCCATGTGATTATGAAATTGGTGGGATAATGATATTATGAAATTGATTAATAATGGGATTAAAAAATTGATTGATTAATCTAATTACTAAATTGATAGAAACCCATGGGTTGTGCTGATATGATCGAAATACTAATTTATGACTATTAATGGTTGATATATTAATTTATGAAATGAGTTGAATAATGATTTATGAATTGGTTGATAAATGGGTTGTGAATGATGAACCATGAGATGTGATGTTTGCGATTGAGATTTCGGACACAGACTGATTCTAAAAATACCAATGGGGTGCCATACTACCACTATATTCCACCAATATATATATATATATATATATATATATATATGCATGTATGTATTTCACGTGATCACTAAGTTGCGGGGCATGGACTGCTACTCCAAATACCCACGATGTTTCAAACTACTGCTTTAGGATCCCATTGTATGAATATGGAATGGAATTAATAGATTTATCCAAAACCATGATAGAATTAAATATGACATCCCTTTGGTGGATGGTTTAGACTCTGACGTGGGTTGATGCAGATATTATTGGTTCGGGTGTCCCCCTGAACCTTGATATTATGCGATTAATTAAAGAATAATTTAATGTGAGAAATTTTTACATTATCATTGTATATAATTCACTATTATAGAAATGATATTGTTTTAGAAACTATTTTTGGTGGCCTATTGAGTTTTACTCACATTGTACTCAGGTTTCTTGATGGATACCCGAATAGACATCCTATTTGAAGGATAGGATAAGGTCAATAGAATTATGTTAGATGGATGAGTTGGGATATTGGATAGAGTTGGAATGAGGGAACCATACATGATGTCAGGACCTTCTTGGGAGTTTTTAGTGTCTTTATTTTGGGTTTTCATTTGACACTTGACACATATATTTCCTAAAACATCTACAACTTTGGTTTTCGATATTTTTTTTCCTATTTTGGGATTATCATTTTATGTTGAAATTTATTTTTACTGTATTATTCTAGTCATTTTTTACTATCGTTTGGCTATTGTTCATGGATTTTTGCAATTTCACTACATTGATAAAAGAGGATATAGTCTTCCCATGATATATATTAAACCCTCACTATTACTCAACACTCTTTAATTTATAGGGAGGAGTTCATGAGGTCACATAACTAATCAGATCGGGGCACATACATGTAGAAACAAGGTTAGGATTTTAAAAATGGGGATGAGAATTGACAGGGATATGAAATATGGGTTGTGTGTTTTATCCCAGAAATAATACATTAGGAAAGTCATCAAATGATTTGGAATGACTCTTTGTAAACCTTTCTCAACCCCCTAACCGATCAATCCAAACTAACCAAAAACCAGGCACCATACACTATGAAAAACTCAGGTTATTAGAGGGGGGTTTTAGAGGGAGTTATGCACAACCCCCTCTAAATTCATTTTTTGTATAATTTTATTGGTTTATTCAAACCCCCCTCTAATAATCAAATTCATTGGGGTTTATAAACCCCCTCTAAATTCATTTTATGTATAAATTAAAGGGGGATATATACAACCCTCACTAATCTTAAAATTTGGAGGGGGTTAATAACCCCCTACAATTTCATAAATTATAGGGGGTTTTGAACCCCCTATATTTTTTTTAACATCATTATTTTAAAATTTAGTTGGATTTTATAGGGGGTTTCCAACATCGTATAATTTATGAAAATAGAGGGGGTTCATAACCATCTCTATTCATTGAGATTAGTGGTGGTTCATAACCCCCTCTAATATTTTATATTAGTGAGGGTTCAAAACCCATATAATGTCTTAAATTAGAGGGGATTGAAAATCATCTATAATGTATTAGATTATAGGGGTTTGAAAACCCCCTCTAATTTCATTAAATTTTAGGGGGTTGTAAATCCCACTATATTTAATAAAAAAGTCCATAATATATATATATATAACTAAAACACTATATATACATGTAGATAAATACACTATACGAACCTATTATGTAAACTATCTATATGATTGTATTTTGTAGTATTTATATGCGTACATAAATAATATTGTATAATATTATGTACATTAATATATGTGTTTCTGTATAAAATGTATTTCATATAATATTAATTATATATAATATAAAAGAATAAAAATATTATATAAATATTTACATAGATAAAATTATATAAATAATATATCATATAAGAACCTAATATTGTAGTTTTTATAATTTAGATTATAATAATAAATATAATTTTAAATTATATGTTTATGCTTTTATATTATATATAAGTAATATTATATGATATACAATTTATGAAAATAAATATATATTAAATCACCCAATATTATACAATTATATTTTTTGGAATACATATATATTATTGTGCATAAGAATAAATATATTTATATTGAAATAAATTATCATGATATTTGTATCAATTTTATTTAATATGGAATATTTGTATAAATTATATGTCATATAATATTATAAAATTTATACAAATAGATATATATTAATTATCATAATAATAAATATATGTATTGAAATACATTATATAAATGCATTTTTAATGAAATTATATAAATACAATTAAAAATAGTTATATATATAACATAAATAAACATGTATATAATACATAAATATGTATTTCTGTATATATATAATTTACATAAATATATTTATAAATGTATAAGTATATTTGTTTATACATAACATAAATAGTAATATAAAATATATTTACTCAAATTATTGTAGATACACATATTTTATATAAATGTATAAATTAAATATAATATAAATACATAAATACATAAATACATAAATACATAAATACGTATTATAAAAATGTATATATTAATTTATATAAAAAATATATAGGTCATATATTTATATGCATTTAAATATTATTTATATAAATAAGCTTCATAATATTTATAAATATAATAATGTGTACACTTATTTTAGAAATCATATTAGTATAGTGGTTTATGTAGGGCAGAGTTGTTCAGATGGTCTTCTGTTCAAATTCCACTGGATTCTATGTTACAACGGTGCGAGGAAGAGTTATTAAAGGTATGACACAAAAAATTGGATGGGAGAAACTAGGGAATTGGAGCGAGGAGAATAGGCATGGGGAATTTGAGGGGGGAGCAACGAGATTTGGAGTAGGAACAAGCATCCACAATGAAATGGAGGGGGAGGATGGGTGACATGGATCATGGGATGGGAAGGAAAATTTATAATATATATATATATATTAATGGGTCGTTTTCACAACCAACCCTAACCAAATAACAATTTCGGGCAGTTCAAATAGCCCCAAAATACATCCATTTGAGGCGATTGAGGTCATAACCACATCTAATTCTAAGAATGTCTGGTGAATATTTGTCATCATTAGATGGGGTTTAAACCCCCATTACTATAACCATCGTTAATTTTGTCATTATTTTACCAGTAGTTTCTCAGAACTCTCTCTAATGACATTATGCGGGATCATTAGTGGTGGTTTCTCATAACCACCACTAATGTCTTTAGAAGGGGTTATAACTCCTTGAAATCTCAAAAATCACCCCTGTAAAGTGTTAATTATTTAGTTATTAATGGATTTATAATTTCATGAATTGTTGAATATTCCTTAAGCTTCAGTTGTATGATGTTTTATGTACATAATGGTTTTCACCCAACCAGATATTAATCTTATAGTGGGAGTTGGTTTCTATTTCATGCCAAATCACAGGAGGAAACATTGAGAAGCTATGAAATAAATATTACAATACTTTAATAGGATAGAGGATGAAACTTTTTTGTTTTGGTTTTTTATGATATGTTGAATGGTTTTTTAGATGCATATTTTTCTGTAGATATGGATTCATTGAAAAGTACAATATGGATTGTTTTTAGTTTTGGTGGAACTACAATAAGTTAGATGTATTAGTTACAACCAATGGTCACTTTATCTACAGCAGAACCAGATTATGTTGATACTGCATAATTAAGAAAGGAGATGATTTGGTTGATGCGCTTGGTGAAGGAACTCAGACAGGGATCAGGGAAAGTGATGTTATTCTGTGACAGTCCTAGTTCAATTCATCATGATCTCAACCCAATGTCTCATGCAAAAACATAACACATTTACCTAAAGTATCAATTCACAAGAATTATAATATAGGATGATGTTTTTATACTTCATAAGAATTATGGGAAGAAAAATCCCTTGGATATGTTTATAAATGGGATTTTTCATGAAATTATAAGGAAACATTGTGCCTTAGTGGGAATTATATGATTAGTTAGAGAGGATAGTAATACTTGCATTAGACATAGGAATAACATAGGTGAATGAAAGAAGAAAAATTCTAAAAAATACTAAACTAATTTCCAAGTGGGATACTGTTGGGTTTCATTGAAAATTATTTAGGTTCATCAGAAATAGTGTTTCCGGACGGAATTGATTAGAAAACAATATTTAGACAGACCAACTGGATGTTTTTCGTATTGTATTATTATAGAGAATTTTTAGGATTTTTGTTTTTCATCAGACAAAACTACCCACAAATGGTGCACGTCAAATAGAGTTTGAGAAGACACAGCATCATCAGAATAAGGGTTTTCTAAAGAGATGTTTTGATGATCATAAATAGATTATTGAATGAATCTTTCTCTATTGATGTTTATGGATACCTTTCTATATGAACTAGCTATTGCATTGTGACCTATAATTGGTGGTTTCATCGGGTTTTTCTAATGTGTATTGGCAGTTACTCTAGTCAATGTGAGGTTGACCATGAATCAAAGAGGTTGGTGAAAACATATTGACTCAACATAGATAAATATAAATAGGGTGGTGGACCAACTATGATGTACAACTGACAACTGTATGAACTGTGTGTGTGTTTGAATTAATTTTCAAAGACACTACTCTAGAAAATAAGAGAGGGAGTGTTTTGAAATTGATTATATATCTTGATATGAAAAATGATTTTAGTGTTCTCGAGTGGATGTAGGAATTTAACTAAACCACATTAAATATTATTTGCCATGTTTTTTATATATGTAAAGTACAATGATGAGTTTTGTGTGGTGATCAGGTTGCAGTTCTCTTCCTTGTTCCAATGCACATTACTCTGGGGGAGGAAATTAATAGATAAACTCTCTACCGATAACATTGTGGATATTTTTTCATTGAAGGCATACTGAAGGGATCATATGGAAATAAATCCTTATTAGGTATATGTTGTATTCTCATGTTCCTCTATTAGAGTAAATAGACAATGGTTTCATCATAAGGGATTACTCTAGGTTTCTCTCAAAACCTCCCATCAATACAATCCTTTGATACCACTTTGTAAAACCATGACCTGAAGCCCGTCCATGTCAGAGTTCCACATGACCTCAAGATCACACCTCCATATTCTAGACGTGGCCAACTAGTTGTAAGGGACTAATTAATATATAAGAGAGACTATACCCTATAATTAGAGTAATCTAAATAGTGTAAATAACTAAGCATAATCCAAATCATGCCAGAGTAGTAAAATTAAATAAACACAAATAATAATATACATTATGCTATCATACACAACATAAAATTGATCATCCATCTGATAGAACAATATATAAAAATTAAAACACATACCACACTCCATGGCCCTACTACCATCAATAGTCCTAACACACCCCATCTCTCCAACCCGTCGAGCTACCCCCACCCGATCCACTATACACCCCATGCTCTGACCAGAATGAAGATATAAGGTTTTCAAGTGCACCAAGACTCTGGTATGGTGTATAAGAATAAAAATTAGTAGGTTATCAACAAAAACCCAAAATATATGTCTTTTTATGTGTCTGTATGTACAAGGAAACAATATATAGAAATAAACACACCTTTAGAGTCATGCGCTAACTAGGCGGTTAGGACACCTGATGAGTATACACACTTTTAAGGCCACCACGTGCTAACTAGAACACCATAATGTCCAATGGTACCTTCTTTAGAACCATGGTAGAATCCCCTCGTTTCCTCACACCATCAAACTGATGCCTACACCATACCCAAAGACTCATTATAGAGTGATGTATAAAACATCAACTCGATACCCTCAACCACAAGGCACAATCATACAACTAAAAGCTATGACCCATCACTTCTTACTAAAGGGGAATCCTTTAATGTTACATTTTCTAAATACCTGGACACTAGGGTATTACATGACACAAGATAACTATGGAATGGTTCTAATCATGCACACCGACCCAAGAAACATCTCGAAAGGTCCTTGTACTGATACCCAAGAAATATGGAAAAATCATCCACTGACCTTAGAAACACATGTAAATTTCCTCGACCAAATACCTAAAGGAATAGGGAAAAACATTCCACCAACCCAAGACTCTAAGGAAAGGTCACCAAGGACATATACTCACTGCTATAAATATCAGGGAGGTCCATCAACATGTCAACCCATCCCAATAGGCTCTAGGGCAGTCACCTCAGACATCTCGACCCATGACACCTAAAGGAATGGTCCCTCAACAACAAGAACACAGGTCCGAATCTTTTCAATCTGCTCGCCAGCTGATCCCTTGGTGCCAGTCCCTCGAGATCCATCCCCTCATTGGAACACATCTCATCTCACCCGATAAGGCATCCATATGGTCCTCTAGATCCACCACAATTTTTTCTTATCAATACTTCCTCAATACCATCACCTACTAGTGACATCGTGACCTGAATGTTCACTTTGATCCATAACATGAGGTCTGGTTATAAGGCCCCAGCCTTAAACCTTACTTAATCTTGAGTTATTACAAGATTACACATTGAGGATCTTTTCGTTTTTAGAGTTTTAGAGAATTAGATCATAAAACTTGCATTACATTCCACATATAAACAAAGTGGTTACAT